>JAOWBP010004023.1:16793753-16822342 GCA_028571105.1 Tragopan temminckii | reverse complement strand
CTCCCCCCCCCCCCAAAAAAAAATCCATTTGTTTCACTACAATAGGAATTGTAATATCTTTAAGAAACTAATAAACAGATTTAAAAACAATGCTATTAATAAGAGGGTTGGAGAAACTTGTGCTATATTGATACCTTTTTGGTCCATGAAATTTTTGTTCATGAAATGATGATGGTTATGTCTCAAACTGAAATGTTTTCCATTGGAAAGGCAGTGCAATGTTAAGTGTTGTGTGTGCAATATGAAGCTGCTGATGTGGGCTTTTTCTGTGCTGTTCTTAAATAGAATAGGAACCTCTGGTGGGGATTTGTTATCTTGCAAAGAATCAGAAAAACGTGAGTTCATCCGGAAAGATGAACTGTTGACATGGGGAGGGATCAGCAGAAATGGATAAATAGAGCATTTCATACATACACACAAGCAGACCATGGAAGGGAGGTAGGGAGAGGGAGAAGCAGGGCTATGGCTCATCTCTCTCTAAGAACCTGCCATTTTTCCCTGCAGCATGTGTTTGCTGTGTTAATTCACCTGTTTCATTTCCTCAATGAAAAATAAACAGAAGGCTGAGCCATAGCCAGGAAACAGAATCTTAAACAGTGACCACATTGCTTGCTGCCAAAGCATGTACCTTGTTGTTTTCATATTTTTTCTATCTATGAAATGTGAGTAATGTTTATATTATGTATCATTCAGTGTTATGCAAGATAGCTGTATAACAGATACATAGTCCTTTGAAGATAAAATGCATGATATAAATGGTGTACAAAGCTTATTGAGGGTCTCTGTCAGGTATAAAGAGACCCACAGTAACTACAGGCACACAGCTGGGAAGCATAAGGCAGAGGCACTTGAGCTAGCAGCATGTAAATTGACTTCAGTTGAACAGCAGGGTAGCGCATTCACATGAATTTATCCCATGCTGACAAGACCTGCAGCCTGGCACAGAAACATACAAATGCTTCTTCTGGACTAAATCTGTTTGCTTCATGGTATTTGAAGCTGTAAGTGTTCAGGAGAAGAAGCTGAAGCGCAAGCTGTGTTGGCTCCCATGACTGACCAGTTGGTCAAGTGCCAGTGTAGTGTGAAGTGAAAGGGAGAAATGAAATGGAGATCTGTGTATGCAGCTCCAGAATGTGCAGTTTTAATTAAGCTAGTAGTTGTGTGACAAGCCAAACTGGGGTAGAGTGAGAACTGTTGAGAACCTTTTAGCAGAGCTTGGGGGTAAGTTAGGTTAGTATTAATCCTCTTGATTTCTTTCTAGTTTCCTGTTTCCCCTGTCGAATCTTTCCTGTTGTTACATAAAGTAATTTGACCTGCTCCAGGGACCTGCATAGGAAAGTTATTGCTTGTTAGCAAATGTAACTAGTCAAAACTAGTCAACTTATTGTTGTTTACTAACAGACATCTTGGCTGCTTGCTGTGAGTTTTGCAACCAAGCAACATCATGGTACGTTTCCTTTGTCACTGGTGTCAGCAAGCTTTTACTGTTCCTGAAGTAGTCTTACCAGTTCCTGGAGTAATGTGACTTAGATGAATAAGTTATTTCTTACTTGGAAGCTCAGATGAAAGAAACATGTTTGTAAGTGTCCTTGGTGGAAAAAGTGCAGAAATGTATATCGTTTCTACACCAGCATTGCTTAACAACATCAAACTTGACAAGGAGAAGTAGAAAAGGTATGGCTATGTTTGAGGTTTTTTGTAGGAGTTGATTTTTTATTAATCTGTCGTTGGAAGTTTACAGAAGCGTAAAGTCATTTAATACCTAATTTTCAGAGGGGAAATAGTTCATTGCTTCATTTTGAAGGGTATATGTGCCTCCCCCAGAAAACTCAAGTATGCCTTAACTCCTTGATGAGGTTTTTCCCAGAAAAATTTGAAATTACTGAGTTTACCATTGTTTGAGTTTAATCCATTGTTATATGGAATTAACTTATTTCCTCTAAAATTATCTTGCAGGTCTTAATATCTCACGGCATGTATTTCCTTGGACTATTGTCTTTGCTTGTTCTGCCAAGTAAAGCCTTCAAGACAAATTTTCCTGATGAAACTATTGCTGAGCTTTCTGTGAATGTTTACAATCAGCTACGAGCTGCAAGAGAAGATGAGAATATTCTTTTCTGTCCTCTGAGCATTGCAATAGCCATGGGAATGATAGAGCTTGGAGCACATGGAACCACTTTGAAAGAAATTCGACATACGTTGGGTTTTGACAGCTTAAAAAATGGTAAGGACTTCTATAATCACGCTTTACAACAGATTTTTAGACTTAAAGAAACAGCTGGCAATGCTTCAGTAACTGTGGAAATGACCTGATGATGTCCAGAGGTTATTAATCAGTGGGCTTCTTGACATTCTGTGTGATGGCCTGAGCGTGCTGAAGCATGCTTGAGTGGATTCTGTGTGAGCAGCAATGCTAATGGACAATCCTGGCTTGGGCAGCTGAATCCCAAGTGACTGCAGTATACTGTTGATCTTGGTTTCTATCTGTAAAATTAAGGATGCTCTTGCCTCTAGAGCTGTAAGATGACTTTCAGAAGTATCTTTTTTTCGAGGCTTATAATGAAACCTGAAAAGGGAAAGATTGTTTTAAGCAGTATTGCTCAGAAGAAGGAGAACTCAGTAATGAGACTAGAAACATCATCTCTTACTTTGATGAAACTTGTTCTTGTAGATAGAAGTATCTTGTAGATAGGTTTTAGCCTAATATGTCTGTAATGTTCTGTTTGCACTACGTAATATAGCATACAAGCTAATTTAGGAAATACTAATGTCTTGGTTGTTTTTGCATGGCACTTCATGTACTCTGGGGCTTGGAACTAGATGATCTTCAAGGTCCCTTCCAACACAAGCATTTCTGTGATTCATGTATTCCTGTCATCCTTGCTGAGAAACAAGAAGCATTATTTAACAGAACAATGGTACTGCTATAGTGTGGGATAAGCAAAAGTCATGCATCTGGATGTAGTGCCATAGAACACATATTCAGTACCAACCATTCTGATTTGTCTCCAAATGGAGGAGATCAGGGAATGGGGGAAAATATTTTGAAGAGAATTTTTACTAATTTTGTTGTTGGAATAATGAAAATCGGAATGGAATTTGTTGTTCATAGAACTCACTGATGTGAAGTCCTCTGTGAATGGGTATTGAGGAAGGAGTTCTGAATACAGTTCAGAAAAAAATGTTTGTCAAGCTTTGTGTGCTGTACCTGTACGCAGTTGATAGCTTTGTGTAGAGATTATGGTGCACATTTAACTCAGATTTCTCTAACAGTTGATAAGTTAACCCCTTATCTGTAACTTAAGAAGTTATGCAGCACTACTAAGCTGGGCCATTTGCTGTTCTTGACACAGTGCTAGTTGAAAGCATTCTGACAATTTGAGCTTGAAATATTTAACTGTGCTCAATTTTTGAGTTACATCATGAAGAAAATTAGAATGTTCAGCTTCAAGTGGGCAATGCAGCAGTGTGAGCTTTCATTCTGCAGTCGGGCTTTTTGGAATCCTTTTGGCTGTGAGGGCAGTTGGGTTTCTGTGGCTTGTAATCTGATGCTGTCTCTGCCAAAACTCCTCATTACCCAAGCAAACGATCCATGCTATATCATGGGAAATTCTAGACCTGTCATAGAGAGGGGAACTCCGTGTGGGCCCTAATGATCAGAACTGAGCACTGAGTTTTCTTTACCAAGCTCCTGAATAATTGTTTTTTAGAACATAAGGAAAATCTGTTGTTTTGTGGTGGCAAAGCACAGAAATATGACTCATAAGAAGAATTTTTAGTTCCTTGATGTAGAGAGGATTATCATTGATTATCACTGTGTCTAGTGGGGTTCAAATGGCTTATTAATGATAATTGTAAGTAGTTGAAAGAATAAGCTCTACATGTGTTCTGCTTTGCAGATTGTCTTCTATTATCTGAAGGTGTTCAGGTTTCGGTCAGACTGCATGTGTTTAACTGCTGGATGTAGCAAAATAAATTGGACTTCATAAAATGACTGTATTTCTAGTGCAAAACTATGGATTTTTTTTCTGAAGTGCTCTCAATGAACTTATATTTCTTCCCTCAGGTGAAGAGTTTGCCTTTTTGAAGGACCTGTCTGATATGGCAACTACTGAAGAAAGTCATTATGTTTTGAATATGGCTAACTCTCTCTATGTTCAAAATGGATTTCATGTTAGTGAAAAATTTTTGCAGTTGGTGAAAAAATACTTTAAAGCTGAAGTAGAAAATATAGATTTCAGCCAGAGTGCAGCTGTAGCTACCCACATCAATAAGTGGGTAGAGAATCATACAAACAGTAAGTTTATGCGGTTTCTATTTCCTGCAGTAAGTGTTTTTATTTCTGGAGTTAGGACACTGAATTTTTACCTTTTCATTTCTTCTGTTTCTCCACTCATAAAGAGAATTGTAGCGTGAATTCTGCCATGGAAAAAATATATAGCTGTCTGAAGAGAAGTAATGTTCTAAGTAGTATTAGCCATTTAATCATATGGTAAGATCTGTCTGAATATATCTTCCAGTGAAGTACTTGTAACATCTACTGAAGGAGCAAGTTTTCATCGTAGTCTTAATTTTTTTATACTGATTTCTCTATTAAGTTACGAGGAAGTGTAGGTAAATGCTATTGTTAAATGCTAGACACTTACCTACAGAGGGATTATTGGCCTGTGCTTTGGCTGTGCGGAGGACTGAGGAACTGATAGGTACAAGTTACGGAGAAATGGAATGCTAATAAATACTAGAGGTTACTTCAAGCACAAAATGAGACCCTGTGATCTAATCTTTACAGTGTGTGGTTATGAGATAAAATGTTTAGAGTATTTGGTTGTAGGAATACCGTCAGAGTTCTATAACAAAAAATGCAGTGGAAGGAAAGGATTAAGCACAGAATTACTGATATAAATGTGCCTATTTAGATCTGGTTGGTGCAGACTTCAGGATTCTTCTAAGGAATTAGTAAATTGCTATGTTGTATGTGCATTTAAGAATCCATAATGCTTTACAGGAAATTTGCAGCACTGAAGTTGAAAGACATCTTGCATAATGTGTTTAGTTCATTTTAAAAAGCATCTAGTTTTTTCTATGGCAAAATGGAACCCATTGTGGTAAATTCTGCCCGTTACCTCAAGCAACAGAAATAGGGGGAATGGAAGTAATGCAGCAGCTTGTGTAGAGTTCTAGGAAAACGTGTCTGAGGGGAAAGCAAAACTGTTTCTTTTTGATAAGAGCACCCGGATCTCATGCTTAATGCCTGCCACATCTGCTGACCAAGTTTGTACCCATCACCTTGGAAAGAACTGTTGAGCTAACAAAGGCAGCTGTTGGTCTCTTAGCATTAGGTTGCGATAGTAACAGTCCCTCAGCCTAATCTCTGAGCGCTAGATCTCATTCCCTCCTACCTGCCAGTTCTGACAGAGGACTCATTTTCTCATTAGCTAAGGAGTACAAGACAGTCAGCTTTCCAGTTCCAGCATGTTGAAAATGATGGGAAGCTCAGAGTAGAAAACATAACTGTCAAGGTTTCTCTGGCCAGAGGTAATTCCTAATGTATGTCAGTGTATTAGATTTGACTCAGAGAAAATGATGTACTAAGTAATAAAGGACAAGCGTATTCCTTAGTTTTTCCTTTTTTCTACTGTAGAGTAAGCATGGGTCACATCGCATTTCTAAAGATATTCTAGTTGGGATGAGGTATGAACAGTGACCCATAACAAATACTGCTGTATGATACACAAATTTCACACCAGTTGGTAGATGTCATATGCTCCACAAAGCAAAATTTGGATTATATATATTTAATTGCATTAAAGGAGTCATAACCAGGTTGAGGAATGTGTTTATTTTAACACTTTGTACTGTGGTGTCAGTTACAATAAATGAACAGGAAAGCCATCTGAAGTAGGCTATAATTTGTCAAGAACACCAACAAATGTGGTCAATGTGTCAAATTTAATGATCTCAAAATTGTTTTGTTGAAAAGGCAGCTGTTTAAGATGAGCTAAAGCAGGTAAGACTTAATTCTCATGTAAATGACTTAGGAATTAGGAGTGAAGCAGCTGCCGTGCTTAGCTGACATATCTCCCTTGTGTAGAGCAGATGCTATATGTCTTTTTCTCCTGTTTTTCAAGTGCTAATATGAGTGAAAAAAATGCGGAGAATCCATATAGATTAGCCTTTACTAATCAGTGAGACACTACTTGATTAGAAACCGAGCACTTAAAAATTAGCCTAGGTGAAGTTTCAATGGATATGCATATACATTTCAAACATCCATTTTAATTCTTTGGATCAGAGCCAGAATGTACAGATGATCTGACTGAAAAATGCTGAGATGTATTACAACACCAGTGTAAATAGTTTGACTTTCTTTTTCTCTTGATTTAATTATGGGGTGTATGTAAGTAGTGATACAGTAACAGCTAACATGTCCTTGATAGAAAGATTCGTGCACCTACACTGTGACTTTAGGTTTACAAACCACTGGTGGTTTAATCTGAGATTTAATGAAACATTTGAATTGGAAATTACATACTAGTGCAGCTTTTTATTTTGTTGCTTTTTCTGAGCTGTCTTGAGATTTGATTTAATGTTCCATTTGACATGAAGACTGACAGTTGTTTTTCTTCTTAGATATGATCAAAGATTTTGTGTCATCAAGAGACTTTGGTGCTCTAACTCATTTGGCTCTCATCAATGCAATCTACTTTAAAGGCAATTGGAAATCACAGTTCAGACCTGAAAATACAAGAACTTTTTCTTTTACTAAGGATGATGAAACTGAAGTGCAGATTCCAATGATGTACCAGCAGGGAGAGTTTTATTATGGTGAGTTGGAAATGTAACAATTTAAATCTATTAAGTACTTCCTTAATATCTTTGTTGCAGTAGTATTTGTGTTCTTCCACATAGACCTTTGAGTATGCTTGCCCAGTGGAGAGATGGTTATTTGATGTGTTTTTGTAGTATGTGCTTGTGTTTTGTACCAGGCAGCAACATATTTAATGACTGCATGATTGCTGTTTAAGTATGTTTTAGTGCCATATGATGAATTTCAGAACATTTGTCCACTGTTTTCAAATCTATTTACAATTATCGGCTTTTTGGTGAAATATTATTCTTGTCCTATGTTAAGTACTGAAATTAATAGGCTGGATATTAGGGAAGACTTCGTTATTGTGAGGGTGGCTAAACACTGGAGCAGACTTGCTAGAGAAATGGTTGATGCTCCTTGTGCCCCTCAGTGTTCAAGAGGTATTTGTATAATGTCCTCAGTGATAATTTCCAATTGGTAATTGGGTAGTTTTGCTCTGATTTTTTTCTAGATGCCTTCTAACTATTATATTCTAAATAAATAAGTCTTAATATAAGGACACTTATCCATTACTGCCCTAATATTCCTAGGTGAAATGAATTCTTCAAACAGCAGAGCTAATGATGATTTTTCTTTTGAGCTTGAACTCCAAATGGATTGTACGGTGTCTACTGTTGGCAATATTTTACTGTCTCATTGTAAATAAATGGTCTTTTTCTGAAAGAGAAACTCTACCTGTTTTCATGAAGATGTTAGCTTTAACAACTTCAAGACTTTGCTCACTGAATGGAAGTTAGGCGGAAAATAGGTAACAAGTTCAAAAGTATGGTTACCTACCGACTGATTGCCTAAGATTACCTTCCTTAGGAAAGGAGGTATAATACTTAAATCATATGCTGAAGGAGCTATGACTTTTTTTTATAGAACAGAGGGTCACTTAACTCCTGTACCTCGTCAGCATTACCTACCTCTTATCTTTCTCGTATCTCCAGTAAAAATGAAAGAATGTACTTCTAATAGCCTTTCCCTGTTTCTCTTGTAGGAGAGTTCAGTGATGGCTCTAACGAAGCAGGTGGTATCTACCAAGTTCTAGAAATACCTTATGAAGGAGATGAAATTAGTATGATGATTGTTCTTTCCAGACAGGAAGTTCCACTGGTCACATTGGAGCCACTTGTCAAAGCCTCATTGATTAATGAGTGGGCTAACTCAGTAAAAAAGCAAAAAGTCGAAGTATATTTACCAAGGTGAGAATATGCTGCTGTATCAGTAAAAGGGGGAAGGCTGCTGTGTTCAGTTGGGTTGGAATAGTGGCATGGGTAAAAACTGGACACTTGACCAAGTCTGTAGTGATGGAGCACCCACACGAATGTGGCTGTGATAAGAAGATCTGGGGGGTGTGCAGTGCATAACAGTAGTTGTTTGAGCAACAGCTGAACGCTGCATTTGTGTCCCTTCCAGGTGTAAGCTCCAGGAAGGAGAATTTCATCAAGTATATCTACTCAGAGTGATGGCTTCCTTTTTATTGCGGGACTCATTATGGTTAAGTTCCGTTTAAGATAGGAGCCATACAAATAGTTCAAGCTTGAATTAACAAATCTAAAATGTTTCATTTGGGTGCTAATTAGATTACTATTTGCTGCTAATCCAAGAAGTTTTAGTGGTATATGTAGATACAAATAGTTGAGTATTGAGAGGTAATTTCAATCAATATCTTCCTTAGATGTTACAGGGGTTGAACTCATTTTCATTAGAGGACTAGTGAAATAGGTTCATTTGTAGACATAACCTGTATATGCTCAGAGGTGTATTTACTCAAATGCACTGTTACCTTTCCAAGAATTTTCATCTCCCTCTAAATGTTTGTGTACCTCATCCTTGTTTGCTACTGAAAGTCAGTAATGTGTAGTTCCATCATAATGGTCTTCAAAGGATTCATAATGATTTCATTAATTGTATTAAACTGTCCATATAATGTGATACATGCTTTTGTACTTATTGAGTTTTCTGTTGTGCTGTGCTACAGCACAAGGCAGCAGAAAAAAATAAACCATAGTGAACCCATCTAGTCACAGAAATGATTCTTGTTTTCATGTGATTTGGAAATTTGGGTTATACTGCATGTGCAAGGAACAGGGCAAAATCCTTTGAAGGGGAGGGGAAACTACTTCTGCTAAGCTATTTCTCCTTTCACAATGAAATGTTACATGATGTTACCAACAAATTAAATGAGGAGTCTTCCATCCCTTAAGCTTCTTTTTTATAACGGAAGTATTTCGTTGCCTCTGTATCAGGTGCTGATGCTTTCTCTGTTTCTCCTATGTATGAGATGCACAGAATCTAGAGGTCTATGAAAACCAAGCTTCTGAATTTAGGAAGTTGAAGTATCTCAAGTTAAATACATAAGTACTGTTGAAATTGTATTAATGATCCTGGCCTTAAGTTTTTGTAGGCAGTTTTAGTTTTTGCTTGTTTCTTCTTAACCTAAAGTAGAGAGTTCAAGGTTCTCTGTAGTCAGAACTTCAGACGTGAGTTTGTGGCTGAGTTGAGGCTGTATTTTTGTGTGGCCATGTAACTTATTTATTCTGTACCCAACAATTCTTACCTAAGGCTAGTTTTCATGCCTGTCACTCTCATCTAAGAATCACCAGAAAATTGTTAAATGCTTTTTGAATTAAGGTTAAGCAAAGGCAAAACAGGTACAACTAGGTTTTGATTACCTTCAGCATTTCTCAGTTATGAGAGCGCTCATGAACTTGAAATACCACACAGTAACAGTGCAATTTCCTTATAAAAATTAGAAAGATTAATTGCACGCTCCCAAGGTGTTGGATTTCCATTAGAGATTCAGAGGGGAGCTGCAGGATTTTATCAATGCTCAGAATAAAAACTTCATAAATATTTTATGCTCTGACTCAGGAAGGCATGTTATGAAATGTGGCCTGCAGGCTCTGTCCACTGAGAAACTGAAAACAGCAGTGGAATAAAATTAATTTTTTATATCCTGGAAGATGCTATCAAATTATACAGTGAACATTTTCGAAACTGTACTAGGGTCTGAATGCTAGCTGAAAGCACAGTTAATCACAACATTATAATTTCTGTTTGCATTATCTGTGTGCAAATTACTCTTCTTAATAGCAAAGGAGAAATTTGAACAGAAGTATTAAATTATACTACTTTTTCATTTTCAAATCTGTTTGCAGCTTAACCCAGACTAAAACAATCAACATTCTAATCCTATTTATTCATAGAATTGAAACAGACCATGAATCTAATATACAGAACTCTAACTATTTATTTGAAGAACACAGGAGGAGCTACTACCTAATGACATTGCAAGATCACCCCTTAAGTCTGTCCCAGTATGCTTGATTTTCTTCACTGACTTTCCTGCTTCACATAATTTTGAAAGATCCTTGTTTATCTGAAAGTTTTCTTTCTCTTAAGAAAACAAACCTTATCCCTTTTCTTACATTCTTTTCAGTCCTGTTGTGATGAGGTCAGATCTCGTGGTTCTTGAGATACAGTCACAGAAGAGAAATAAAGCTGTGTGCTGTTGCAGTGCACATGTAGCCAACATCTGCAGCCTATATTTAGCCCTCATAGAAGGACCTTGCCAGAGAAAACTATAACCTGCCTTGATGATCTGCCTGGTCAGAACAACAGTACTGTGGGATTTTCTTGTTTTATTTTCAGGCTATTGAATTATGCAAGCTAGTTCTAGCACCTCGGGACAACCTTGCTGAAATTCCATCTGAAAAGTTGGAATTGATGTCAGCTGGCAGCTTGGTATTATAATACGCAGTTGCTTATTGGGCTGAAATTGCAATTCAGATCTTTAAGGCCTGTCTTCTAAGCAAGAAATTGTTGATTTGTCAAATGGAGCCATTGCTTTGCTTCTTGTTCTGCAGAATGTAGTATATTAGAACCAAACTGGGAATTGGGCATTTTTTGCTTTTTGTCAGGACTTTTAGTAAGCCTTGAAATTATAGCCTTTGGGATGAGTCACACTAGGCTGTAGTTATACTTTTACTGTATAGCTGGGAAGTGTACTCAAAACCTCTTGCTTTTGTAGATCCTGAGCACCTAGGGACTCTACTGAAAACTCAGCATTTCAAAAGAGTGGCGTGGCCTCATGCAAGATGAAGCCTTTTTTTTTTTTGTCTTAAAAGTCTATTAACTAGAAGATGACTTGATACATTTGAAGCTTTACACAAAACCTGAAGTTCTGGATTGTTGTAATTGTGAACACTCATTCATTAAGGTAAAGGATAACAGGATAGATTTAGGTTGAATGTAGGGAAAAAGTCTTATACAGTAACGGTGGTGAGGAACTGTAACTGGTTAGCCAGAAACATGGATGTCCAGTTGCTGGAGACTTTCAAGGCCAGGTTGGATGAGGCTCTGAGCAGCCTGATCTAGCTGTGGATGCCTCTGTTCATTGCACGGGAGTTGGGCGAGATGGCCTTGAAATGTCTCTTCCAACTGTGAGAAATCCATGATTTTCTAAAGCCTTCTATGTTTTTAAGAATGCTGATGCATTTCATATGAGAACGTGAGAAACCTCCTCGAGTCTGTGAATCGTTAGTCTCTTGATTCTTTTGAGAACTGCCTAAACAGTAAAGTGGCAAGTATCAGTTCTTCTGCTTTATTCCAGGCATAGGCTGGAATCCATCTGGACAGGGTGTGTGACCGTTTCTGATGCTGTCAGTGATTTGTCAGTCTCGAGCTCTCTCTAGATGTTATTTTAACTTGCATAAAATTTTTCTCTGGATAATGATTTGTGATGGAATAAACATCTGTCATTATGAAAGTGGTTTGTATAAGTGAGGAAGAGTTGCTTGACTTTAACCCGGTTGTCTTTTGATGTTCAGATTATCCTTTCTCAAGCTGTCAAGGTTTGTACATGCAGAGTTATGGTCAGGGATTGTACATACTACTAGCAGCCTTTAATTTCTCCTGCGTAAGAAAACATTTCGGCTGTGAAAATAAACTAATTAGGGTAAGCATTTTTACAGGAAGTGTTGCTATGCTATACAACTGTTACTGAAGCTCTTATTTCACATTGTCTCAGTATTTCAGTTGTCATTGCCTAGAAATTTTAATACTCGAATAACAACTGCTTACATTAGTTTTTTTCCTTTTTTTCTTTCATTTTTCAGGTTCACAGTAGAGCAAGAAATTGATCTGAAAGATGTATTGAAAGGTCTTGGAATTACAGAAGTGTTCAGCCGTAGTGCTGACCTCACTGCAATGTCTGGTAAGAGGAGATACGAGTACTAAAATCACCCACTTCAGGATAACCAATAGGATAGCCATTGTGTTTACATTTAAAAAATGAAACCTGCTAGCAGACTTCTGATCTTCTGGGATGTTTTGTGTGATGCAGGGTTGTTCTCTATAGGAGCAGCTGAGGTGGGTGAGCAATCCACTGGAGTGGGAGGGAGTGTTTTTGACCTGGGAGAAGTCATTCTGAGATAAAAAACTGGATCTTAAAAATGTGCAAGATGCAGATCCACATTAGAGCAATGTGTGGCTTCGGTGCCTTAATAGCAAGTGAGATCTACGCAGCATGGTAGTTGTCATCTTTCTCCAGAGGCTATTTCTTCATGAAATTAAGGGTATTAAATATTTCTGCAATTGGTTATCCCCCAAATACCTTCTGTATTTAAGTGTAACAGGAAAGAGTTCTGAGATGGAAGTATGCATGCTGCTTTTCTATTTCAGTGCACTGTGAACAGTTTAATTGAAATATCTAATACTTCAGGTGGAAAGCAGATATTTAAGCTTTTAATACTTACTGAAATACATAGAAGTGTCACAAAGGGTAGCTGTGTTGCTGTTGCTCAAGTTCTTGTGTGCACCTGTATGAGCAGTATATTTAGCATGGTCTGTCTAGACTTGTGGTGTGACAGACCAGGATATGCTCTATCTAGAAACATGTTACCAGTGTGGGATGACTGATGTTCTAGTAATTTATGCTTGCTTATGTATGCTCTGCGTGCATTTCTGCTCTGTGGGTTACTGTCTAAGCAGCCAGAGATTTGCATAGCTGATGGGGAGTAATTTCTAATTGTCTGTTCCTGGAAGCAATCATGCTGGTGTATCTTGTTCGAGGTAGTAGTAATGAAGTATGAAATTTGCAGTTGAAGCATTTGGAATTACATGCTTTTCATTTTTGCAAGTTAGAAACATTGTTCATAGGTTATATGTAGCCTATTCTGCTGTTTTGCTGCTTTTCCTTCTCCTGTGAAATTGTAAGGGAAGCTGGGATTAGCTAATGTGAAAATAATTTGCATAAATGAATAATGCTTCCTAAGTAAATTTTCTGAAGAAAAATATTTCCAATTTCTCAATCGCTCCAAAGAAAAGTAAGCTTTACTATAACTTCTCTATGTACAGAAAAATATTTGCTTGAGGAGAAATAGCAGGGAGAATGGAAAACATGCAGGGCAGGTTGAGCTCCAAGGGCGGCGTTTGGTTCTTATTTCATTGTATGTGAAGTATGCCTAAATATTGGTGAGTAATTCTGTATTTGAGATTAGCAGGAAGATTGGAACTTGTTTGTTTTAATCCATGTGACTGTTTAAAGTTTCATGTTTTTGACAATTGTACTGTATAAAATCAAAATGTCATGCTTTGCATGAGTGAGTTAACTCTGCCATTTAAAGAAAAGCTTGTTTTTAAAATATAAAGTGGTGTATATAGAAAACTCACTATTCTTACTGTAGCATTCTCTTTTCTGTTAAGAGAGCATGTGTTGCCAGAAAGCACGTATTTCATAAATTAAGAATAAGAAAATATTATTACCTTCAGTGAAAAACACTATTCATGCTATGGAGATGATATTTCAGGTAATTAAAATACAGATTTTTTTTTCCTGCTTCTCATAAAATGAGGAGAGAAGAAGGAACAAAAAAAGATAAAGGGATATTAAGAACTTGCTTTTACAAATAGCTGAATAGCGTGTCAGGTAATAAGGAAGCTGAGGCTGTTAGTTTACAATGCAGCTCAGCGATAGCACTTCGGAAAACTTGCTATTTTATGAAAACCTAAATGCAGATATTTGAATGATAATGCTACTAATTTTAGGGAGAAAATAAGGAGACTTCTGAGAAATTCTGTTGTTTAAAATAACTCTTCCCCTTCTCCTGTTGCTGTTGCCTTTGGATTGTTGTCAAGGCAAGTCGTCTTTGATTTCAACAGCTCTAATCCTGTAATCAGATCAAGGCACAGACTGCAGTGAAATTCTGTGAGTTTAGTGGACATAAATGAAATTGGAGGATTACAGAATTTTCCATGTTTAGTTTTTTACTTTTCACACTCAAATGGAAAAATAGATCTGGATGAGTCAGGTTTACCTCTCAGGATGTCTGGATTGTGAGCAACTACAGATAAAGTATTCATCTAGATGCTTGCTTTAGATGTAGCCTTCTTGCAGAAATTGTCAGTTTGTGCAGGTGAGTAGGAGGATGTTCCAGTTCAACTACCTGGCTGTGAGTATTTGACTCACTTTCAGAAAAAAAATCTTGAACAGATGTTACTTCCATCTCTGATTTTATCTTGTCATAATATTCAAAGTTGAAACTTAGTAAGAAACAAATTTTGAAAGAACTTCCAGTGTTTGGGATTTTACCCAGACTTGCAGTTTGATCATCTTGACAGTAAGAATTTCAACAAGTTTCAGACTGCTGTGCTAAAGGTCAACTTCTCTTTCAAATGATGGTAATATTTTTTGCTGTTGTAGAATGCCTTAACTGGCAACTGCTTTTAAGCTCAAGGTGACCTATGTTTCAGTGAGCTGTGAAGTGTTCTTAATGACTGATTTCACAATATTAAGTTATTGGAAGAGCACCATCTCAGTAAATAGTTCTTCACAGTCTTGACTGAGGTAGGTGTAATTATTCTGGGACATCCTAAGCTAGGAAAGCCAATAAACCTGCGTGCTTTTCTTTAAAATAAGACTTGCAGAGCAACCATTTGGCAGCTTCGAGTAGGAGTTTGCAAGCATATGGAGTGTAGTGACAAATGAAATGTGATGCTAACAGAGTCACGTACATTAGAAATAAGCCTCAGATCACACCTACGTATTAATGGCTATCTAGGCAAGGGTCTTGCAGAAAGCCTAAACTCTGCGCTGCCAAATCTTCATGGGGATTGTCTGAGTAATAGTTAACAGAACACATTGACTCTCTAGAAAGTCTTGTTTCAGAGAAGCTAATAGAAAAAGACATGATAGGTAAGCTTCATCTCTTCCTCTTGAAGGGAAAGACGTGTTGTGTATGATAATGAACTTATTCAGTCACTTGACAATCGCAAACACAGCAAAGAGATTTTCACCTAGTGTTGTCCCTGCTCCCTGTATGGAAACAAACTTGCTTCAAGGAGGAGTGTAATAGCAGCAGTATAAAACAAATATCTAGAAGAAGGAAACTGGTATGTGAAATTACTATTTTCACCATCCAAGGACAAATATATCCATCAGAGTGAAAGGCAAGGAGTTGGAACCGAATGAAGGTACTCTCTTATGGAGAACTTAACCACAGACATTTGGATATGGTTTGAGGTTATGAGATTTGGGATTAAAAAATGGCTTCAGCACAATTAACTGTCCACGCTACATTGACTAAAGACTACTTAAACCTTCTCTGCAGCAGGAACTTGGTTTAGGACATAAGGTATGTGCTGAATGAGAGGATGTTTTACTCTTAGGAGTAAGTTGCACTGTACTTTTCATCTGTGAGACTTATTTTGTACTGAATAAACACTAATAATATAACAGGAGATATTTCATCTGTTCTCCAGCAATGCACTTGTATTCCTGTCAACAATGTATTATTTTCTATACTTAGGTTGTAAATGTATTCTGGTTCTATCTCATTTTTATAGCTGATGGTAAATGTTAGTAATATTTGTGTTGGCTGAGTTAGGGCCCAATTTCATAATAGTCAGTAAGCTCATTAGATGGAGACTGATCTTTTAAGGTGCTGAGTGTTCTGGCTAGAAATATGCTTCAGAGTAACATAATGCCATGCTATGCAGAATCAAACACAGGATTAAAACAGGGAGTATTGCTGTATTACAGGTCACAGGAGCGGGGTGAAGGGCTGAAGAACTGTGATAAAAATCATGATTAAAGGGCATGATTGGGATAAGTGGAAAGTTTTATTATTAAATATTTAGTTGTGTTTAAGAAAAGAAGCTCTGAAACAGCATTTTTCTGTGAAGGTTGTGGAGTTCTTGTTTTCTTCTGTTATGTCATATTTAACTCAAATGCTCAATAGAGCTTTGAAATGTTCCCAAGCAAAAATAGCAAAACGCAGCTACCCTAGAATAAAGAAATGTGCTGAATTGACCAATAAACTTACCAGGAACCCTGATAACCTGACACGTTTACAAAGTCAGCACATGTGATGGTAGGCATGCAATTGGAACTAGGTTTGCAGGGTCTGTCACCTTTTCTGGCTGCTGTTATCTTCTGTACACTCACTTCTGTAAATGATCTTGCATGTCCTAAGGTTTGTGCAAAATACTTTTTGGGAACATGAGCCTTAATGCATTTGTAAGAATGAGACCTTTGGAAGGTGGTTATTTAACATTTGTTTATATTGTTTATCCAGCTATTTTTAATAGACAACACTCAAGGTTTAAGAGTGCTATTGTGTTTTTTGGTGGCATTCTTGTTAATTTTTGTGAGGGATGCCAAAGCTATGGGAACTGTGCTTAGTTTTCAAGATAAATAGATTCTGCATGTCCCACATTCAAAGGCAACAGTGGAAATTTTATCGTAGCTCTCAAAATAACGTTGCTGAAAGCTTGGCTCTGTTGCCTAGGATTTCTAGTATTTAGCAGTCTGTTATGGTCAGTTCCCAAGGGAATCATTTAGGGCTTCTGGTGAGATTTAAGGTCAGCAGAGGAACTGCAAGTGCTAGTTTGGTTCTGAGTGCGTGTAGCAGTAGTGATATCTGGGGAGAGGCATCTTTAAACTGTTGTCTCTTGTGGATTTGGTTTGTTAGTGTTAGAACTGCTGGCTGCAGTTGTGGATAATTCTTAAAAAAAAAATCCTAAGCTTTCATTCCTTACTCAGCCTTCAGCTGGAGTTTTGGCATTGAACAGTTTAAGGATCAGAAATGCAAAAAAGCATAGCTGTCTCAGTGGGGTGGTTAGATTAGATTTTCATGGGTAACTTCCTGTTGAGAGCTTTTATTCCTTTCTAACTGTTGTGCTCTGTCATTACTGTGGATTTTATACAGGTACAATAAATGTATATCTAATCCTCATTATGTCTTACTGATGAAACGTAGTCAAACTGATTAAATGATGTTATGTATTGCTTCCTGCAAGGTGCTGACTACTCCAGTAGGTCTGATCAAGGTCTGATCGTTGAGATGATGAAGAAAAATAGCAGAGCATTTGCTCACTTAAGCAAGTGTAGGCTTGCAGCTAAATTAGAAAACGGGGAAGAAAAATGGAAGACAAGACTGAAAATACTTCGGCTCTGTGATTTTTATTGCAGTAAATGCATTTAAAATAAACTGAAGGTAGATAATGGCTACTATACTGATGCTCTAGGTAGTGCCATGCCATTCTAATGAATATAGTGTGTGTATATATACATAAAGAAGAGCAGTACAATCTTGAATGTGGTAACTGGTGCTGTTAGAGGCATTGGCAGAACATACTTTGTGCCAGTCCTATGCACAAAGCTCTTATTTTTTTCTGGCTTGGTATAGAAGGTGGATAATAGTGCTAACGTGTTTGGCTGTTTTCTTAAATTTTACACTTACTGTAGAACTGCTTGAAATAAGTGTTTTTTTCTTTCCTCTCCAGATAACAAAGAACTTTACCTTTCAAAGGCATTTCATAAGGCTTTCCTAGAAGTTAATGAGGAAGGATCAGAAGCTGCTGCTGCCTCAGGTACCTGACTGAAAAACAGAATGAAATCAAATGTTGTTCTATGTTAATTAATATTTTAATTGTTTTGCTGAAATACCAAGAAGCTAAACATTATGTAGTGTGAAGGCAGCACAAAACTCAACTGGTTTTCAGAACAGAATTAGGGAGAACTTTTGTCACACTTGTACATAGTGTTTCAATTTTGAGAGTTCTGTGGAAAGTCTTCTGTATTTTGCTTCTGAGTGTCAGGCAGGTACGAACTGTTTGTCCTTCATACAACTTAAGCACTCCTCAATTTTGATATACTAAACGGTCAAAAGTATTCGATCCAGAACAGTTAAGACAGAGTTGCTGCAATTGCATTTTAATAAGCTTATTTAGAGAAGCAAGATTGGAAGTGATAAGTGGAAAAACCTAAGTTGCCAATACTGGTGTTAGGAGGCCAGATAGTTGATTCACCTGGTTATCACATGTTTTTCCTGAAATTGTTTTGTATCATCAGCTGATTTCTGCTTGTACTGGAGGAAAAGGTAAATGACTTCCTTGCTCATAAATACCGGTAACTAGCTTGGGGTGTAACATTAACATGGACAGGGATCGCTGGCATGCATGAGTATTTATTGTCAGTGCAGTGAAATTGTAAAAACTAAATGAAACTCTGGGAAATAATGCCCTGGAGAAATGCATGTCTTGCCAAATAAAAATAATGAAGAGCCATATCCTACCTGACTCCTATTTAATTTTACCCTTTCCCTCTGCTTTTTTGAAGACTGAAGCAAAGCTAAAAGCTGCAACATCAGCCCGTTTAATTGTTGCATTCTCTGTATCTGTTAAGAGTTACCTTTCCTATCAATAATCAGCTTAAAGCTGTTAAAAGAGGCCAGTAGTACTGTCCAACATAATATATTTTATTTCTACGGGGAAGCACAGTTCATAATTCCTTTTAAGTGTCTTCATCTTAGAAGTTGCTTCCTCAGCCTGGGAAATTGTATCACTCTATTTTTAATTGCTCTATTTTTAATTATTCTTTAAAGCATAAATAACCGTGCCATTACTCAAGGTCTCCTTTATTTTTGGTTAGATTGTTTGTGCTATTTCCTGGTTACGTTAAGTGCTCGACTGTAGGACTTCACTGTTCATGAGCTGCAAGTATGTTTCATTAAGAGCAGGAGAGAATGTGTAGTAATACTGAAGTTTCCTGTTCTTTATCCTTCAGGTATGATTGCCATTAGCAGAATGGCAGTACTGTATCCCCAAGTTATAGTTGATCATCCTTTTTTCTTCCTGGTCAGGAACAGAAGAACAGGTGAGACTTTCACTCCTCCACACTTTGCACAGTGCATTGTTGAGTATGAAAGAAAGTTGCATATTTTTAACAAATTCTCTTCATGTTATAAACTTTCCTTGATTTGTCTTGAAATAAACATTGAAAGGCTGGTCCTTTCTATGTGCCCCTAGTGTTTCTTCAAGCAAGACACCAAAATCTGATGTAGTTCTGAATAGTACTCATTCTGTGATTAAAGAACATGATGAAAAGTCTAACCCTTTTCATCAAAATGCAGTGTTACTCCCCTGAATGACCACAATTATTGTACTCCATAAGCACTTGGCACTTGTTTTGAGACCACTAAGCTGAGTTCCCAGTACCAAGTGATTTGCATAATGGACAGATATTATAGTTATGAATAATTCTGTTGTACTCTTGAAGTGTTCTGTGGCAGGCAAGAGATGAGAACAGCACTTGCAAAATGGGCAGTGATTAAGTAATTCTTTAGTTTCATATTTATCTTAATGATGTGGATGTGGCTGGGATGCAAAACATGATTATACAGCCACAGACTATCAGATGTTTCTGTGCTTGAGCATCTTAACTGTTCTACAGACAGGTGAAAGGAAATTGTAGTGGTTGCTCTTATTCACTAGAATATCTGAAGTGTTTGTGATTGGTTACTACTTTCAAACAGATTTAGAGATATATAAGCATGAAAGCTATAAATGGTGATTAAATACCTAAGAAGTATTTGTATAGAGTTCTTATTGTGGGTTGCACAATGTGGAATAAATAATGAACAATATCTAGTACAAGTCTGATTAGTATGGTGGCTTTTCCTCACTTTAATTCTGTGAGGAATGTCATTCACCGGTTCAGGCTGGAGAGTGTGTGAAGTGGTCGAGAAAGTCTGGTTCATTTAATGTCTGGTTGTAGCTAGGCTAGCTGCATGCTTAGAAACCCCCCCCCCCAGTCTGCATCGGTGGCAATATTTCCATGAGCCTTCATCAGAACTGTTGGAATTTCAAGTGAACCTCTATTTTGATTTGTGATGGGTTTTGAATCAAGGCTTTAGAATAAACTGAAGGGTACTAAAATGCAGACAGTGTCCACTGTTCTTGTCTGTGTACTGTATCACTTCTGAATACATAAGTCCTTATTCTCTAGTGTTATTGATCCATACAGTTTCATGGGTACCAAATTCTAACACCAATTTCTATGAAAATTCTTTACCACATGGTCAAGAACTCAGTATTCATCATCACTTAACTTCAGCTTTTAGTTCTGATATCTTCCCTTCCTCCCTTCTGTCACAGGTACTGTGTTATTCATGGGGAGGGTGATGCACCCTGAAGCAATGAATACAAGTGGCCATGACTTTGAAGAGCTTTAACTACTGCCAGCTACCAAAAGGAGGAAAAAAAGCACATCAAGTTTGAAGTTAATATATTTAAGGTTTGCTGTGTTCCCCCCCCCAAGATATTGTTTAAAATGCTTTCAGATCTATGTGCAAGTCAGTTTCCAGAGGAAAAGTTCACAGTATTAAAATAATGGTTCTGTTTTTGTTATTGTGATTGCTGTGTCCTTGAAATAAAATTGTGTATATGTCAACAACTGTTTCTTGTTTAGTGAATTGTAAAGAAAAAAAAATCTTGCAAATCCATAATTCCTGAATTGTTTACAGTGCAAAGACTTACTGGATCGATGAGACAGGAGCGCAGTGTGTTCAGCTCTGAGTAATCAAATGACAAACCGTCTTGATTTATAGTTGAACTACATCTGGAAAATGTAATCTTGTAATAGTAAACAGACTGCAGCGTGCTGTCTCAAAGATAATGGAAGAATCTAAACCTTATGGATTCTATCTGAGAACTGTGATAGACTGTGTAAACTCCAACGTGTGGTTCTAAAATGCTGCTTTCGTGAATGCTCCTGCATGCGACTCCGCGATTCACCTTCCGTAAGTGTTGATACCAATAAAAGTTGATCGCATGAATATTTCAAGCTAGTCAGTGCAGAATAGCTGTATGTCCAAATTAAAATAGTTGAACAGTCACACTGTGTGAACATCTTTCTCCCCAAAAGTAGTTGTTATACTTTAACCTGGGCTTTACAGTATCTCACTTTGCTCATTTG
Source organism: Tragopan temminckii (assembly GCA_028571105.1). NCBI lineage: Eukaryota > Metazoa > Chordata > Aves > Galliformes > Phasianidae > Tragopan > Tragopan temminckii. The sequence goes on along the minus strand of JAOWBP010004023.1, from coordinate 16,801,226 downwards.
GAATGATCTTAAAATAAAATACAGAAAATATTTATTTTCTTAATTTTAAGTGTCTGAAGATGTTTAGTTCATAAGTGTCTGAAGGAGCAACAATCCTTTTCACTGAGTGTTGACAAACAGGAGAATGACTTATATCACAAGTAAATGTTACCTTGTGAACTAATTGTGATTTCCATTTTCAAGTTATCACCAGGCAGGCATATAATTTCAACCCTCACTGTGCAAAACATGAGACGAACAGAAGTTATTAAAAAGGTAAGAAAATAGGAAAAAAGGGTGAAAGGAACTCTTTTGAAACAAACCATAAATACAGACTTCTAAATAAGTGGGACTTCAGTCAATAGAAGTGTTATCTTTTACATTCCATGGGACCATATATATTGGCTAATCATAACTTTTACTAAAGGGTTTCTCTGGTTTGCATTCAGTTCAAAACAGACTAGATACTGCTAACAAAGCTATTCATGCAAGGAGAACTTGCTGGATTTGACACATTGTTCACTCTTTTATCCTGCTGGTGCAAATCTTACAGGACAGGCTACAAAGTGATGAATGATCTCGGAGGCTGGCTAAACTGCCTCAGAGAAAGGGCATTTGAGCACATATCAAGCCTTGCCTCATTGAGCTGTTTAGAGCTATAGTATAGAGGAAAAATGAGGCTCCTTAGTAGTACTTCAGGTACTTCGTTGCTTCCTATTACCCATAGTATATATTAGTCTTGATTCTGAGATGTTTTGTTTTGAAATTGAAATTAAATTGTAATCTTAATACTGTACAGTTGAAAAATATATTTTTGGTTCGGCATTCCCTTTGCCTCCATAGTAGGAGCAGGACTAATTTTAGCAAAATGGAGGATTGGCCAAAGCGTAGGTAAATCCAGCGCCTTTGACACAGTTACAGAAGGGCTGGTTCTACATGTTAAGATGATTTACAGAGAACCACTTACTGCATTGATAAGTAACTGGTATGCTAAGGATACATTTTTTTTTACCTTGTCAGGAGCCCAAGTTTCATGCTGTTAAACACTTCGTAGCCAGTTTTTGAGGTTCTTATTGAAGCACCTCATTATTATAGAGGAATTTATTGTAGAAAGATGAGAGAAAAGCAGATAACTCTGAGTTGGGCTTATTCCTAGTTCACTGAAAGTTCTTCCTGGCCAATTTTGTTGTCTTTAGTTTCTTGCAATGTAGATGCTCCTTACTGAGAGAAAAACTTTGAAGATAGACTTGAACTAAAGCTGTGGAATTATGGAAGGTCAACTGCCAGTCAGAAGGATATCAGGCAAGTGCACGTAGAGCTCTAGCAGTTAGTCTGAATGTAGGTACTAATTGGAATGAGGCAGTCTCCTATGCCTAGTCTGAGTCTGCGAATTGCCTCAATGGGCATATTAGAAAGCAAGCAGTAACAGAAGTGCAAACTAGCTATTTCATTTCATATTTGCCTAGTTCTAGCAAAATAGTTATTTCCTGTTTTTTGAAAATAAATGTTTTCTGGTATATGAGTAAGTTTATTACCAAATTATGATGCTTGCTGTATACCACAAAGAAAGCAGCTCTCAAACAATACTGGTTTTCATTGGTATGTTAAGTGTTACCACTTTATTGAGATATGTGATGTTCCATTGTGTTCTTAGTCTAGATTTTGTATATTCTTTTCAATGATACTATTGCTTCTGAGATAAAACTAGTAACAATTACAACAATTCTTTTTGTCTTAGTGTTTTTATGGTAAGGGGAATTTGTTAGTGTCCCATATGTTAGTGTAGTCTTTAAAAAAAAAAAAAAACAACTTGTATTTTGTGTTGGGGGCTATATCAAAATAAATTCTGAAAGTCTATGGTTGTGCTGTGTAAGTGACCCATGATGTGAGTGTCTACTGCAATCCTGTGATGCAGACAGTTGAAGCACAAGATGAAATTCCCTAATGTTGTCATCTCTGTCTTGCATTCATCTCCTGAAGTGCTGCTGGAAATGCTCTTGGGAGCTTCAGTTGGAGAAAGTACTTGCCTTCCTAATCATTTTTGTAGCTGTACTGTGATTTGAAGCTGGTTAACTAAAGTAATAAGGTTATTTAAGTGTAGGATCTTGAGCAGCAAACACTTTTTCTGGATTAGTACTTCATTCAAACAAAAACTTGACATGTTTTGCACAATAGAATTTCTATGTTCTTCCAAGCGCTAATTTTCACTGTCTATTCAGAATCTTGATTTGAAGTACTTGCTTGTTTTTAAGTAATTAACGAAAACACACCCACCCACTACAGTTCACAGAAGAAACTGGAATGTTATTGAAAATGGCAAACTTGTTGCATAGGACATATATGTATGTACTTAATGGATTCAAGGCTAACTTTAAGCCCATCAGCTTCTGGCTGTGATTTTTTTTTTTTCTGTTAGATGCAAGTGCTTTTCATTCAACTGCAGACTTCGATATTACAGTAAGAACCATGTTTTGCATTTTGAATGTGATTGACCCTACTGCAGTGTTACAGAAATGCACAAGCATGAAACTGGACTTTTATGGGACTGAATGAAGTATGATATTCCTCAAGATCTTAGTGTTATACCAGAAATAGAATAAGTTAGTCAACGTTCCTATGGTTAATTCATCAATGATGGACGGAAGAAACCACAAGATGTCACTCTATCCTCAGAAGCCAAGAAGTACTTCCTTGTAGGGCAGTAATCCTAGGGGATTATTGAGAAGCTGAGTGTCCAGAGTAGGAGCTGGTTGTATGTAGGTTTTGGCAAAAAAGCATGAATTGCTTGTATGTTTGAGGACATAATTAGACACAGGTGTCTGACATGAATAATTGGAGGTGTAACAACTATTCTGAACTTTTTCCTGTTTCTTTGTAACTGTTGGATTAAGTCCATGGTTTCTAGTCTTGGGATTCTTGGCATTATATTCTTATTCCTAGAGCCATTGCGCAGATTCAAAATTAAGTAGACAGATGAAAGTAGAGAGCCCTGGGGAAATAAAGGGATACTGGTGTTCAGCACTTTGGGCAGCAAAACTCACCAGCCATCTAGTCCTGTCAGTACAGGGAGCCCTGAAGAGGAGTCACAACCTTCATTTGAGGAGCTCCTTCATATGCTGCTCCTATATTACTTAACATGCATTTTCTAGGTATGTCAATTTGTTAGTGGATTTATTTGTAGTGCCCTGAGAAGCAGCTTTAGGACAAGTTAATTTAGGCTCTCTTAGCCTTGATAACACCTGATTGAAATATGCTTCCTTCCATGAATGAGAAGAATAGAGATTACATTATGACAGTTCCCTGACAAGTGGCTTCAAAAAGCAGCAGAGAAGGCTATTTTTCAGAAAGACCATTAACCATCTGGCAGCTCATTTTCCACCCTCCTTCATTGCAAGCATAATTGAAAAGCATTTGAAGAAAAGACAGATCAAAGTCTGCTACTTCCGTGTAATATGTATCCTGATGACTCAATAAACAAAGGTTTCCAAGTGGGAGACTTGTTTTACTTTTTGTATCTCCTTCCGTGCTGTAAAGCTGAGCTTATTTAAATTAGCTTTTCAAAACTTTTTTTTAAAATGAAACTTGGAGGTTATGCATTTTGCATGTGTTCACATTTGACAGAAATGTATGCAAGACAGCATATGCTAATAGATAGAGGGGAAGAATCAGTGAGTGTTAGGCTTTTGTATGTGGTGCTGTTGTAAGTACAATAGAAGAGTTGCTGGTGTGTTATCCTGCTGTTGCCTCAACTGTGCATGTTTGTGAACTCAGTTTTCCCTAATGCTGATGGTAGAGGAGCATAAGATCACATTCTTTGCTCTTTTCCCCATCTCAGAATTGACCTAGAACCTTACAGGTTACTTATTTGCTTCCCATGACTACTGTGTAGAAAAACACTTTTACAGATAAGATTCAAGATGCATAAGTAGTGCCTGTGACACCCCTTCCCCCCCCCTCCCCGAGCTGGTCCTCTTTCTGGCTTACATTAAGGTCCTGGGCCTGAGCTTGCCAGAGGGGACCTGATTTGAATGTAATGAAGGCATGCAAGGAACTAGACTGTATTTCCTCCCCCTGGAGGGCAGGGAAAAGGGCACTGTGATTTGCACTACTTAGTTTTGCTGCAATGCATAACTAGAGACTCCAGTCCTCTGCCAGGGAACACATGGGACTCAGAACAGTTCTCTGGTCCTTCTGCTTGGCTGTAGGCCAAGTGACTTAGTCCACAGAAAATTATGTTGCTAGAGTACAGTATAAACCCTATGCTAAATGACCAGCAAGTGAAGTTAGTCCAATGTCCTAGGGCCTGGAAGGGAAGAATCTGCTAGTTTGGCATGTGGGTTAGGATCCTTGCCCTTTTTAACTCTCACTGTATCTTTCTGAGTCTGAAAATGGGAGTGATGTGATGCTGTAAATTGCAATAATAAAGCAGAAAGGAGACTAATATGCAGCTATCTACTCTGCCCCAAGCTATCATTCAATTCACTGAATCACCTCTCTGGGCCAAAGTGTCAGTAGGTGTGTGGATAGGAAAATCCAGTGAACAATCAAAGCATTTAAAAACAAGTCAACAAATGTGAAGCATTTGAGAATAGCAGCTGATTTTCCCTGAGTGATCTAACATAATTTCCATAATCATAAAGAAATATTTAATTTTATTTGCTTAAGCCATCCAGTGTTTTGTTGTGAGCATTAATCATCTGGTGTCACACAATAGCACACTAAATGTCACACATTGAATCGTATCTTTTGTAACACCATTATGAATATTCTGGATGTATTCCACAGCTGTAGAAAGAAGGGCTTCATGCATTGCTAGCTACAGAGCAAGCACAGTCTTACTGCTTTGTTTTGCATTCAGTAGATCTACACAACAGGAAAGGCAGCATGCAAAGTAAGGAAGAATACCGTTGAAGCTCAACTGCTCATCTTCCACAATGTGACAGCAAAAACTCAGGGATCTGAAAAGATTTAAAAAAAAAAAAAAAGTGCAATAAGATGTTTGCCTGAAGCTGCAACAGCATCATATAATGTTTCCTGCTGAAGACAGAACTCTCCCCCAGTACAAGCCAAGGAGAAAAGAAATTTTGTATTACTCATCTGCTGGAAGATAGCATAGAGCTAGCAGTGCAAGATGAAGTGAAGCAGCTGAAAGGTGAGTTTAGTTTATGTTTGAGATCAGTTCAGTGGCCAGGCAGCCCTGTGACTGGGAAATTTAGTGATGTGAAGTACTTTACTGGTACTGTCATAGCTCTCCTTTAGATCAGCGACAGACGTAGCTTTGACCTGGATGGTTCTGAGCGTTGTGTGTACATAGAGTAAATAGGAGGAAGAGTGAGGAAGTGAGCCTAAACAAAAGTGTAAATGTGCCTTCAGAGGTGATTCTGTATGAGAACAGCTAATGCAGCTAGAGGCAGCAGGTTAAGTCATTCTGTTTCAAGCCAGAGCGTTGCCTTTACTGAACCCTGCTCAAAGCTAACCTGTTGGCCGGAAAGACTAATGTGCATAGGTGGTGTGCTGCCCTTGTCAGTGATGGCAGACACATGCTCTGTGAAGTACTGCCAAGAGACTTGATGTCAGAACTGGAGCAGAAAGACAGCATTAGGTGAAGTAAGGTCATCTTGTCTTTTGAATATGAGAGCTGAGAATGCCGTCTCTACTGAAGTCAGTAGGTCTGATTTGAATTTGATAGTTGTGTGTGTGCTTCATGGATATAAAATACTTGTTACTCAGAATTCTCCATTTGATGAGGCCAGCACTCACACTTACGTAGTAGGAGGTACAAATACACATCTGAAGGACAAAGCATTGTAAAAACAGTCTTAAGAATGCTTATATGTCCCTAGTGCTGCTGAAAGGAGAATGTAGCGTAGCCCTCAGGACATGCATATTTTCCTTCCTTTCCAAATTTTTTGCATCTTTGTGAAATTTTTATGACAATGTGATACAACAAGTGTATTCTCTGACTTTTACCAGAAGCACATTTTCATTAAATTTCATTTATTTTGGCAGGACATGTCAGTTTCTAGCTACATCTTCACATTCTTCCTGTAAGAGAAGCGCAAAGGAAAATAATGCTTTTTCTCCTTGCATCTATCGCAAGGCTACCATTTTTTTCAAGCTGAAAGCAATTGGGAACAAATTATTTACATTTACTGAGAAAAGTTGTATGATTGATGCATTTTGAACAAAAATGGAAGGGTCTCCTCATAGTGCTTTTCTCTATGATTGTAGGAGGCTCTGTTTTCAGCTAGAAAACATCTTTATTATCCTTGCAGGCAGTGAATAACAAGGCTGTCAGTTGAAGCATATTTTTTTGACAATAAGATAGGGAAAGAATACAGATTAACAAGATCAGAGATATCAGGAACAAGTTCTGCCTGTACATACCCATTCAAAGGTCTTGGTTCTGTCTCCTGTGCTTGTGAAGGCAGTTGTCTCTGAGTTTTAAACAACCAAATTATATGCGTCACTTTACTGCATGGCTTTGTGTGCTTTCCTGTTCTTTCAGTCTATTCTTCACATATGTAGGGCTAGGTGGTTGCTTGCATTTTGTCCCACAAACAGTAACATCAGTGAGAATTGTAGTGCAGAATAATATACTGTTAGCATTAAAACCAAAGAAAGAAAGGGTAGATCTTTGAAAGAGATCGGATATATGTTAAAGTACATTTACACTGGAATTCAGTGATGTCTGTATAAGAATAGTTATACCGTGTTCTCCTGTTTGTCTTTGCACATTACTTATGTGAGTGTAAACATGTGCATGTACACACACGCTCAAATGTTTGTATACATATGCAGATACACATCTGTAAATATGCATATACAATGGATTGGCTGTGCAGGTGGATTTCTGTAGTTTGTGCATGCATCCACAGAACTAAACATATTCAGTATGTGAATAAAACAGATGTTCATGGGAGGCAGGAATGTACTGGGAGGAAGGGAGGGAAAGGTGCAAAGTATTTCAGACAAAAGTCAGGCTGTGTAGTATGAACAGCTTGAGAACTGCTGGCACTGATGATGCCAGACTGAAGAAGTCAGATGTATTATGAGTAGTATTCCCATTCCATACTTAAACAGATCATGTCTGTTTATCCTAAATATCTAACATATGATAAAGCAAGTCTATTACAGGAGTGCTTTAATGACTCCTAAGTATTTCCTTATTACCTATCTGTGTTTCAGGGAGTTTGTGATGCATGAAGTGAAATGATTTTTTTATTTTAATTCAAGTAATCAAGCAAACATACAAAAACAACAACAGCAACAAAAACCATAACTACTTAGCAATTGGCAGCAGTAATATAAATAAATACAATTCATGGAAATTTTGTGGCATCTGCAATGAAGAAAGCTAGGCAGGAGAATAACCAGAGACACTGGTTAAAATGACAAAGTGTAAGAGGAAGCTTAGAAGACTGCAACAGGAAATTGTTTATCAAAATTAATTTAGAATGATTTTCATATGATTAAAATTGTCTGATGAAATTC
>JAOWBP010004023.1:16783011-16793653 GCA_028571105.1 Tragopan temminckii | reverse complement strand
AAGACTGCAACAGGAAATTGTTTATCAAAATTAATTTAGAATGATTTTCATATGATTAAAATTGTCTGATGAAATTCGTGTTCAATAAATTAGGAAGCACTTAATGAATGTTGTATTCCATTGGGATTTATTAACAATTAACATGTGAAAAGGTGAAGCGTGAGATTCATAACAAAGATGTGGATGGAGGCAAAGGGAACTGTCCTTCTCAGAGTTTTCATCTCTGGGTGGCTCCATCGTATGTCTGACGCTGTTTTGGCAGCTTTGGATATGATGTTTCAATTTGTGAGAATTAGACAGAAATGGCATTTGGACAAGTCAAGGCTGACAGAAAGCTCATTAAAATGGATGGCATTTGCCTATCAATTTCAATGAGCTCTAAACTGTGGCCTCCATAAAAGAATTCTTGGTTCAGTCTCTTATAAAAAATCTGGCAGATACTATTTTTTTTTTTTTGCCATGTCTGCATATACAGGTTTGACTCTGCCCTCGCTGAATTCAATGGCAATACTCTTAGGGGCTAAAAGGTTAATCATAAGCTTATGTGCACCTGTGGGTTAGGGATGCATTAACTTTATTCGTTATAAAAAGCTGTGTATTGAGGTTGAAGTGGAAATATGCCTTGTTTCAGTGAGAGATATAATGAGAGAAATCATTCCACTTAAATGAATAGGAGTACTGCATGCCACTGACTTCACTTGGGATCTGAGTTTGTTTTCTCTTTCATACAGCCATGGATAAGTTGCCAAATGCAAGAGAAGGCAAGAAACTTCAGAGAAAAAAAAAATCCCAACACATTACTTCTACATGATCTTTCTTTAGCGTCAGAAAAAGTCAACCTCATCCATAAATTCTTGACTGACGTTTTATGAGAAAAGTCCAATTCAATAGCCTCCCCTAAAACCAAATAAAAATGCCATTCTTCATTCCGTAAGCATCTCTTTCTATGATCCAAAAACCATAAAATCAATGAAAAAACTCAATCTTTTGGCCAGATGTTGTCGCTGTGGCTTATAAGCTCTTTGTTTTTCCAGAAGAGAGGAACTAAGTTTCAGTAGTGTTGCTTGGTTACAGCCTCTCCAACTCTCTTGGAATTCATGGCTTCAACACCTTAGAAAAACAGGCATATATTGTTTTCACTTCAATTATTTATGCAGTTAGTTGTTGATTCCTTTTTGTCTGGTAACCCTTATGCACCATTTCACTAACTCTGCTTCTCCCATCCAACGCTTTATTTTGCTTTTCTTGGCTTTTGCCTGTAAATGCTCTCCAAGTCCTATCACTGGAAGTGAAACAGTTTATTGGAATCCCAAGTGGGCAGGACAAAAAGAAACTTGTTGCCTAGGTAACCCGATGAAATAACCAGATAGTTTATTCAAGTATGCCTGCTTATGTGCAGGAACACAGATGAGCATATATATAATGCGTTTAATATTGTTTTCCCTTTCTACTGCTTCCTATGAGTATCCATTCAGATTATACTAATTAAATGTTCAAAGAAATTCCCTCAAACTGACTCATTCAGCATGAATACCATGAATTCCTGAAAATAATCAAGCCAGGTAAGATCAATATAGAAATTTAACTTTCTACTGTACGTATAATAGCATTAAATTTCTAGATCCAATTTTGGTGGTGGATCAACCTAATGGTCTGTTTTCACCAATCAGTATCAAGCTAACACTAAGTAAATTAAGAGATTTACGTGAAATTATGTCAAGAAACTGATTTTTAGATGGTGTGGTGCCCCTGCATCAAAAATGTTATAATGAAACAATGTCATTTAAGTGTTCTTTAAAGACCATTAACACAATTTCAGATCAGAAAAAGCAAGCAGTTTAAGTGCCTGGGCTTTAAAGCCAGGTGGCTCCTCTGGTCTGACCTTAAGGAAGTCGGTCTCCGTGACCATGTATGGGTGCTGAGCCCACTGCATAAGCAGAATATTTTGCTCTTGACTACCACAGTGCCAGGATTTCATGCTCTGAGCATTTCAGTTAGTTCTGTATGAAAGGGAGTGAGATGATCTAATTGCCTCTCCCTGACACTTTGTCTGCTCTGTTCAATTAGACTGTAAGCTCTCTGGAGCAAACTCTGTTTACTCCTTCTGTGGTGCCCAGCACAACAAGGCTTCTCGTGGTCTACAGCAGCCATGATATTTTGAGTTGTTTCTGCCATTAGTCAGGTCTCAGTAGGGGACAGGTTCTGCGCAGTTCATGCAGATTTCAGCAGAGCACCAGCTGGATCTATTGGACTCACAGAGAAGAGTCAGATCAGTCACGTGCAGGTGGGAGACACGTGTGGCTGAGGTGGCTGCACACTGTGTGTTTGCCCCACTCCGCCACTTCGAAAACAAAATTACTGTCAAAATTGGACAAAGTGGGAAAAGTATTTCTTGCAGGGATGTGTTTGTGCTGCTGCAGTTCTAGGCAGAAGCACATTGTTATGCACAGGTGGTAGGGATCTGTAAAAAACAGTGTTTACAGTGGAAATGCTGACACCACCTTACATGTATCATTTCAGGGAAATAGCACAGATATTTTTCCTATGCTTTATGAGAAATGCATTTACTGTGGAAGTTCTAAATCCCATTAGACTGTGATGTGGACTAATGCCTTTCATTTTATGTAGAGTTAAGTAAAAAGGCCCCAAATTACTGTCTTGTTTAATTTAAAAATGAAATATTAATTTCTATTCTGAGCAGGTAGAGAAAAGATGTGCTTCAGTGACTTGAGGAAACTCAATATCCTGTCCTCTGCTCACCCTATAGTAAACTCTGTGTCAGACTTAAATTTTCTGAGAAACCCATGTGGAATGGTGATTTTGTTACATTTCAGATAATGAATTGACAATTCAACATTTGGGAATTTCATAATGACAAAAGAGAAGAGGAAAGAGAATTCTGAAGGAAAAGGAGGGCAGGAGATACATTTTCTGTGAAGAAATTGCAAGGTGGGAAGACAACCATAGAAGTCTGTGACTATATGGTATTTTCCATTCAATATCCGTGGGCAAAGAAGTTTACTGTGTAATTTTTTTCACATTGATCCTAGTCTATTTATCCCCTCTCCTTGCAGTAGGATGGCTAGGAGCTCAAGTGAGGAAAAAGCTATGTCTGCAGTGTGGGAAATGCACCTGCAGATCAATAGAGCATGATGGACTGCTCTATTATAACCTTATACAGCACAGCACTGAAACTTGGTTCCCGTAACCACTGTAAGAGTCAAAAAGCCATCAGTAAACTTCAGCAGGGACTAGTCAACATCCATAACAATACTGAGCTGCTGCAGTTCCATTGGTGGCATGCTGCCAGCATCTCCTCTTGGCGTGAGTGAGTCAAAGGAACATTATATCAAACACATTTTAAAGTGAATAGCTTTGCTCGACTTATTCAAAGGACACGTAGCTTTCAAGTTTTAATAAAAATTTAATATGAAAATAAACCCCAAACTGATCTGTAAGTTTCCCCAAGGGGAAGTGTTTAGTTTTCATTCTCAGATGCAAACTCAAAGAAGGTAGCATGGAAGATCGTGTATAAAAAGACTGAGCGTGTTCAAGTGGTGCAAAGACATTCACCAGAGAGGAGGCATGCTCATAAAGACCTTTAATTAATGTCACATAAAATATGAGACTCTCTGAGTATCTATTTTGTTTTCATCCGAAGTTCTGGCATTGTTTAACGAACTGTTCAAGAGCCATTAGTGAAGGAGGGGACCATTTACACAGAGGCAAGCTAATGGGCAAAAATGTGACAGTAATTTGGAAAAGTGAAGTTGTGGAGTGAGCACCCCTGAGATTCATCTGGATGATGTTGTAACAGGGATCCCCCACCTGCCTTTAGCCACCTTCTGGATAGGCAGACAGCTCAGTGACAGCCACGAGATCAGCACAGGAATTTGTTTGGTGTGCTTAAGAGATCAGTAACAGCTGCTCCTAACGTGACTGCGTTGCGAGGTGACAGTGTTTCCCTGGAGACACTGAATCCATACGGCCCCAGCCCAGACCCTGGCAGGTCACCTCACCTCAGAGGGTGCTGAACTACCACTCTGTGCAGGGGAAAAGATGGGAAGATAAGCTCTGGCTGTGCACCAATAGCCTTATGCGAGATGCGAGGACTTTATGCAGCAGCAAGCCATGTCGGAAAGGTAGGAGGGTGAAAGAAGAGAAGTGAGTGCAGCCATTGCACAGCTGCCTTGACATGCTTTGACAAGAAAGATAGTGTTACAGGATTGAGTGTCTTTTTTAAAATGTACCAACCTGCGTTGCTGGTGGAGATTGTTGTGCAGTGAAAACAGGAAAAAATGTTTTTTCTTGTTTCCATTGGATGATTACTGAAAGACAAAAGGTGTCTCAAGAGAAAGGTGTAATTTATTATAAAAATGTGCAAAAGGCACGTTGAGATGTGGCATTTGTATGGCTGCAAGTTAGATCCATGATGAGCTGCATGGAATTTTAGTTAATTTGCTAGGTATGTACAATTATGTGGATAAGAACTAATTATGTTAATTGCATCTTTTTAGGGGGCAGTTTTATGATGTGTAAAGCAACGTAATTGATGGTACAGTTAGCAGCATTGTAACCGTAACTCACAGGTGTTTGTCACTAAATTATGCTCAAACAAACTGCTTCAAAGTGTTGGATAATGTCTTATAATGCCTATAAAAATAATTGAAGGGCAATAGAGCATGAAAACACAATGTCCAAGTCCTATAGAATTCTAAATTCAAAGGGTTCTTTTAATAAACCTTTGCATACAAGCAACACCTGCTACAAAGCAGTAAATTGTCTGCATTTTGAACAAGGCACAGCCTGAATTTTGAGTTTCTTGGCTTTTAAATGCCTATACAAATTGTATTTGCAAGTTAACCCTGCAATTCATTTCTGTTGATCAGCTTTGGCATGCACAATTGACTGAGACAATGTAAATAATGGGCGTTTGTATCGTGCAGGCAATGAGATACGTGTGCCAGTGGTTGGGCAGATCCATCACCAGCTCTCTCAGAGCCTCTGCAAAATCAGTGGCTCTCACCCAGACATAAGAATTCTTCACTTTCTGAGGGCTTATCACCCTTTCCTTACTTCCTTTTTCTGAAAGATGATCTTAGAATCCAGCAGATTTCAGTCCTTCATAGTGATCCGTGTTTTTCACTTCCACAGTAGTAGAATGAAAGGGCCTTGGAGTACTTTGCTGTTGCATAACAATCTGAGCAGACTTATGTTGCTCTGAACAAGAGCACAATACTTTTCCATCATGTGTCCTCCGGCTGAGCTAGACATCAAACTGTGGCCATCACCAGATGCGTTCCTAGTCTGGATGTCTGCAAGAACGACACAGACCTATTTCTTGTTCTCAGATCTTGCAGACCCAGTGTATCAAGAGCATTGATTTACATGGAAAGTAGTCATTGTTTGGTGGAAAGCTAAGCCTCCTTGGGGCTCCCGAGTCCTTAAAAGTGTTTGGGGGTAACACTATTGGAAGCTAGACCCAGATCCCAAAGCTACTCCAATTGCCAGTTGCAAGAGTTTCGTCATAGCTTACGTTATCCACTGCTCAACCATCTCATCCATCCTCATCCATCTACTTCTCACTCACTGAGCTTTCCTGTTGCTGTTTTCCATGAGGCTACATTGAACGTGTACTGGAGTGTCTAGAATGTTTCTATATCGTCTATATCAAGCTGCCAGTTATATCAGGAGAAAAGTCTTTTGACCAACAGTTCTTTCTTAAAGATCAAATACTTAAAATAATACGCAGGAGGGATCATTTTCACTCAGAATATCTTTCAGCAGTGTATCTTCAGAAGTAGCATAGCTATAGCTTGTCGGAGTATTCCATGGACTTTTAATGTATTCTGCGCTTAAAGTCAACTGCATTAGAAAATTCACAGCGTTTTGTTGCCTATGAAAAATTTGCTAAGACTTCAGTGGGGCTGAAACAAACCCATTTCACTGACACGACTGATATCTTGATATCTGGGACGTTCATTAGTGAAGATTTTTCCCGTTCGTTTTTTGAGTTTAGTTTTTAAGTTTCATCTCCAATCATCTTTTATGGGATTCTTAAAATATAGCTAAGTGTCTCTGCTTAAAAGACATCATTGATGCCTCCCTACAGATCCCAAGAAGAGAGAGAATGGAGGAAGGTTATTGCCACTGAGGGTTTCCATTACTGAAATTAATTCCTCTCTCATAAGAATTTAGATCTATGATTTATGATAACCACCAATTTCTCACTGCAGGCAAAGTGAGAGGAAATGACTCAGCCTGGACAGACATCATGAATCTCATTTTTTTTTCCCTAATGCTTGACATAATCTGGTGTGCTGCTCCCAGAGGTGTCATTGGAGATTCATATCCAGCCAAAGGGCCTCATGATCAAGACAGAAAATTTTGTTACTTTCATGTATTGTGTGGTCTGTAATTGTTTGGAATTGCATCCTGACTCATTCATTGCAATTTCTTTTACATCAATTGTACAGCAAAATGGTCAGGAAAACAAAGAAAGAGAGCAAAAAGCAATGTTGCCCTTGCTCCTTCCGAAAGATCCTCTGACATAATGTCAGGGTCCAGCTGGTGCTTATTAAACTCAGTTTTGAGATGAAAAATGCTTCCTTCTGCCACTCGTTCCAATAAAAATCTCACTGCCCACCTGACTTGAGAAGTGTTATCTGTCACATATTGATTCTGCAAAGTTATGTTTTTTTTTTTTTATCACTGACACAGAATTTGGTGAGTGGGTTTCTGACAAAATATCAGAATAGAAATTATCTAGCTATGATATGTTCACCCGCATTCCAAGGGACCAGCAATGTGTACTCATGCCTCAACAGAGCATGCAGTGTCTGGGTGAGAGGAAGGTTTTGGGAAGTCTTGTGACTCTCAACAGTTACTTGAGTGCATCTTAACTTTTTTTTTTCCCCAAAAGCTTTGAAGAATAACATAACTTTTCTTTGAATAAAAAAGTATTTTTCTGTATTTCTCTGATACGACTTAAAGGAACACACAGGGAAATGAAAGCAAAACAAATACCGAGGGAGGACTACATATGAGCTTCCTGTGCATTTTTTAATTTCTTTTCTTTTTTGTAAATTGTAATTTTGTACACTGTAAATCCTCTTTTCGTAGGGTTGCTGTGTGTGAATGCCTGGCAGCAGCGTACTCGTATGAAAATGGTCTGTCTGAAGATGATCTCTAAAAATGCCCGAGTACATAGCTGTTCTTTTCAGAAATGCTGAGCATGCTCTGCTTCTTTTCAGTCCCTTGTGGTTTATTGTGGCTGCACTGATTGCATTAAACAAACAACAACAGTGCAACGAAACCATAAAGCAAGAAGGGAGGAATAATTTTGTATGTCAGTACTGTGCTCTGCAGTCAGCATGCACTTCCAGACAAGAAGTAATGTTTGGTTTTGATGATGTTGCAAAAAGACAAAAGTCTTAGGAGGTCAACACAGTAAGTAGCTGCATGATTATTTTCCAATGAGTCTGTAAGCCTAAGTTTTAACCAGCACACTGTTTAGCCTGTCTTTTACACTCAATGACAGTGAAACTGTCATTACCGTCCTCACTAGACCATTTTAAAGCTCCATTTCTGCTTCTGACTGTAATTGTTTTAATGATGTTTTCTGACAGCTAATGCTTTCAGACAAGCTCTCGCTGAGCATGTACAGTAAAAGTCAAATTGTAGTGCTGTATGCACACACTAAGTTAAAATTATTTTTCTCAGGCATTCCATGGTAAATTTCTAAATTGCAGCTGCCAGTCTGCAAATTCTTAAATATCTCTGAAGCACAATTGCAGAAATTGCACCATTTGGAGTATGTAAAATACATTTTTGGAAGTGTTCTTAGGCATAAACTGGCAAAGCCTACACACACACAACCTGAAGATATATAAAGTTTTGCTCTTTGAACTTTTGACATTCTACTGAAACTTACTTAAGTGATTAAAATAAGCATGCAGCAGCGGAGTTATCTTGTCCTACAATCCAGATCCACAAACACAGGAGAAAATGGAGACATATTGTGATCTCGAAGGTTAATGTTTTTTAACAAACTGCTTCTTTTATGTAAATAAATGGTATTTGGGTGAGAGGTTCCTTCCAGGTACCAGAGGGAAGTGCTGTACCTATGGTTTGACCAGCGTCACGAGGCTGTCATCTGGTGCCACGTCCTGTCCCTCACTGCTCCGTACTTCATTATTATCAAATAGTTTGCATTTCTCTGAACAGAACCTGTTACTGGTCTAACATCTCCTCTCCAGCTCTTCAGGTCTGACTACGAGCAAACAAAAACTCTGTACATCCTATTCAACCTGCTGCTCCATTCTCAGTGACATACGCACTGTTCCACCAATTTTGTCACCAAGTAGAGGATTCATCAGGCAGAGCTGTGACTCAAGGCTATCTTCCCGGGTAAGTGTTTGCCTTACCAGTCTGATTGCAAGACTACAGATGAGAGACACTGACACAGAGTAACTAAGACTGAAATCTCTTCTTCACCTTTGAACCTGTTATGTTTTGCTCCCCTTTATCTCCCAAAGCTGGATCAAGTCACAAGACTATATGCTATGATGTCAGCAGTGTCAGGGACTTGACTCAATGGCCCAGGAAACTTTTGAGGATGTGCACAGAACTGGGTGTAATGAACATGTATGTGATAAGTCTTAAGGAGGCTGTATGCATTTGCTATAAAATGGCATAGCCAGTACTGCTCTGAAAGGTAACAGATATTCTGTGTGCTATATTTGAGACAATGCATACAAGTAATTGTGACTCCAGAAAGGACGGTGGTAAACTACACCTAAAATGTGAATCCCCACAGCACAACCAGCTGCTGGATGTGTGTGTAGCCCAGCTGTTACTGGATGGAAAATGCCCTGAAATAATTTAGTGGAAAGGCAAAACGGGCAGAAACCTCATGTTCTCAAACTCTGCGGCAGGTTTTCTGTGTTTAGATTGAATGCGTCATTTGCATTCAAGATATTTTGTATGTGAGATGGTCTATAAGTATGATTTCACACTTACGTATACAGAAATTCATGCCATTGTATCCTCACTACCGTGTGTCCCTTTGCTGTTAACCAGATGGTTTTAAGGCAGAAGATGGTGAAACCACGTATGAATGTTTTTGCTTCTGCAGTAAGGCCAGGAATATAAGGCAATACAGTGCCAAGAACTGGAAAACATTACTGATTCTTTTGCTTCTTTGTTTTGCCTTTTTTAAGCTTCCTTCTGATCCCTTCAAGTATCTCAGCTGGCATGACATAGAAGAACATGATGTTCAAGGAAATCGGCTTCATTGTCCCCGTGTGAGAGAAGGTAAAGAGCAAAAAGACATGCTTGGGTTGAAGCCTCATCTCTATTCTATCAGCGTGCCGTTAAATGTTAGAGATGGTATCGTGGGGTTTACCACTCTTTTGAAAAGAGGCAGGATCTCAGCTCATGTTGTACATCTTTGCCGTTTTTAATTGCTAGAAAAATAACCTTCGTATCTTTGAAAACAGGAAAAAGTCAAAACTCTTAATTTAAAATTTTTCAGCATTGCAGTTGTTTATTATTATCTCTCATAAAATCTCATTCACATATAAATACTGTTCAGAAAACTAAAAGCATATGCCAGACAAGAAACCAAGAGTGAAATCCAGTCCTGCAGTGTCACACCTTTTATTCTAAGGCTGAATTGGCCCAAATACAATCTAAAGGTGTAATCAAGAACGAGGAATGAAAGGTGAATTTTAAAACACAGTGTTTGTATGTTCAGGGCTAAACAATGGGAAAACATTCCACACTGCCTTTTAGCTGGAATTTTGAAGGTATGCATAAGCTGTAAGCATTTTGATAGACCCACTGACTTTTTGCCTTCAGTAACACAAGTAAGTTTTCGATAAGGTTATAAAGCCTATTTGTAGATGTTGTCAATGACTGGCAAGCTGGAAACATAATTCTTTCTCAGTACAATTAAAGTACAAGTACAGCTCTCTTATGTAATCTCAGTTGAAACATGCAAACGAGTACATAGAGTGTTTTAGAACTCAGATGCCTGTCCTGTGCACAACCATTTAGAAAAAGCTTTTATTCTGAGCTCCAGAATAAATGTCAGTTACTAACCACATACTGGATCATCACGACCTTACATTGCTTGCTGAGTAATGGGCCCAGAAATGGCAGAACAACTTCACATTCATTTACTTCATGGAAGCCTGGAAACCTACGCACCTATAACACTAGATATATTCCTACATTTCAGGTATAATTCCCAGGCATATAAGTAATCTTTCAGCAAGGAATTAAATGCCGGTTCCATATCAAACCTACTGTTGTAAATCTTTTCTTTCTGAGCAGGGCCTTGTGAAGAAGAGCTATTTTTCAGAGGAGAAGAACATACCTTGAAGAAAAGAAAACAAGTAACTGACACAGAGAAGTGGCAAAAGAAACTGCAAGAGAACTGGGAAAACTGTGCTGTAAAACTTTCTCATTAATTCTTTGCACTATGGTAGTAAATAAGCCAAAGAAGTGAAGCACTGGCTGCTCCTTGCAGTTAGTCAATTTAAAGCTCAGGTTGACACCACAGCACTTTAAATCAGAATGTTTTCACAAAATGGAAGAAACACTGGAGTGCGTTGTAGTTTGGGTTTCTGAACCAACT
>JAOWBP010004023.1:16754502-16772563 GCA_028571105.1 Tragopan temminckii | reverse complement strand
TGCCAACCTTAATGATTCTTACTATGAATGTCAGATCAGAGGATTGTTCAGGGTGTGGGCATCTCTGGTCCAGGCTCACCCAGAGAAGAGCAGGTCCTGTGCTGGAAGGACTTCTGGTCTTGTAGCTTACTGATATGGCCCACAAATGATCAAGGTTCATGACTGGTTACACCTGGGATCTCAATTTGCATGCAGTCTCTGTATTAACAAGTACATTAAATACAAACTGCACAGTGTGCAGCGCTAAGCTGTGACTGGAGAGCAGTATTTAAGTGGTAATGTCAAAGAAATACAAAGAATACGCTATTTTGCTCAGATACCAGCTGACAAGCTGGAAAGGCATTTAAGACAATTTTACCCACCACTTTTTCTTGATGTAGTGACAACCAGCGTAGGCTCTTCATCCACTCAGCTGCCAATGGGGATCGTGATATTATATACAGGGAAAAGTATTTATTGTAGACTGGTTTTGAGGGCTTTTGTCCTTAACTTGTACTACATAATAGAGACTCCAGCCTGCTTTATTATCATACAAAGTCTTCTCTATTTCCTAAGCCTCTGACAGTAAAGCACACACATATGTATTTTCTTTATTGAGAGACACCAGAAATCCCACTTAGATAACACAGCAAAACTAAACAAACAAAAGAAAGTACTTATTGCAGGCTTAAATTGAATGCAGTAATACTGAGAAGGCATTTCAAAGATGGTGAAGCCCACGCAGAAAAGTTACTCAACCAGCAGCTGCTGTCTGAAAGAGCAATTTTAAAGTATTTCCACGTTTTTCATGCTCTTTTGTTTGACCTTTAGTTCAAGGCCATCTGTGCTGAGCTACTGACTTTTCTTGGTCCCCTGAGTGGCTGCTGAAGATAGGCTTCAGTGTACATAATGAGGAACAAAACCTGTTTTTAGAGCTCCCCTCTTCCAGATAAAGTGTGATAAAACTAATTTAGCCCTTGAAGGAGCAAGTCTATTAGCCTTTTGATAGCTAATTTGATTCCTGATAATTTATTGTGCTGCGTGAACTGGGAAAACAGATTCAAATGTCTTTTGGAGGGCAGTAAGAAATCATTATCAGGAAGAAATGCTATAGAAGAAGTAAATGGTTGAAAATCAGGCGGAGATGGATGGAAACGCCTGCCCAGCTGGGGCTGCATGTGGGTTTGGCAGCCTGAAGGAGGGAGCTGAAGGCAAGGGCGGTGTCTGGGGAGAGGATAAGTCTAGGAACTTGGCTGGAAGGGAAGTGCATTCGTGTTTTGGGTTTATTTGTTGTGTTGAGACTTTGGGAGCTCATCTTTTTCACTGTCAGATGAAAAGATCTCTTTTGTGCAAGGAAATTAGAGGAGTAGGTGGTGAGCCTTAAATCTTTTTTTAATTTTTTCTGAACCTCAGGGATCTGTGTAGCTTACTTAATGCTATCTATTGTCCCCATGGACCTTTATCTCTAGATATGTCCACAAAGTACTAATTTGTGTAGATCCCCTGTTGGCTTTTACTGTTGATGAATCTGGAGGATGGCAGTACACTCCCGAAGTGAGCAGCCGGCATCAAAACAAGCCATTTGTATGGTAATCCAGAAAGAGAATTTATTGGCACATGCTCAGCGTCTGGCACACGAGGGCAGAGAAATGTTCTGCCAGCAAGCCAAGGGAGCAGCAAAGCTACTCGTGTTTGCAGGACACCTTGCATATTAACATGTATTTTCCCTCACATTCAGCCATCCCAGCAGCTCAGTGAGTGCAGCACAGCCTCCAAACTCCCAGTCTTTGAAATATGCATCTTCTCCTCTCGTAATGTATTTTGTAGCACTGCAGTTGCTGCCAGTCTTATTTGATGACTGCCATGTGTTAACAATTTTCCTAACACAAAACCAACTAGCCCCATCTTTCTGCTTTGGTTAGGATCTGGCCTGGGACACAAATTTCAAGGCATGTGGGAGCCCTGGTCCTGTTTCAGCTTGTTGCTTAGTCATAAATTTTATTTGTTTTCAGGCACACTGCCTCCCTTCTTTAAAGTGGAGCAGTGACATTATTAGTGAATAATTTGTTTGCTTGAAGCAACAGGTGGACATTGGGTGAACCCCACAACTCAGGTATTTGTGCAGCTTGACCAAGCGATGCCATGTTCCCCCTGTATCCCCACGTACTGCAGTGTGTGAGGTCAGCTCTCTGAGCGCTGCTGTCAGGTTGGTAGCATTGCATCCTCACTTATGAGCCATGAAATAAAGCTCATCTCCCCAGCAATTTATTGCCATGCTCTCCCATTGATTTTTATGGGAACTGCCGGGTGTGTCATCTCAGAACGTAATTCTGTTTTCTTTCTCGGATATCTGTGATTTGCCAGTTCTTTGTTTAATGGCTCAAAGGTCTATGGAGCATTCCATGGTATTAAGGTGGGAGACATTAGCATAGTGTGGTTGCTTTAATGCTCTTACATATTAATCTTTAATACGTTCTTATTGATCAAAGGCTTGTATGACAGCCAAGTACCGTCCCACTCATTTATAGAAACAACAGATTGAAGCAGAGAAGGGAAAATAACAGCAAATGTCAAGCAGTATTTAGCAGCAAAGACACAAACATTTACTCTGATTCAGGAGCTATGGCACTCGGTTCATCCTTTTTCCTTTTGAGGTCTTTTTGCTCGGGGTCGAGGTGTCAGGACTGCCTGTACAGGGATTGCATCCCTCCTGCAGCGTGCTGCTGGGCTGGGGAGGTGCAGCCCTGGCTGCCCTGAGCCTTCACTTACAACCAGGAGAAATGCAAAGGATCTAAATTAGCTTCTAGGGTTAAAAAGCCCTAAGGCTACTTGTTAATTTATGAGGGTAAATTGTTGGTAAGATTATGTGAGCATGTGGAATCAGCTCTTGGGGTCATTAAAAACAAAGCCAGATTTATCAGCTGCTCGGATGTCAGTGAGCTTTCCCTTACAAGCGTGGACATCGTATCCTGTGAGGGAGTTAGAATGGGCGGGGAAGGTATCTGCCTTTTCTAATGCAATATTAAAGAGAAATCCTCTCTACTTAATCCTCTTATTAGGTATTGCATTACATTGGCTGTTGGCATGCTTGCTGCCGGTAGGTAAAAGCAAGTCCTGCAGTGATCAGGTGCTTTCTGAGAGCACTGTAAGTGGTTTGTATAGCAAGAGATGGCACATCGATCCATTGGCATTGACGCTATATGAGAGATGATACCCATATGGGCTCAAATCTTGTGAGGGTTGGGGAAAAATACCTAAAAGTCTGTCTGTCCTGCCTTGTGGAGGATGGGTGAGGTCACTGGTTCCACTCTCTGGAAATGGGGCTGTGAAGTATTGGCCTGATGATACAACATATGAAAGAGCTTTGTGGAATCAGAAGGAATCAAGGTCCCTTTGCGAGGGTGGATGCTTTCTCTGTGCTTTTCTTGTGTGCAGTAATTCTGCGGGTTTTAGAGGCAGGGAGGTGTTTGGAGTCTGAGCTCAGTCAGCAGCTGATGTTCTGCAGTGATACGGCAGCTTATGGTGGTGCTGAGCCCCTCTACAGATGGGACATTAATTGGTGGTTGAATGATCAGTAAACAGAGACTGAGACAGAGCTCTGCAGTGCCCTGAGCAGCCAGACTGACAGCTGCCTAGCTCCCAGACAGAGCCAGCCCAAGGAAACAGCATTGGCGAGAAAAATACCATCCTTGCAGGCAAGTAGCCAGAAAGCAAACTTTCTGAAATCCAAGATCTGACTCCGTGCTGTACTCATGTTGATTAGTGCTCTCTGTGAGAGAAATGAAGTGCAGAGCTCAGCTGCTTTCAAGCAGGCTGAGGTCATCAGATCATCAAGGTTGGAAAAGACCCCCAAGGTCATCAAGTCCAACTGATACTGAGCGGTGTGAGCAAACAGAGCAGTGAGGTTCTGTGTCAGTGTGCACTTGGCTGTGGAAGTTCTAATCGCCAAAAGAATTAGCAGATCATTGGATTTGCAATTGATCTGTGTCAACATGAACCAACTGAGCAAAACATGGGTTTGTCATTCAGTAAGAGGCTTAAAATACAGGCAGGCCATGGTAGGTTGTAAACCTTGCGTGTGTGATGCTGTACATCGGGTCAAAAAATCACACCTTTACACACCAAGGAGAGCCAGGTGACTCTTATGGAAATCTAGGGCTTCTGGGTCCTTAGAAGTTTCCCAGAATACAAACAATCCCTCTTTTTCCTTGCTTTCTCTTCTGATTATCCCTTCTTTCCTTCTCTCCTTGCAGCACTGATTGTAATTCCTATATGGCAAATGTTCCACTAGCAATGCAGGTGAGATATGTACAGCCCAAATCTGAAGTTTGGTTGAATCTAATGGTGCCGTTATCTGCAGAGGTCTTAAATCTGTGACACTTGGTGAATTGGGGGAGAGCTGAGGCAGCACTTAGATCTCACCATCCTTGGACACCAGTGGCACAATGCTCCCCAGCCAGTTTGTGAATTAATTTCCTAATCTCATTTTTACACAACTTTGGCTATTTCGTTCCGATAACAGTACAATTTGTTCACTAATTAAGGCTGCCTTTTCCAAAATGCCATCTATGACATTTTGCTAGGCTGGCATCGGGCAGTGTACAAAATTCCCTGTGAAGTTTAACCTTTCATTAAAGCTAACCTTCTTTATCTGCTTCAATACATGGCTGAGTTCTTAATTGCATCTTGCAGACAAATGTAACACAGTCAGTTTTGGCATGAACAGGGGCTCTTGCAGCAGTAGAACTGTGCTAACTTACTCCTGTTGTCAGCCAAAGCCTTCCATAAGGAGAAAGATGTTTCCATCAGACACTGTGCAAATTCATGGTCAAAATCAGCAGGCTATAGAGAGATGCCACGTAAAATCACAACCAGAGGGGGCTCAGGGCCTCAGTTTCATCCTTGGGGGATTCTACAAGCATGTGGGAAGAAGCAGTGAGGGGCTTCCAGTGCTCACAGCTTGCTGGGCTCTGGGACTGAGCTGAGGAATCAGGGCAGTCAGATTTCCTTTCTCAGCTCTCCTCTTGAAAAATTTTCTCCAAATCACTTGTGCTGCCTTGCCTCTGTTTTTACCTCTAAGACAGGGTTTGATGTTTTTTAAATGCTTTGAGATTTGCAAAGAAGCTTTGAGAACCAAGTATTCCAGTGAAAGGATGGTGTTTTCAAGGAATCACAGGGTAAAGACGGTAACGCTTGTGGATTTTCTGTTGTGTGTTTCAGCAGGTAGCAACGAGTGATGGCACTGCTCGTGTTGTTAACTGAACTCCCAAACATAATAGAGCTGGTGATTCCCTTTAATGTGCTAAAGCTCTAACAAAAGTCTAAAAATACATTCTTCATAGATACCGGAGTTACATCACTTCAGAAGTGATAATGATGAGAAAATAATGAATGACTTTGCATCTGAACCTGCAAGAACTGGGGAAGGGCAGCGTAGTTGGAGCCTGACTATGCGACAGAGGCACTGGGTGCAACTTTTTGTCTTGGTCTGGATACTTTGCTCCGGGTTTCTCAGTCCCTTCACTCTGCAATGATTTCCATTGTAATAGTATACATTTATTTCCTGCTGGGAGCAGAATAAAAAGTTTGCAGAGTAAACGTGTTTTATGTGCTCAGACTTGAAAAACTGCATGAAGGTCATCTTGATCAGTGATGGCTCTAAAGCTTCTTTGTCATGGAAACAGGCAGCAAAAGCATATAGAACTTGTCAGAAACTTGTTTGTACTTCAGTGAATTGTATCATTTTGTTTCATTTTTAATCACAGTGAGTTTCTACAGCTTGCTCTAAAGCAGAGCCGCCTCACCTTTGAGCTCGGGTTGGCTCAAGCCTGAAGTTAGGCTGTGGTCGTGGCTTTGGGTCAGGCAGATCCACGCAGGGCAAATGCAGTTTGCACACTGCTGCTGAGTTGCTCTGGCAGCTGGCAGCAGCAGCAGCCTACATCTGGTTCCCAATTGCTGATGTTTAGATGTTCAAAGCCACAAGGCAAGGGGCAGTCACTGCAGTGAGGTGAGTGGCAGAGCAGTCATATTCCACCTGAGCCACTGGAGGATTTCCTGATCTACAGAATGAATCCTGCTGAGTTTTATTTTTTTCCATTGGGTGCTATTTTTTTTATTATTATTATTTTTATTTTTTTTACATATTTTATGGCTAGAGCAAAATCCTCTTGGTTGCTTTCTCAATTTATCATTAGGCTGGAGGAGTTAACTCATGGTGGCTCAAAAACTAGCAAGTTTGCCTTTCACCTTCATAAGCCCAAAGGCTGCAGCTGTGGAGCATCTCCAGTTTATTTTTTTCACATACATCCATTAATTTATTGATTAGCAAAGTAGTTGCTACTCCCTGTATCCCAGAACTGTGGGGATAGCAACAAGGCAAGCATTTGCATTCACACCAGCTGCTGATCTGCCAAATGTGACCTCAGGGTCTGGCACTGAGTGCTGTGCGTCAGGCGAAGGGGACAGAATCTGGCAGCTCAGGGTGAGTGGTTATAGTTGTACTCATGTGGTTTGTGCTTATGAAAACTTCTGGAAGTCGTGGAGTGATGCTGTGAGCCATGCCAACCTCCAGCAGCTGGGCTGGGAAGCCCTGGGAAAGCCCCACCACGCTGCGCTGTAGTGGGAGCTGGGTGTTATGGGTTGCACAGTGTTGTTGTCAGCTAAGGCTAAAACCCTATTCAGATTGTTGAGCTTCGGTCAAGTAACTTTTCTCTGGAGTGAATAGGCTCTTGGTGAAGGACAGAACAAGCTTTCATTAAGACTTTCTTGGCCTACTGACAGTAAATGTGAACTTGTTTTGCTTGCTGAAGTAAATATTGCATCTGCTGTGTACACTGGCTCATACAGCACATAATAGGAGCCCTTATTCTGCAGCTCCCAAGTCTGGGCAGAGTTTTGTTGTCACTCTGGACTTCTGCTGGAGTGACAAGTTAGCCAAGCAAAGCCTCAAGGCCAAACAGAAAACAAAAGGGCATCGTCACAGCTGCTTAATAAACACGCTCTGTGCCCAAGGGCATTGGTGGCAGCATGGCCCAAATTCCAGCAAAATGGAAAAATGCTCATTTAACTCCATTCATCAGCAGACAATTGCTCAAGCAATTGCTTTCTTGACTTGGGGAAAAGAGCAGCAGCTTATTTCAATGCGAGGACACTATAAAGGTAGAGATAGTGTAGATCATTTGCATCTACAGATGACTTTGGCTCATTCCACGCTGTAGGTAGACAGATGAGTCTGTGTCCTCTGCCTCTCCACCAGCATTAAAGCTGTCATATACATTCCGTAACAAGTAATGCACAATATATACTTCATTTGTTTTAATGGAAACAGCAAGAGAGAGCCCTTTGTATTCCCATGCTAAGCTTGAGTTTAATATTTGTACATCTACCTCCATAGTTACAGCCTTAGCCTTCTATGAAGGAGCCACAGGATGAGGGAGGACTCGCCTCCTATTTGAACACACAGTACTGACTGGTTGGGCAGAGGACAGCTGGTCTTCTTTCACTTGATAGAAAGGTTAAGAGATGCTGAAGTATGAATACATCACTTCATACTTGTGAAAAATCAGTGACTATATTCTAGCTTATTGACTGCAGTCAAGTTTTATTATGCCTCAAATAATTAAATACTGCAACAGTGACATTAAAAATACAGGCCAATTTACCAAAATAATTGTATTCTGAGGATTATGTACATATTATACATTTTACAGTATCATGTAAACTTTTTTTTATACATAAGATAACTCTGATTTATGGTAACTAAAAACCCAAAGTACCTGCTGACAAAAATATTCCTATGAAACATAAGCACTGTGTCTGAGACATTCAGGAAAATTACCGAGAATGGAAACCAACTATAAAACATAATGTAATTGAGTTAGTAGAAAAATGAATTAAATTACATTCATATCAAAAGTTAAACTAAAACCATTGCTATGCATCGTTATTTAAAAAGGGAAAAATCCCAAACCCTCTCCTTTTATATATTAACACACACTTCCTAAGGGGAGCTACTGCGTGCCTCATTTCCAGCAATGGGGCATGGCCTAGGAAATCCAGATTCCCACTCTCCTTACAACATATATAAAATAACCATGGTCTGTACCAATACAAATATTGTATATATTCATGCACTGTGATTATGTTCATAGTAGCTTACACCAAGGCACTATTTTTGCATCATTCCCCACCCCCTTTCCATTGCATCCAGGCATGCAGTGCTAGAGACGCTTGCTGTTCAAAAAACTTCTGTGGGATTTGTCTCTCATTTGATTTTTCACGCAAGAGGACACAGAAATCTTTCCAGCTTAGACTTAAAAATAAATTAGTTCAGCATCTGGCATCAAATCACACCAACTCATTTTAAATGCCTTAACCCTCTCTCCAGTCTCCAGAAAGCATGTCATGAAGGCGATCTAATTGCAGTTGGTAGGTCACATTTTTAATATATTAGCTAGGATGACAGAATTGCTCCTTCTGTAAATCTTAATTCATGTGACAGCTGTAGTGTTTTGATTTGTCATGAAGGATCATCAAGTCTAAATAGGTTCCTAGCTCACATCTCAGCATAGCACCATTTACGTTATCTGCTATGTAGTGCATGTAATTGAAGTACCTAGGTAATAAGGTAATATTTATTAAAATAAATGCATAATTTAGCTGTATATAAACAGCTGCCAAAATGAACAGCTGTTAACCTGGCTGTATTTTGAAGGCTTGTAAAACTTGCATATTTTATAACTGTCCTGCATCTGTAAGAGGCTTGGTCCCATAAATAGCTGGGCATGTGCTCATCTTCAAGGATTCGAAGAATCTCATGAGATTATAATGAATGAAACTACCTGTGGGCCTTCAGGAGCACTGCAGGTTGTGCCTCAGACAGGTAGTCAGCCAGCCATTAATCATGTGAGTGGTGTCGAGGAAGACAGAGCTGGATTGACTAATGCTGACTGGGCTTAGGCACCAGACGTATTTCTTCAGATGTTAAGCATATCTGAAATTAGACCAAGTGTTTGTTAGGCTTGGATAAAGTGGAAGTGTATTACAGATTGGCCTCTTAAAACTTGCCCTGAAGGATGAAAAATGAAACCTGTGTGATGTCTGTTTATGTACATCTTTAATAGAAAAGAAATCCTAATCTAGAGTATCAAAATACTGTATTCATATAAACGTATGAGAGCATCTAATAGAAAAGTAAAAAGAGTAAAACACAAACTTGTTTTGGGACTTAAATATCCCAAAAAAGTTTTTCTTAAAATCAGGAATGTGTGTGCTACCAAAAAGTGAGGATTACATCTCCCCTCGTCTCCGTGTTTTTGCTGCAGCAGCTCCACGTTCCTCTTCCTCCTCTTCTTCCTCCTCATAATTTTCTTCATGAACTTCCTTCTGATGGTTGTTCTCATCTTGCATTTCTTGCTCTTGATCTGTTTCCCCATTATTCTTTTCATCTCCCTGATTTATTAAAAGAAAAATAATCAGTTTCCGTGAAAGTGGCAGTTTCCTCATAGTTATTTATTCTGGGGCACTGAGAGGAGGTTAAGGAAAAGAAAAAATGAAGCAGCTAGAGTTGTTGCTGTTTTTCAAGCATAGGAAAAGCTTTCCAAAGGTGTCCGAGCACCAACAGTGGATGTGGGGGTGGAAGGATGAGCAAAAGTAAGTTTAGATAGAGTGTGAAAATTCAAGGTCTATAATCTGAGGAAAGTTACAACCATGATTATGCAATGTCACTGTGACACGATCACAGCTGTGTTAAGTGTTTAATCCTGTCATGTCACCCACTGAGTTTATGGGTTTACACAGCACTTACATTTTCATCATTTTCACCATATGTCTCTTCAGCATTGCGTTCCAGTTCTCGTTTCTTCTCCTCAGTCAAATCTTCCTGAATCTGAAGAGCACAGAGCTGTTCAGTACATTTTAGTCATCTTTTTTTTTTAAAAAAAAAAAAGTAGCCTGTGGCATAAGTGTGCACAACTTCACAGAACAAAGATTTTTAAAAAGAAGAAAAGGCATGGAGAGGTTAAAGTAAAGAAAGCACAAGTCATGAATCTGCTCATAACTGCTCTTGGAAAACTTCAGAAGAGTAAACAGGAATTGGTAGTGAAGAACAAACTCTTTCAACCCTGTCCTTTCTCTTCTGTCAGCACTTTCCCTCGCTTGCATGTCCTTTTGTATTTAGGTGCAAATTACAAAGAAGTAAACTTGATTTTCTGTTGAAGAACTGTAAGCTTTTGTGCACATATTCTTCAAAGGGTGACCTACAAGTTGGGTATGATGCTTCCCTAAGGCCTTTCAGCTTCCCCAGTGGAAAACAGCCACTTCACTTAGCTGGAAAGTATTTGCTACTCACTGCTGCCTCCTACCCCAGCCACAAACATCAAGAACATCAGTGCTATTTCCAGCAGGGCTCCCTTTCACATTCTCTGAACAGCAGCAGCAACAGCCAAATTATTTAGCTTTTCTCTCCCTTTCTCTGTTAGCCTTCATTGTAGCAGGACGGTGTTCTCAGCAGTTTCTCTAAGCAGGAGGTGAAAGCTGCTTGCGAACGTTTTGGTTTTGGTTGAGGTTAGGTATTGCTGCCAGCAGATGAGAAGCTATCAAGCCTGGATCACTGAGGGATAGTTTAAAAAGATTTGAACAACAGCAGCATATAATATTTTAGTCAACCTAATACAGAAACTATTCCTAGTTATAGCATCTTACCTCATTCTTGATTACCCATTCAGTTGCTGCTTACAATTAATGCTTCCAGTAGGCACGCTGGTTCTAGTCCTTTATGAAACGTGCATCAAATTATTTCCTGTAGCCAAAGTAATTGCCAAATGCCAGCCATTCCCAGTTCCTAATGACTGGTTTGATTTAAGTACTGTATTTTGAACTGCTGAATTCTAAGTGCATACCAGCTAATCCCCATTAGTGAACAATGAATAACCGTTTTGTAAATCATTATGTATGAAGTAGAAAATAGCAATTGATTAGGTAAGTACTGAAGAACTGCGGAGCACAATACAGGGTAGTGCATGTTAATGGGCATGCCACTCAACGTATGAAGGAAAAGTTCCCTTTCCCTCCTTTTATTTCTCCAGTTCAAAGCAATGTGCTAACAGCTTCCTACCCATTTGACTCCAGGAGCAGAGCAGTAGGGGCTAACTTGCAATGCTTAGGAGAAGCACAGATAAATCAAAATCTGTCTTAAACAGTAAATAATTGAGCAAGAAAGCCGTTTGCCCAGAACAGCAATGTGTGATTAGAGGTGCAAAGTTAATGAGGTTTGCAGTGACCTTCAAAGGGCTTGAGATTTGCAGGATTCTGTCCTTGCATTGTGAATGGCTTAATCTTTTCAATTATTTCACAATTAATATTGTGTTACACGGAAAGCTAACAAATCACAGCACATAAGCAGGAATGACACTAAATGTGTCTGTGTCCATCAGTGCACAGCAGAGTAATGGCAACACTAGCAAGGTTTCATAAAGTCAGAAACTACCGCTGGCAACGTGCTATGGGTTCATTTTGCAGTTATAAAAGATACCAGCCTTGAAAGTTAATGAACATTTGCTATGCTATCTGATCCACATATGCCTTACATCTGTTTTCTTACCTCTTCCTCACCCTCTTCCTGATACTGCTCATCCACATTATCTTCCTGCTGGTCAGGATTTCCTGCCATCTGCAGAAAGATCATGTGAAAATTCAGTTTTTGTGTACATAGCCATTAATTTTAGAAGACAAAGGGTTAAAGATTCTTGTTCTAAAACTAAAAACTTTATGTAAAGGCATAGAAAAAAATAAATAGGATCAGAAGTTACAGAGCATTCATTAGCATTAATGATAGCCTGGCTATAAGATTTAGACTTGCTCTAAATTAGAAGATAGACAGCAGAATGATTATAATAAAAATCACTTCATAAAATTAAGCAATACTTTTCACGCTAATCGGGAATGAAATAGTCACACCAATAAAGACCAATGCCATAAAAATACAGATTATCTGTGCCTAGAGGAGCTTACAGTTAGAACACAATTGAAAGATGCAGCATTCACTGGAATGGCCACAGAGGTAAAGGGATGCCAATGCTTACAGTTGATTGAGCGCTGATGGCATGAAAACAGCACAGCAAGGAAAAAAAAAAAAAACACAGAGATTGTATGAACAGGGCCTCTAGCAGTGGCTTGTGTGAAGGTCATTACAGAGGCCCCTAAGAATAAGATTACAGAACCTTGTTGGGCACAGCTAGTCATGAAAGACATACTGGTGTATCACAAGGAGTAATTTCATACTTTCACCTATGTATGGTTTAAAATAGATCTTTACATTTGGAGTTGTGTTCTCTCATCAAGCAGTGCTATGCTGCTCTTACAGAGAACCCACAGGTGCTTTCTTTCCCTTTACTGACCACCAGGTGTTCTTCCACTCCGGGATGCCCTTGTTTCTCACTGTTCTGCTTGTGCTTCTCATTTTCATCTGGTAAATTTTCTTCTCTCTCTTGTTCAGCCTCCTCAAATTCATCTTCTCCCTGATTGTTAGGGTCATCAGCTGGGTTCACATCTTCCATGGCTGCCTTCTGTATTTTTCAGATATGAATGTTAAATATATATTAATTTAATCTCGCAGTCAAATTCCATTTTACTTGAAAGCTACCTTAGCACAAGATATGTTAGAGCCACATAGGCTGCTGGACTCATCTGTTTACTGAATATCTGAAAACTGACAATGCCTGATGAATACCAGGTTAAAAAAAAAGAAAACCTAAAAATTTCATGTACACAGCTTAAAAGAGATGAGATCTTTTGGTACCAGTCTATTTTACAACATTGACCTCATCTGTGTTTATATGAATGTGAAGGAAAAAAAAACCCCACAACGTATTTAGTCTTCATACTTTGCCATTCAAAAATGAGCATTTTCTTTCTGCTTTTCATTGTAGAAGTCTTTCCAGAATCTTTATAGCCAACAATATGAAGGTTCTTTAGAAATATTTACTATACCACTAAATTTGCTTATGGGGGGGGGAAGGAAAGATGACAAGTTTTATTTTCCACAACACTGTATAAAAAAATTGAACTTGGGGAAGGCATGATACTGATTCTCCTGCATCTAGATCTCTGTGCAACCATACTGTGAGTGCTTTCAGTGCTGAAGTTACGTTCTCCTTTCAAGAACTCACGCTTTGTGGTACTGACAAGATTTTGATCTAGTGACCACTGATTCCTGCGGAAAGGCTCCAGCTGGTTTCAGTGGTTAAGTTGGCTTTCATCCTCTTATCTAATAAAAATGTCACCAAATCCTTTATTCTACCTAACGCACAGATCAAAAGAATTTACAAAAGCAACAAGAAAGCTCTCTTTCATTTCTTCCCAAATTAGAAACAGCAACTTTAAATAGATCTCGGATGTAGTTTCAAACTGTCAGACTTGTCTTTCCAGCAGAACTCTGCTTCACCTTATTTCTGTAACGTGTAATTATGTTAGATGAGACTTCTGGGTTTTCATTTCAGTAGCAATTGCAATCCATAGCATCTTAATTCATACTCACTGGTTCATCAGCCTGCTGATTTTCTCCTTGATGTTCCGGTTCGTGCTGTTCATTTGCATTGTTTTGATCCTCATCTTCACCTTCATCCCGGTGCTGGTTGTCATGTTCATAAGCTGACAAATTTTTGATATTATTGTATTACTGCAGTTTCTAGGTAGCCCTTTTAAGAAAGAGTGTCATATAGTAGCTTCCATACGTGCTTTTAGCAGTAGGAAGTTTCTCCCTAAAGAGCTTACCAAACAGGTAATGCCTACAGAGCTGTTTTACTTGTAGAAGAAAACTAACACTAAAAGATCATTAAATTTGAAGACATCAAAGAAAATCATAGGCAAAGCCATAAATATAACAGAGACTTAAAGCCCAGTCTAAGGAGCGTAAGCAAAAGGACGCCTTTCCTTTCAGAAATATGGATATGATCTTTAGTAAAACCTGTATTTCAATCAGTTCCAACAGTGTTACTTGAGTTTGGGGTTTTACACTGCTTTTTTTTCCTATGCTTGTATTTCATCTGAATCTGAACTGAAAGTGAAATAATATCAAAAGCTTGCATGAAAGGCAGTTCAGAGGGAACCTTACCTCCTTCTTCTTCCTGAATACCTTGCTCTTCTTCCCCTTGCACAATATCATGGTCCATGTTATCATAACGAGCCTGCTGACTGAGAAAAGTAAATGCAAATTCATTATTTCAGCTTCAAAAAGCATTTTAGCTTCAAGAAACAAACAACTATACCGCATCTCTGCCTCTCCTAACTCCTGCCAGAACATTTGCCAGTCTAGATTTATATTAGCTGTTACTTATTAGCATCACCTTTCCTGAAAGACAATGCTCTTTACAGAATGAGCATTCCCTATACTTACTTCTGTGTACTCTCATTTCTACGGATTTCAGAGGCTTCCATGGTGAAAGGGAAAAAAACAAAACAAAACAAAAAACCAACCAACTCCCACTCTTAAAAACAGCAATCAGATTTATCCATAGAAAGGAGGAGATGAGGCTAACTTCATTTAATTTCTGGACAGTCCAGACTTGTAGTATTAGATTTGCCTCTTTTCAGTGGTGTTGTGGTGGATTCCATAATACCCAGAGCACAAACCATGCAATGCACAGTCCATTACAACCATACATAAAAGAATTTAACCTCAGTCGGTTCTTATAGAATTTTTCTCCTTGCTCTGCCTCTCTCTGTAGCTGAAGCTCTTTTTCTTGAAGCTGTTGCTGCCTTAACAGCTGCGTTTGCAGTCTTTGCTGGTGCAGCAATTCCTGGTGTTCCCTGAGCTGATTGGCTTCCTCTGCTCTTTGGGCTGCAAGCTGTTGCTGCTCCAGTTGCTGTTCGTAGGCTGGTTTATATCTTTTTGTGACAGCTTTTGTTGGTGTTACCTGCCAAAGAAATGTTTTAGTCATAGGTTAAAATCCTATATTCAGTGATCAGAAGCAAGCATGAAGAAACGTCTGACATCAAAAGTAAAAGTGGGAAAATTATGCAGATTCTATATGCAACGGAGAAAATTATCACAAAGTTATTTCATTATCTGTTGTCATTTTTTAAATTTAAATCAATTTTTTAAACAGACTTTGAGAGTTTTGGGGGTGTTTGTGGAGAACGTGGTGAAGAGGATAAGAAACTGCAGGAGGCCACACTTTTCCTACTCATTAATATAAAAGAAATCAGTAAAATGTATATTTCATTAGAGATCTGATCTAGAACATAAATCCAGTACTCAGTGGTTTCATTTAGAGCTGCACAGAGCAAGACCTGCCACTGCTCCACACTGATTTCCCCTATTTTAGTCTTGTTCACTTTGCAGTTTCAATTCCCTATTAAATGGTAGTGAACACTAGGATGGAAATGTGCTTATAGAGGGAAGTTATATCTGAAAAGGAAAGTCTGCAATTTGCTGAGATTCATCAGATTAGTATGGCACGACACCTCCTCATCAAAGTGCTGATCACGATTCCTTTCCAGCTCAGGCTATTCTACGATTCATGCTCATAAGCCATCTACTTTCCATTACCTACCACAGGCTTCAAATTTAAAATAGAAGATAGCATTCCAAATGATTTTTTCTTCCACCTGTTGCTCTTTATCAGCAGAATTAATGTTAATTAAGCTGCATTTGGCAAGCACAGCAGTGAGCGTGTGCTGATCCTATGCGTGTAAGTGCTTTGAATCCCAAATTTTCTATAAATGCTACGCCAATTTTACCTGGGAACAGGCAAGTGAAGTATAAGGGCCGGCAATAATAAGCGATGCCTTCATTTAAACAGTGAATTAATTAACCAGTAGGTAAGAAAAGCGCTCCGTACCTCTGATGGAAGACTTTCACCCAATATGTTGGTTTCTTCTTCTTTCTGCTCCTGTTTCTTCCACTCATGCTCTTCTGGCACTTGGTCCTGTTCCTCTTCTAAGTGCTGAGGCTGTCCTGCCTGTTCCATTTCTTCCTCTTCAAGTTCTTTTTTGCGTTCTTCTTCAGCCTGATCAACATGTTGCTCGTCATCCTCTCCAGCTTCTTGTTGCTCCTGAATCTTTAGTTCTTTGGCGTGCTGGCCCTCATTAGCCCTTCTTTGTAGATGAAAAGACTCAGCTCTGTCATCTCTCTCCTGGCTATTTATTTCTTCTCTCTCTTTTGGCTTCTCACTCTGAAAAACATGTAACATGTGCAAGATATTACGGATTTCATATTTTCAGGAGAGCTACGCACCAGATACAGATACCTTTATTTCCACCTGCAGAAGTGAAACTGTAGTCAGGAGATCCAACTGGCTGCCTTAGCACATGCTATTTTTCCTGCCAGAAGGTATCGATACCTGATTCTTGGCTCTGCATACCTAAACAAGTTGTTACACAATACAGCAGGGTCATCAAGCAGTCCTATATGTATGTTTCTAATGGAAGTTAAGCACGTAGCTAGTATTTTTACTAAATGGAAACTTCCTACAGCTCGTGTAGCAAGTCAGTGTTTCATACCTCTTTATGCTCTTCAGCCACAGCTACATGGTGTTTTGGGAGGTCACTGTGGGGAGATGGCACCCGCACCTCCGCTTGTTCGTTTGGTTCCAGCTTCTCAGATTGGCGGAAACTTGGTATTTTGTTCAGTGTGTCCTTCAGCTGTTTGTATTCCTCCACCTGGGACTGAAGTCAACACATTAATTATACCACGTCCAAATCAACTTCTTAATAAAACATAGTGACGCCAGAGTCAGCTTGCTGGCAAGACATATGCTAGAAAGACTCAATATTCACATCACAGCAACTACTAGGGAGTAGCAGGGATGAGACCTTTTAAGAGTGGTCGCTTCCATGCGCCTAACAGCATTGATTCATCATAATCTTTTCAGCCAAAGTGCACGTGCATGCAAAGAATGTTGGACAAATCCCCATAGGACAAAGATGAAGATTTGTTTTTTTCATGCCAAGCAGGAGAATTGTCAAAAGGAGACGATGCAGTTTTCTTGGCAGACTAAAGCGAGGGAAACAGAGCACCCCAGCTTCTTTACTGGTAAAAAGCAGCACAATTCTTTTAGTACATATACACATCATGAAAATGCCAAATCCTCAACATTTAGACAGGTGTTATAAAAGACAACAGACAAGATACAGAACCGAGGCAAGGAAAGTCACAGAACACCTTTTGCAAAGAGTAAGGAAAAAGGAAAAAAAGACCAAATGTAAATTTCTTAAGTCTTTCTAAAATGTAACAGTAGGATGTATTCTGATTTGCAGTTTAACTCTATACAAGATCAGAATATTTTCCTCAAGCCTCAAAATCCATCATGAGAAGCAAGACTGGTCGCTGCCTATACAACAGGCATAGAAGAAAGCTTGTCACAAAGTAAAATTTATTGAGAAATGCAAGATTTATAAAAGCTGACCGACTGCTTATAAGAGAGGCAGTGCCCCACAGCAGGGTATTTCCGTTGCTCCAGTGGAGATGGTGGGAGGATTCACTATTCTAAAGTCAGAGGTGCATTTCATAAGTCATGTAAAAACTCAGCTTAAAATCTGGCTACTGCGTATGTCATCCAGTGTGTTAAGTGGTATCATAGCAATCAATAGTACAGCAGACAGGCATGATGCATCGATGAACAATGCACAATACTCATACAAAACAATATCCACAGTGCTACAGATTGACATGATGCATTGCATTACAGCTCCGAAGCGAGGCGCACCTCAAAGCATCCTCAACAGACTAAGGCAGCCGTTAAAACAGACGGGCCTAAAAGCAAAGCAGAACGCAGAGTAGTTACTTTCATCATTCCAGAGGGATACTTCTCTTTCCTGATTAACTGTTGGAGTCCAATATGAAATTTTAGAGGAAAACATAGTAATTTACTCAGCAAAAGACAGATACAGAGGTCTTTGATTTTTATTTTTCCCCCTATTCACTGACCACACAGAGAGACCAACGCACTGGGATATTTAAACTGTGCATGTCTAGATCAGACTTCAAGTACTCCATCTCACCATACAAATCATTCTGAGCTGATCAAAATTACACAAAATATGGAGACAGACAGAAGGGGGGGGAAAAAAAAAAAACCAACAA
>JAOWBP010004023.1:16741199-16754402 GCA_028571105.1 Tragopan temminckii | reverse complement strand
TGTCTAGATCAGACTTCAAGTACTCCATCTCACCATACAAATCATTCTGAGCTGAACATTGTGATGCAAGGCCACAGCCTAAAAGGTATTAAGGCTGGCAGAAAGACAGGATTTATAAAAATGTATAAAGAGTCTGTCTGGCTGTTTGAGCTATGGAAAAGGACAGAGATTACAATGCCTTGAAGATTCAGGTCACAAATACATTAGTGCTGTATTGACTACTGATGTTTAATGTCTAGAATACACCTAGAAATAGCAGGGTAATTTACAGAGCCGTATTTCTAAGCAATAATCCCTTGTGCACTTTCTGTAGCTGATTTGCAGGAGAAGCTATGTGAGTGTGCTGAATACCTTCTGTTCTGAAAGGCTACAGGAGATCCTCCACTTGAATGAGGTTCTCCAAATGATAAATGCCACATTCCCCTTATAGACAGAAAGACTTTGTGTGACACAAAACTAAATCCAAAACCAGGAGAAGTAAATGGAGCCTCCCTTTGGCTTTGGTAGACCTTAACTCAGGCTCTGGATCTGCCCTGGGTGAGTTTCAGTTATTACAAATACATACCAAGCAATTAAATAAGGACAGTGGGAACAGAGCTTACAATCAGCTTCCAGCATGCTTAATGCTGGAAATTTAGAATCTTTATACAGTCTGTGAGAGACTTTCCCGGTCTCTCCCTATCTTTTGAATACCCGCATGCAATGCACAAAACAAAGAGAACCCAAAAAACCCAAAATCCTTTTAATGCAACTCATGATTCTGTGGACCTTGAAAAGCACTCAGATGAAGAAAGTTAAGTCAGGAATAAAAGTAACTTCCCACTGTCTCATTACCTTCCCTCTCATCTTTCACCTTTCTCCAGCATTACTCCCAACTTCCAGCTCTGTGACCTACACAGGTTGTACAGCTGACTGAATTTGCCATAGGCTAGCAAAGTTCTGGCTATATAGGTAGTTCATTTGAAACCAACATCTAAGACAATGCTGCTGATTTTTTTAAAAAAAGGAAACTAATTTGAATTTCAAATGGAGCTTGTATATCTCCATATATATGTCCAATCTCTCTTGCACCGATGTACATAGCCTTACTCGTACATGAAAAGAAACTTGAGTAGACATCAGCATCCAGGTCTTTAAAAGTGATGCATGTGAAAGTCAGAGAGAGATGTTAAACGAATAAAAGTTCTATCAGAGAAGACAGAAAGAAAAGAATTCTACAGCTCCCATAAATGCAGAGATTCTCTTCTTACCAATAACACATGCACTCTGGGACCTACAAATACAGCTTTGTATTTCCTGAGAGCCCTACAAGTTGTTGCAGCTTCTTTAAAGAAACCCTTAAACTCATGCATTTCTCTGCAGTGTGCAGCATTGTGCTAATTGCGGATTCCCCATGCGAAAGGCTACATGCATAACGTTACAGTCAGCTGAACTAGGAGAAACTAGCTGTAAGGAAGGTTAGAGCTAATACAAGCTGCTTTCCTTTCTGACCTGTGCAGCAGCTAGTGCACTCTTGTGGTCTTCCAATGTCACTACAAGCTGGTTGTGCTGGGAGAGTAAGTTCTTATGCTGTTGCTACACACACACAAAAAAAAAAAAAAAAAAAAAAAAGAGCATGACATGTTTCACAAAGTTTATTCTAAAGGTAAGTCAGGAAGCCTAGGGGGTTCTGAACTACGGAGATCATTTGAAGCATTTCAAAATGCAACACTGTTTTTGGCAAATGCACAATCCATTACTTACAAAGTCAAATTTCCAATTCAAATTTCCATACTAAATACTTCTCTTCCAATTTAGTCTCTTCTTACATATATATATATATATATATATATATTTATTTAAAATGATCATGTTCCTTAAGTGCAGGGGCAAAAGACAAGAAATCCAGTTCAGCCATATTCCTCTCCCTTTTGCCACATTAGAGAAACTACAAGTCTTTGTCATTGCCCATTTATTGTTATTAAATCTTGTGATTTTTGTTCTATTTGCTAATTGTTTTGGCAGCCCTCCTTCAAAAGAAAACCTACCTTTACATCTTGTAACTGGGTATGAACGTCTTGGTGAGCTTTTCTCAATTGTCTGTTCTCCTCCCGTAAATTGTACAGGGATTCTATTTAAAAGAAACAACAGAGGTTAAACCCAGTTTGGTATCATAATACTAAAGCACCACAACAGGTACTACCTAGAATCTACACAATTCCAGTACTAAATCTGGATTAGCAAAATGGTAGGATTTGCTTTCCTTACATCTCTCACCTATCCTATAAAGAATCTTACATTTTCAAGCAAAAAAAACCTGTAATATTTGGTTAAATTTTATTACAGTGCACCCAGCCTGCAACTGGAACTGTGCATTGTCATTCATTCTAGGGACTGCAGATGGCAAAATTCATTATGGTAATCTGAATCTTTAAAATGCAGAGAGGAAGCCACCCTCCCCTCTTCCCTCTTCCCCCACATTGCATCTGGTGAGTGAGAGTTTTATTCCAAAGGACTAAGCTATTATTTTGGAAGAGGTGCCCAGATGGCCAGCATATTTAAGAAGCTTTATGTTCTGGGACTAGGGAGAGGGGCTTCTCTTCCCACTTCTTACATTATGTTGATGTGGAATATTGCAAGCAGACACAAGCAAGCTCTGCCCACCATCCAAGCTGTTAGGCTGCAATCCAGCTCAGCCCCAGAGCTTGCTGTGCGACTTCACTGGTGCAGAGCCAAGGCAGAACTAATACACACAGCCTTCGACTGTGAAATACTGTGCAGACAAAACTGCAGACAGCTCCAAAACGAACTCATATGTTAGTAACACACGGGAGAGAGTGGCCATGATGGGGAGCCCCTCATCCTTCTGTTTTATGCAACTGTATAATGAGGGTTGGAGAGTTCTGCAAACTGCAAGAGATCTTTTTAGTAGGAAACTGGGCATTAAGAGATAAAAATGAACACCTCATCTTCTAAGCATACAGGTGCAATGTTTCAGAGAAGCTGAGAAATACAGAGAAAAGTAGATGTGTGAGAAATGAGGTATGTGAAGGCTCTTCATAAAGAGGCACAATTAGATCTCTGATAGAAGCAACAAAGATCATTAACTTCTTTTTGTAAAGAAGAGATTTCAGAAAGAGGCCACAGAAAATCATAAAGAAAATGTAACTAATAGGTCTGACTCAGGTTACACCTCCTAATTAGTGAGAACAGGCATTGTGCCTGTCTATCTCACATCACACAAAACACGACAGACACACACTTAAATTTGGGCAGCCAACATATACCCTTCAGCTTAGAGATCTCCTGCTCTTTTTCCTGCTGCAGTTCTAAGTATCTCTGCTTGTGATCACTGAATGTCCTGCTGAACTCTTCTCCTTGTTTTCGGTGATCTTCCTCAAGGTTAGCGTGCTGTTTCTTTAGTTCTTCATGTTGACTCTGCAAATACCAAGTTGGACACTTGAGCAGCTCTGTATTAGCATATCTGGCTAATATTGACTTTGGGAGTTTATTGAATAAGTCTAAATGAATACGAAGCATTCATAACAGGAAGTTGTTACTCAAAGCATGCAGCCTGCGGATCCTCTCAAACACAAAATGATCTCTGTGATGAGTAGCCTCCTTTTCTAGGGCTACGTCACCTCACCCAGCAGTTGCACTGTCCCACAGGGAGCTGCTGAATGTGTCTGAGAAATTCCTTAGATGCCAAACTACGTAAAGTCTGATAAGTCACTGCTCCATACTGGTAATTGCATTTGAAAAGATTACATTACCCAGTGGAAAGCCTGATTACTAAAAACCACAGTAAATCAGCTTTCAGCAGCACTGCTGTACAAGAAAAGCACCATCAGTGTACTGACATTCTGGAATGAGATGACTGAGGCCATATATCCTTCAAGTTGCAGAACACCAGTGTCCTGTGAAACTGGATTGCTCAGTTACCCACCTTCAACATCTGGTGCTGGACACTCAGTGCACTGTATCGGCTATTTGAATCTTGCTGTAAAACAAACAAAAACACAATAGTATTAAGCTGAACAATACTGTCATTTTCCTAGCCTCAATACATGCAGTTATCTAGGAGTCATAAACCAAAGGACATAACATCATCAAGAAACAAACTAAGCTCTTCACTTGCTTTGAAACATAACAAGTGTGTATATACATGCAAGCACGTATATATATATATTACTACTTACTGCAGCAACTATGCATTTTAATGTATTTTACTCAGCTCACAGAGTTCTCCCCACTTTCAGCCTGAAGCCTCCATAAAATGCTAGCTCTAGTCTCTGGGTCCTGCCAGTGACAGCTTTCCTTCTGGCATTTGGTATCTAAAACACTTTTTTTCTTTGGGTTTTTTAATTATTTTATTATCATTATTTATATGTGGTTTCCTGTTCAAAGACCATTTGTTAGAATGCTGTCACTGTTCTTTTTCCTGTGGACTGAGCAATGAAAAGATTTCTAACACCTTCTTATTCCCCTGTCCCTTTAGAGCTAATAACAGTGTTTGAATGACTATAATATAAACAGGAGGATATTTTCTGAAGTAATTTTCTGGAAAGGTATTATTACAGCTTATTAGTTATATCTCTTATTGCAACTCACATAATTAAGAATGGCAGAGGAGAAATGCAGTGAGAGCTCCTTCAATGAGCACTTGTAAGACCTCTTTCTTTGAACAGCTGTAATTGCAGAGCACTGCCTTTTTCTTGCAGCCCGCATAGCATCATATATTACTGAAATCTCAAAAGCTGGTACTAGGACCAATCACTTACCCTTCCTTTATTTAGGGTTTCCTGTGCTTCTAGTTTATAAACAAGAAAATCTACAACATAAAAGGAAAAATAATCATTAAGAACAAAATCAAAAACTTTGGAATCTGCACTTAAATAACTTTTGCATAAAAAAACTCTCCTAAGAGCAGAATACAATGCAGTTACAATTTCCAGAAGATCTTCAGAAACAGAGGAACTTAAAATGCTCAAGTGCTGAAACAGTATTTTCATTCAAAAAAAAAAAAATCATAAATAAAAACATATTTAAAGTATTTATATGAGGTATAGGGGCAAGAAGTTCAAGGCCACGGACACAAATCTGTTACACAGCCTCTCTCAGTAGTATCATTCAAAAGGAAAGGACATCATGTGTGATTCTGTAATTTTTCTATTACAATAAAGATGTGTAGTTTAAAAAGTGAGAAAGTCAAGACTAAGCTGAAGTATAGAAAAAAAAAAAAAAAAAAGGTCCTTTCGCTTCAGTTTGGGATTTAACAATGACAAATTACCTTTGCATATCATGAGGCAGCTGTCCAGCAGATGGCACCAGGCAGCCATCAGGAACCCCATCAAACTACGTCATTTTTGGAAATGCTCTTAACCTTTGCTACAGCAGTTATTTAATTCATTGGCTGAGTCATCAGTTTTAAGAATAACAGAGACTTACGTAGTTTGCCATGCTGTGGTGATCTGTAACAAGTACTAAAAACACAATCTGCAGATCTGGTCCTACTGGTTTATTATATCAGTAATTCAAGATTGAACAAAACGCAGCTGAAGTTACTTTTTTCTTAAATACCCAAGTTATCACAGAAATAAAAGGAAAAATAATGTTTTACCTTCTTTTGCTTTCTTATGTTCAAGCCTTTCCTTTTGCAGTGATTTTTCTAATCTTGATCTGTGCTCATATACAACTAAGAAGAGAAAATTGTATACAGTTCAGTTCACAAGCGATAGATGCAAAGAAAATAAAGAAATCCAACCCCTCCCAGAATATTCCAAAGCATCTGCACAGAATGTGCCCAAAAAATACAAGTAGAATAAGGTCACAGGGTTAAGGACTGCTTACATCACTTGAGCTTATGTTTCTGCATCTGATATTGAACCTGAAGTTTGGATCATCTCCATTGCATAACCATAGAATGCAGTAACTATAACTTGTTTATGGGGAGTCAGCTACAGTTGTTCTACAGAAAACCTACCCAATCAGTTTTCCTCCTAGCACATATACATACACATTTTCTCACTCCTTCCTTCTCTTCTGCCTTGTTTGCAAAGAGATGAAGACATAACCAGGACAGCCCTACCCTCAGCAGTGCCAGAGGAGATCCTGCAGCATACAAATTGCCACGGGAGGGAAGCGAGACAGACGCACAAAGCAGAATGGCTCTGAAAGGTGCAGCAGCACACTAGATTTGCTGTTCAGCCTAAGACATGGAAAACCCACGATCAATCCCTAAGTTCATCTGAAAGCTTGGCAACTTCGTTTTCTTTCTCTTTTTAATTGTAGAGCTTGGATAACAGTAGGTTTGCACCATGTGGCAGCCACTCTGGGTCACACCTCAGCACCAACAGACCAATGGTGCCATCTCTCGAGAGCTGACAAGCAGACCCCTACCAAGGAGTGCACACATGGAGCTTGCAGCATTTCCTTGTCACTGTCCCCAGCAGTCTGTGACCCTCAAAGACCATCTGAGGCAACTGCCAAAAGAGAGTTTCAGTTTATGAATTTATCTAATTGGTTCACTTAACAAAAATATATATCTAATTTGCATTCGTCAAAGGAATTATAGAAATTAATGGAACCTGTGATTTTTCCTTCAAAACTAGGAAACTCATTTGCTGAGAAGTAGACCACTGGCGAGCATAAGCCTTCAACAGGAAGCCTCAAATAGGGATTTTTATCTTGGCAGCCACAGAAAACTCCTC
This sequence comes from Tragopan temminckii, assembly GCA_028571105.1. NCBI lineage: Eukaryota > Metazoa > Chordata > Aves > Galliformes > Phasianidae > Tragopan > Tragopan temminckii. The sequence goes on along the minus strand of JAOWBP010004023.1, from coordinate 16,747,713 downwards.
TTGCACCTTAAAAAGCATTCGTAATTTCAGCAAGATGCATTCTGCAGGCTCTTTGTCTTCTGGCTTATCTCAAAGTGTTTACATTTTGGCTTAGGTGACAAGGATTGATTAGCAATCCAGCTTCTATCTCTGCTTTGCTATTCATCATCCAAAGCCAAGGGCATCAGTCAAGATGAACGAATGTATCGACATCCTCTGCAACAAAACAAGCATTTAATGAATATTCACAAAGTGACCAGCAAGTAAGTTTCCAGAAAAGAAGAAAAAAATGGCACCATGACAGTAATGGTTTTATCTGAGCACTGAAGATCGTGAATGCTGAACTGCATTGCAAAAGGAGCAGTGGTTGTAGCATAGCAACTCAGGAGAGAAATGAAAATCCATCATGGTTTCCCCTCCCACGCAATCAGGAGTGGAAATAGGCTTCTTGGCAGTTAGACCAAACCACAAATGGATCTGGAGGTAACATTTCTCACTGTACTGCTTTGTCTGCAAGCAGGTCTCCTTCAGCTCCTCCCGGTGTTTTAACAAGTATGGGGAGAAGCCCTGCACAATAAAGCCATAATGATAAGGGCAGGAAGAAAGGAGAAAAGGAATGCCACATCTCAGCTTTTAGGGACCACATTACTTTATACCTTTCACATCCAATTTTGGCTTTGCTAAGCTGTGGCTGCCCTGCCTTCACACGGCACTTCAGAGCAGTGCCATTAACGTCCCTCTGGGTGGCACATCCCTCTGTCACTTCTGTGCTGAAGCCTTTGAAACACTGGAACAAAGCTCACCGTGTCCTAAAATAGCCTTTTAGAGAGCCAAAGAGCAAGTGAGGAAAGGGCTGAGGGGAAGTTCCTTTCCTCCATCCCCTCCTACTTAATTTGCTGGTTTAAACACGTTCAGCAACGCTTTTCTCTCATCCACAGCAAGGTGATCTAACATCAGACAGCAAAGCCCAGCAATAGAACCAGTGAAACCACAGCTAATTAAGACATCTTCTATGTTTAATAAGGAAACATTCAGCAGTTCTTGAATTAAGATTTAAGACTTCTCTACCACCTTCTTTTCTTCATAAGGGGAGGAAACTCACGATTTTCTCAGAAGCTTACATCACCATGACCACTGCTGAACGTTAATTGCAACACAGGAGTGGAGTGCTCTGATGAAAGCAAGGTTATTTAATATTCATGGTTTGTCCCCTCTGCTTTGCAGTCAAACTATTAAGAAAAATAAGCTGTTATAGGACACATAAAAAGTATTTCCAGTTTGTCATTATAAGCAGTTTTTCAGCTATGTTACTTTGGTATTTGGTCTGTCAGAAGCACGACCTGAGAGCATCTAAAACACCCCAACTCCCATCACCTTACACATTGAGAAACTGAGAATACACTGGGATTTAAACAAGCACCATTCAACAAGTTTTATTAATTGCAACGTTATCATCTCTTCTGTAATTTTGCAGTTTTTCTCTGAGCTTAATGTCATCTTTGGTTTAAAACCAGCAGATTTTAGTAGTCTTGGCAACATCCAATGGTATTTTGTCTCAGACTGTGGTGGAGTTGAACGGAACCAGCAGAGCGTGCCCTACCACACTGGCACCTTCCTAGTAATGCTATGAAGGTCTGTACAACACAGACATTCATTACAAAAATACTGTTACATTTCCAATTCTCATCACTGCAAGGAGAACTATTTAAAATGTGAACCCATGCAAATAACTTTTCTGTTCAGAGAAAACCCATTTCAATTAAACGAGTGAGAGCCCCTTCAATCCGTACAGCTTTTCTAGTCCAATGACAATAATTAAAATTTTGATCTCAGGAGAGATTTTTTGACTCATCTGACGCTAATGTTTCATGCTGGGGGAACACATGATTAATACAACAAGACTCTTGGAGCTTTGAGTTCTGCATGCCATGAAGGCAGCGAATCTGGCTTCAGACAGCAAGATCTCCCACGCCGCCAGCGACCATCTGACCAGAAACATCCTCTTACAGCATGGGGAGCTACTGGATGAGCTCCCTGCCACTGCTCTGCCCCTACTGCAAGTGCTGAAGTAGAGCCACAGCAGGCTTCCCACATAAAAAACAGAAAAGTTGTATTTCGTACCGAAACCAGACAGCTACAATATACCAAACAAAATATCGAAGCTATTTCATTTTTTATGCCCTGTATGTTTTCTGTTTTTGATTTATAAATAAAGAACTGAAATAGAAGCCAAGATAATGTGGAGCTGATCGTGCGTGAAGAACAAGCATTCTTCTGGCTTAATTACCAAACAGTTTTGTACACAGGCAGGGATGGACTGCTCTCATTTTGTTCATTGCAAACCACAGCTAGTACTGCGCGCAGTATCACATTTATTTCCCTTTAAAACAAACTCCTACACTTTGCAGTTTTCACACGTAAAGAACAATCAGATAACAGCTTTGTCAAATTACAACCAGTTCCCAGAAAGCAGCAGAATTTCTCCTGGCAACTAAACCATGTGTTGGTAATTGTACTCAAAAATAACCACTGCCTTGACCTAATTCTCCAGTCATTTGTGTTGTGCATGGCATTAATGATTCTGAGAAAGCACTTTGTATTTAACAGTGGGATCTCCTGCTTCCAGCTCTGCAAAATCCAACTCAGTCCCTGCTGTGTTGCCAGATGAGAACCATCACTGATGCTCCCTGTGGAACCTGCCGTACATCAGAGGCTTTTGCCAACCTCTGTACTGTTAAGTGTGGAAACAGATTAGAAAAGATATCAGAACCAATCGTGATCAAAGTTCAAAAACGCTCTGGAATGTGTGCAGGCTTTAGATAAGGACATGAAACTTTTACGTGCTTATCAAACCTTAAGCTTTGCATCCTCAAACAGAAAAGAGGAAAACCCAAAGCACAACATGCACGAGTGCTGCACATCTTAAAGGTTTTGCTTGCATGCAGTTGTGAAATGGGGCACTGCTGGGGAATTTGGCACACTAATAAGAGTTCATCCCAGAAAGACATGCTTCTATTTCTAAGAAATAGTTTTGGCCTCTGTTCAATTCTCAGGATGACGTGAAAATTAATTTCCAAACTGAAGTAAACATCTAAATTAACAGAATCCTATTTCAGCCTGCCTCGTGTACCCTCTTAGAAGTAAGACCACCTTGAAGAAACAAAAAGGTTTAAAAAAAAAATCCCAAGCAAAGAGCGAAGAGGTGGGATGAGGGAAGGTATTTATCATGTTGGAGCAGCGAACATTTATTTTTAGCAGCAGCTATTCCAGTTCGAGAAGGATTATTAAACATGATTGAACGTTTAATCCCTAGCTGCTAGGCTCCAGACGTGACTTTTATTTGGAAAAAGATCATATTTTCCATCCAAGAGAAGATTTCCTGTACACTCCAAAGATTTCTTCCAGCCTTTCATGCCACACATGGCTGTGACACACGCAGTTACATTAAGATCTCACCTCCCATATGGCATTTCCTGTACTCTTGTCTATGCTGAAGTGATTTTGTTAGTTTTCTTGTTTCGAGTAGTTCACACAAAACCAATTTAGTGAATTTAGACTTACATTTTTAACTTTATTTTTATGATTGCATTTGTAAGATATCCTTCTGCCAGACACAATTACATGAGTGTTCAATTCCTCTGCTGGTGAGTTGCCTGAATAGTGCTCAAGTTATTCTTTAAACTACATGGGATGGTTAGCAGATGCCCTTGTAGAAGAATTCCATTTCTTTGTTTCCTTTTTATTTTCTTTCTTCCATTATTCTGCCATTTCTGTCATAACACAGGAGATCACTTTGCAGAAAACACACAAACACACAGAAGAGCTCCAGAGACAACAGCTTCCTCCTTCACATCACCTCTGACTGTCTGGCTCTGCTCATCCATCTTTCAGCTCCAGGAAACAACAGCCTGTTCTTGCTCTCAAAAATCATTTTGGACTCCTTTCAACTTTATGAAGAAGTCCAGTGATTCTAGCGGTGTTAAAATCCTATGTATGTATATTTTCCATGTACATTTTTTCATATATATATATATCCAGAAATTAGCAAAAACTGGCACTGAAGAGAAATGCTGTCGATTACCCACACACCGCAACGGTCTATCCCAACTGACACTTACATCTGCTGGCTTATCACAACGGAATGTGGCGGAAAGTGACACAACAGCCATAATTATCACCTTACAAAACTGCTCAACCACTTCCTTCAGTTTGTTCATGAGTGCTATAACGTAGGGGCTAGGAGCCAGCTTCAGGTGTATGCTTTGAAGAACTGCATACAGAAATGAATTGCTTGAGTTAGTGGTTCGTGATTTATTTGTTTGTTAAACGGAAGATCACTATAAAACCCTAAAATAGGCATCCAAGTATGACAGATTAACTGAAACACAGACAACATCATTATTCAGTGTGGTGGCATGGATAGGAACAGATGCGCGAGCAGGCTGCACTTCTCTCAGCATCTCTGTGACTACCCCTGGAAATGACTGCTGAACTTGGGGACCTGAGCCGCCATAGGGAAACAAGGCCAACTTTGGATACCTTGGAGGAAAGAAAAAAAACTGTGGAAGAGGAGATAATATAGTTGCAGTTCCTTCTCAGGATTCTAGATGGCCAGAAAAAGAACAGAATTGCATCCAGCACAGAAGACTTGTTCAAACAAAGAGCACTCAAACAGACTGCATTCCCCCCAGCACTGACCTCAGCCTCCAACATGACATGAAAGTCATGCCTTTAACTCATTATTAAAGCAAACAAGAAACCCACCAACACGGGTCACCCAAAAAAAGGTGAAAAGATTCTACCTTAATCATTCTATATATTCTTTTTTTCCCCCCAGTAATTTCAATTATTTAAGCTTTCATTACAATTAAACCTCAGAACAGGACTGACATTTAGCAGAACAGATTTAATTGCTATTTCTGTGCAAGGATCCTATTGCAAAATTATTGAACTATACTAGCCACAAATTGCTGGAGGTATCTTCACAGCTATATAAGAGATGCTACAATGAATACTCAAACCTCAGAGTGGATGGAAACTATCATGCAGTCGCCCCACCTAGATACACTGGCTGAGTATCCTGTATCCTGCTCAGCAAAAACAACCAGCCCGATGAGACAATGTGTCTGGCACATTATATTTAAGACATAATCTTACAATTGTAACTGAACCTCTCTAGGAGTATGTAACCTCAGACATTAACTATAAAAAAAATTGTCAATACAATTGCAAAGTCTTTTCCACCCTCTTCCACTCTTCTCACACTGTGTGCTTAGCACAGCAAGCCATCACCCGAACTATGCTGCTGATACATTCTGCACCTGTATGTGCATCTAGCTGCTGTGGATCTGATGAAGTTCCAGCAGGTCACCTCCCAGGAGGGGCCTCAGTTTAGGCCGAATGGCCCAAGAAGCACTGAGGAACTCTACTGGCTTTTCAGCTGGAGCTTTGTAGTACTGGATCAGATAGTTTTGTGGAAAGCCACACGTTGTTTACAACTGTGCCAACTCTGACCTCTTGAGTTCAGAGCCCCTGCTGGGTTGCTGCCCAAGATTACAGTACAGTCTCACACTGCAGAGATTGCCTGAAGGCAGCAGATACATTAAGGCTCTAACAGAAAGATCAGGAAAATGAAGGTAGTAAAAGACACTAGATGCAGGCTGCCATTAGGATTAGAGATTAAGACAGATTAAACAGATTAAAACAGTACACAAGGAATTACCTAATGCCCAGAGGATGGGAAGACAGAAGTTGTGAGAGCTAAAATCCCGTTTGTAGATGCATTAATCTCAAAGCAGTCCAAGATACGATCAGGTTTGTCTACAGCTGTCAACACATATCTGTTTCAGCAATGAAGTCTGTTCCTATACAGTCAGCAGCTTAAGACTTAGTTTGATGGCATCTTTGCAGGAGGCAAACAGTATCAAGTTTTGTTTTTATCATTTTAAGAAATATTAAATAAGATTGTCTTCATGTTTCAAACACATTAATGCTCAGAGAATGAGATTTAAAATAATCAGCTTACCAAGAAGATCATCTTCTCAGCAGAACACCTTACAGATAACAATGGCTTCGGGTTTTCTTAGCAGCCAAGAGATTTTGTTTCATTTCAAAATGTAGCCTCCGGTTAATTCCCAGTGTGAAGTAACCCTACTTTCTCCTGCCAATCAGAACTTTGTTAGGAGGTAAAAATGCCAAAGTTTGACATTTTCTTCCATGGGGTCCTGGTGGACGAGAAGCTGGACATGAGCCAGCAATGTGCTCTTGCAGCCCAGAAGGCCAACTGTGTTCTGGGCCGCATTAAAAAAGGGGTGGCCAGCAGGGAGAGGGAGACGATTGTTCCCCTCTACTCAGCTCTTGTGAGGCCCCATCTGCAGCACTGCGTCCAGGCCTGGGGCCCCCAGTACAGGAAGGACATGGAACTCTTGGAGCGGGTCCAGAGGAGGACACTAAGATGGTCAGAGGGCTGGAGCACCTCTCCTGTGAGGAAAGGTTGAGGGAACTGGGATTGTTTAGCTTGGAGAAGAGAAGGCTC
>JAOWBP010004023.1:16708652-16724191 GCA_028571105.1 Tragopan temminckii | reverse complement strand
CTTGAACACCTCCAGGGATGGACAGGGCATCCACAGCCTCTCTGGGCAGCTGTTCCAGCACCTCACCACTCTCATAGTAAAGAACTTCCCTCTGACATCCAACCTAAATCTTCCCTCCTTCAACTTAAAACCATTTTCCCTTCTCCTGCCATTGTCTATCCTTTCAAAGAGCTGATTCCCCTCCTTAAGGAAGGCACATTTCTTTTGTGTGCTCTTTCTACTGTGGAAATGTAGCTGTGTGTTGTCCATCTTCTTTCCTAGAAATGGCAACAGGAACAACAGAAACCACTTCTTAACAAATGTTAAAATGATTCCCCAAATGCTACGGGAAAGATGCAGTGTTTACGTGATTGCACCGTGGTATATATATTTAATTGAAGTATCCTGGGAGAAGGTTGGTCGGTGAAGTGTGTTGAAGGTCTTTTATCTGCATGGATGCTTCACTTTGTCAGCTTTGATTTACTAATCTGTGGATTCTGGAGCCCTACCTAAATATTAATGGGATCGCATCTGCCCCATAGGGCCACAGTGCTAAAGCTGCAGTTTGCTCAGCAAAGCTGTCATCCTCAGCACTAAGATCAGCTACATTCTTGGCATCCTGATCTGTCAAAGGCTTCATGATTAGGAGTTTGTTTTACATGGCTGAAGCTTATCAAACAAAATCATTGCACCGGGGAACGGGTGGAAATACTCACATTCTCTGAAGTTTGGAGTGGCATATCACAGCAGAGAGTGATTTCTAGAGAGCAGTAGTTTATTGTGAGTTTATTTCCCATCATTAGGCAATCCGAGTGCTCACATGGCCTTCATGAGTCACATCTCAGCTCATTATCTTGGGAAACAGGCGCATTATTTCTGAAAGCCACCCAGTCAATAAATTAGCTTGGAAGAAATGATAGTCCCAAACACCTTTACAATAGATTGCTGTCATGCTTGGTTCCTATCAAAGAGAAGCCTGAATTTTTGTGGTGACATATGGATTAACTGAGCCTTCCCTGCTGCGAGAAAACAAAAGACAAGTGGTGATGCATGGAGCAAGCTGATCTTAAAAGAGAGACATCAACAAAGGAACATGACAGCATGAAAAGACGGAGTACAGTCTGCTGTCCACATTCACAAAGTCATCCTGTTACTTCAGCATGCCTCTATTGTCTATTTTTTCCCCTCAAAGTAGGTAGCAATGTATCTTAACTCTATCAACTCAAAAAACCTGCATCTCAGACAGAAGGAAGAGACGTCAACCAGAGTTTCTTCTGGTTTTGCTCACACATTTGTGCTCGCCACTGAGCTGCAGTCAGCTCACACAGCATCAGCAAGGAATCAGTCTCCAAGTGCAGCTCCTGTCTTTGCTCTGCCTTTCATTCGTTCTTTCACATGTCTGAAACCATACCGAAATTTCAATGTGATGCAGCGGAACGAGCTGATCTGTGATGTTTTTATTTCATTATTTATTCATGACTATAGCCTTTTACCTGATGCACTTGTATTCGTTGCATCAATTTTACTTAACTCTAATGTACTTAAATAGCTTGCTCCATACTATTTAATGTGACCTTGTAATTGCCAGTTATACCTATATGGTGCTTCTTGTTTCTGGATAGAATGTGGAGACACAAAGCAGCTGGTTCTCAGCTGGTGTAGGACGGTGGCTCTGCTAGATCACATCATGTCTTTCACCAGGCACTGAGGATCAGTGGCTTGTTGAATGGGGGAGGATGGAAAGCCCCTGTCTGACAGCAAAAGCGACACAGGAATCTATGCTAGGTGCCTGCTGGGAGTGCAGTGACATGAATTTTGAACTTCCTGAAGTGACTTTTTAAATTTCACTTTGGATAAATCGTGATCATTAACTACTCTTCTTGTTCAGGTGAGCTGTATTTGTATATTGATGTTTACCCCTGAAGGATCTGAGATATTTGTTCTGCTTTCTTCAGTAATAAATAGCATTTTCTTGATTTCTGTTTTTATTGAGAAATCGACATTTTATTTCCTCTCCCTTTAAAAGTATCTCTTTTCTCTGAAATACAAGATATCTGTATGAAAAAAAAAAAATAGTTCATTGTAGAGATTTTGTCATGCTGATTTTTGCTTTTAAGTATGATAATTCAATCCACAAAGAGCAGCTATCAGAGCTCTTTGTCCACTGTCCTCTTGCCATCCCTATCCATAGAAAGAGACCTCTGAGGAAGACAAACAATTAACTTTGCTAAATCTTCTCCAGACTGTCATCAGCACAGAACTAGAGAGCTTGACCCACCCCTCACTGGTTCCTGTTTTACTTTCCTTGTTCCTCTGCTCTGTTTTTCTAGAAATGAGCAAGAGAGGCCGCAGTGAGCTCCTGCTCAGTGCCCTGCACCTAACCATGGGACGCAGGAGCAGAAAGAGCCTTGGATGACCCCACTTCTCTGCCCCTCAGTTCAAACCTCTGACTTGAGCCCACGAGCTCTATGGCAGTGTGACTCTGATGACTTTCATATTTTCTATCCGTGCAGCCACAGCTTTCTGAGCACTGGCTAGCAAATGGATCTAGCTAATTTGTCACAGGCTGTATTTAAGCTCAGAGGGAGGAGAGATTTAGGATGAGTTTTGTCTTCTGTGTTTGTCTGTTGGATAATTTAGATGGCTTCCTTATAGATAACAGCTACCATATGCTGAATGTCCATTTCTTTTTAGTGCAGCAAGATTAGGTGCTGCCTCTCTTTTCAAAGAGTTGAACAGCCTAAAGTTAATTGACTGCATTTAAAACTCTTTTCACGACTTTTTTTAGGTCACCTGTGAGCAACGAGATCAAGAAAATAAATCCAAAGTCCCATTTCAGATGTTGTTCTAGGGGACATGGCTTATTGGGAAATACTGGTGGGAGGTGGATGGTTGGACTGGATGAACTTGGAGGACTTTTCCAGCCTTGTGATTTTGTCTTAATATCTGAACCTTCAAATTCTGGTTCCTGTGCAGACTTTCAGCTAAGTGAAAGCAAGCCTTAAAATGAACAGAATATTTTATCCATTAAAAATATGTTTCTGAAGACTCTCACTGTTGTGATCCCCACCTGAAAGAGAAGAAGTAAGAAATGTTCTTTAAATGCAAAGATTCTGGCTCAGGAGTGCTCCAGCAGCCAGCATAGCCAGTTCAGGAAACAAACACCATTTTCAGTGAGAATTAAGAGAAAATCAATATGAACTCACTTTCCGAGCTGGGTTTTAGCACATTGCTGTAATTTCTGGTATTGGGAGCAGCATGGGGACCAGCAACCAGGCACTGCTACCCGTAGTTAAGTGACCCAGGAGGAGCAGCAGATCAGCAGAGCCATCTCACTTTGTCCCTATCATGTCTGGACCAAGATCTGACTGTCAGTGGCGTGCTGCCCGGGTTCAACTTATCAGCTCTAATAAAAGCTAATTGATGTTAAGTGAATGTTGTCTACCATATCAGCTTTATGAAATTAAATGTTTCTCTCATATTTTCCTACCCAGAGTTCAGTAACAAAGTGGAAAAGAGTGAGGGAGTAGGAGTGAGATTTTATTCCTTTGTAGGAAACAGTATCCAGGTCAAAAGTACATTGTGCACGAAATCAGCTTTGCAATTGCTGATCAGCCAGAGCTTTCCCTGCATGCCTCATTGCTGGAGGTGAAGGTCTTGTAAAGCAAATTTAGGAGGCAACTTAGCTGATGTTGCATGAAGATATTACAGAACTTGCCTGCTTCTCCTGCTTACCCACCAGTGCTAACCTTGGTAGATGTGTTTTATCAGTCAATGAATGGTTTCAAGAGAAGTGTTTTAAAAATATAGCTGGGCTTTGCTTTTATTCAACCTCTAGGTGTTTCTATGTGATCTAAAGGACAAACATTGCTCTCTTCTTAAGGGGAAAAATGACAGCATGCTGTGATTTGGGGGTCAGACTGCCTGTTATTGTTGTTGTTATTTATATCAGCATAATGATAAGAATCCCTAAGCAAGGTTCAGGATTCTGTTGTGCCCGAACATAAACCAAAAGATGATTCCCACTTTCAGAAGGAAAAGGTTCATTTGTTGGAAGTCAGCAAACCTTAAGTTTCCAACCTCTGATGCTATTTCATGTAGCTGCTTACAGTAGAACCTCATTTTTAGCACATGAATTACCAGAGAAAAGATCATTGTGCTATTCTTGTACCTGAGGCTGCAACGCACCATGGTTATGGTGATAGGATTCTTAATTAAAACGCTGAAAAACAGCCAGGAACACAGGACTGAAAGGCATCACCTGGTAACCAAATCCAGTTCCCTGTTATCACACAGAAACATATTTTAGAATTTGTTTAATTAATTACAGAGTTCCACTGTTTAGCTCACTTTTTTTTTTTTTTTTTCTTGTTTTTCCAATTGCTTGCATTAGGAAGCTATTCTAGACACTCTCTTGTTAAACACTTAAACATTCCTTCATAATTTCCTGCTTAAACGTATATGTATGGCTATGTTTAGCTGCCTTATTCTTTTGTCAGCATTGTCTTTTCTCTTTGCCAACATTCTAGTGTGTCCCTGATACTTATCCTGTCCCACCTCCTTTGCAGTGTGCTTTAAGAGGTCAGTCACAACGATCCATTTCTCTGCCCCAGCCTTCGTTCTGCTGGTCAGAACAAGCCTTACTTTTGCTCATCTGAACAGATCGAATGACTTCCAGTTTCCTGATGCCTTTTCTCCTGTTCACTCTTCCATACGTGCATCGCATCCATACTCCTGGATAATCAAAATTGTACCTGGCACCTCAGAAGCTCTCCTAGTGGGATCAGTATGTGTTTATTTCCACGTGGCACTGTATTTTAGCAGCAAACCAAAGTTTGCCTGTGGTGTTCTACAGAACTGTCTGACTGTTGATTCCATTTCTTTGTGTGCCATAGCAAAGCTTGTTGTTAGCCCCAAGGTGTATCACCTAACATCTTGTATTTTCTGATTTCATCCAGCCAGTCTCAAAGTCTTCTTGTTTTTCCAGCACGATATTCTTATTCTCTTCAACAGCATCTCTGAGCTTTTTCACCAGCACAGCGAGGCCATTCCTATTGCTTGTCCCATGACACAGACAGCACTGCTTTTCTTCCCACCAGACTCATCCCTGAGAGGTTCACTACTGAACTTCCCATAACTGAAGAGTTCCCTTCTGACCACCACTCACAGTGACGTTCTCCTTATCTTTTCATGTGCTGTAGGCTGCTTAAGGTCAAAGTAATAATGCTCCACATGCAAGAAATGCTTCACTGAAGCTGTACAGATTAGAGTTTGCATCTAAAAAGCAATTATAAAAGAAGAAAGTTGATTTAGTTTGGCACAATTTTTCCTCATAATATTTTGGAATTTGAGTCCATGAATATTTAATTATAAGATTCCTGAGAAATAGCCCTCAGAAATTTCTGATTTTTAGACAGGTTTTGAGGTCGGTCTAAAACACTTCTAACCAATGACACTGCCTTTTCCTGCGTGTATCTAGCTGCTTGATTTATTGCTTGATCTACAGGTTTGATCTATAGTACTTCATCCACTCAGTGGTGATTTTGTCGGAGCGATGACTGCACTTTGGGCCCTTATATATTCTTCTGAAACCCTTCTGTAAGTCTTTGTAGCATTGCAGACTTCTCTAGAAGTCAGAAATAGGCATGGGCATTGCAGCTGGGAATTCCATTCCGACACCATTTGGTTGTGGTTGGTATGATCACAGCGTGACCTGTTAAGCTGCAGATAAACAGACATGCAGGCACGTGTGAAATATTTGATTGCCACCTTCATGCTGCAGCCCTGTGCTCGCTGTTTGAGGAAGCTTGGTCAGCGTAATTCCCATACACAGAATGATTTTATTTGCATTCAACAACAAATAGTGCTGATGCTAATATCTGTCTCCCATGAGATTTGAAAAAGAAAACTTATTAAACCGTTTTCAGTTCATCAACTCCCCATAGACAAGAATGTGAAAATCCTGCCTTGTAATATGTAAATACCGATATATATGTGCACAGCAATATCAGGCCAACTCAACATATTCAAAGAGCTGCTCAAGGATACTTAAGATTTCTTGAGAATAAAGGAAATGAAAACCTTTTTATGTACATAGTTGTCACAAAGAAGAGTCCTCTGTGCCTTTCATGTAGCCATGCTTAGGAAAACAGAATCCCTCTATTGTCAACTTTCTTAATAGTTCACTTATCTTTTCAAGAGATATTGGTTACTAACTTGATAGGGAAGGATGGAGGGATGCTTGCAAATATCCTGTGCGGGTTACCCTTTCCTCACGTCTTTAATCTCTTACTAAAGTCAACTGAGCAGTGCTGTTTAGAGAATATGTGAAGGAATCTGAGTTTGACTCATTTTGATTAAAACAAACTCAAAGGGATTTTTAATTGTCTAGATCTTGTGGATCGTTGTTGTACGAGAGGGTGAAGGGGACCAGGAGGAGGGAAAGAGGGGAAAAACTTCTCTTTCTATTAAAATATGAAGTTATCTGAATTTTAAATCACAGTATATTCTAAGAAAACTGAAAATAAGGGTCATCTCCTGTGGTGGCTACTCATTCCAAACCCATAGTGCTGTCCTCAAGTGTTAATATGAAAAGATAATCATGAAATATTCAGATGTTTTGTTTAGATTTTGAGTTCAAGTTTCACAACTGCCATGAAATCCTCCTGATTCCTCTCGCTGGTCGCTAAGTTCATTGGTAGTGGATTCACCTTGGAAGGAAAAAGCACAGGCAAGGCTCCTTGATGCCATACATGCGGCATCTTTCAAAGGCAAGAAAAACATGAAGAACGAGGAAAAAGCTCTCCTCTTTCATTTCATCCTTCCCTCCTTCTTTCCCTCCAAGCCACTACATTAATTAGCTGCCTGACTGATTACTCAGTCAAGGACTTCAGAGATCAATGGTGACAGTAGCCAAGCAGATAATTCAGAGGGAAAAATGGCCAAGTACAGCTCTCACATCTCAGAATGAAGTGCAATTTTGTTGTGTCAGCAGAACTGAGAGGAAAGTTATGCACAGTTATACACAGAGACGCACTGTGGAGTTTCGATTCTTCTGTGACAAGTTGTGTGAAAGTGCATTCCAGGGATTTCATTAGCTCCTAATTGGAAGCAAACCCACAAAACTTGTATTCCTTTGAATGCTCAGTATTTTCAGTAGCAGTGATATGCTCAGCACTGTGTTAGACAAAGAAGAAAACGCAGACTTTCCAAGAAGCTCACATCTGAGATATGTGAGCAATTCCAAAGGGACGGGGAAACCCTGAGGAGAGCTCTACTTCTGAGCACTTCTTGTCTTTGATTTATTTTGCAACTGCATTTTTGGCGATGCAGATTAAAGTTACCAGTCCCGACATCTGAAACCAAACTGCGAGGAGGCTGCCTACCCCAGAGGATAAATTAGAGCTCTTGAAGTATTAGCGCTGGTTAAGACTGTAGTTCACATACAAGAGTTCCTGCAGTGTTGTTACTGCCTGCTTTGTGGGGCTGAGTTCATCCCTTTGTGATCCCAGCACAGCCCTGACACGGCTGCACTGTGCTACGAGCTAACGAGAAGTCATTATGCAAAAGAGAGTGATTTCATTACACATTTTAATTTTTTTATTTTTATTTTTTGCATTTCTCTGTTGCAATCTTCTTAGAGAATAACACTTTGAGCCCTCCTACCCCTCGGATAGACCAAAAATAGCTGAAAATCAGATGGTGTTGTTTACCTGCCATCGCTGGGATGACCTCAGGGTGCTCTCTGTATTTCCTCACTTGATGAGCTTTTAAACACTCCTAGCACGAGTTCCCCAGATTTGATTTCTGGGAGCACACAGCACGCAGGTACCCTGCTGCATGTTGGAATGAGCTGCTGGTTCAGCTGTCTGCAGATTTACGGGTGGGTAATAGGATGGCCCAATAAAATTAATTCAGTAAAGAATTGTTAAAAGATAATTTTAAAAAATCCAGCGTTTTCTCCTAGAAAATGATTTGTAACATTTGCACTGCTCTGTGAAACTCTGAAGTGCCTGCATCTACTTCTTTGCATCGAAATGCAGCTGGGATAGTTCTGCCGAGCCTCACTTCCATCTGGCTCTCACCTGTGTAGGGCAGGGAAGATGCAAAGTCTCCCAGATGTGTGATCTTAATTTGAATGTTCGTAAGTACGCTGGATCAGTCACTCATTGCAGTGTCATTACCCCAAATCCAGAAATAGATAAAAGTACTCCCAGTTGTTGTTGCCTGCCAACATAAAACATACTTTAGGATTATACTGTCAATAGTCAGTTCTTGCAGGGGTTTCGGTTAACTAATGTTAAAGCGAAAAGCTAAGAGATGAGGTCAGTGGCCTTTATATAAGTAATTGTGAACGTGGGTAACATTTTATTTTCTCCATCAGATGTAAGAGCTCCCTACAGAAATACATACTTGACTTGAATATCAATAGATTTCTACTTATTCTGTCTAAAAGAAATACCTTTTAATATTTTTTTCCTTTTAGAGAGGCTGCACCGGGGTCAAATTTTCTTTTTCATCCCTTCCAGCCCTTCCTGCCCTCTCCTCAGCCCGAACACTGAACATCAATGAGAGCACACGGTTCTGTTCTTCAGGGCAAATGTGAAAGCAGAGTTGCTGCTTGTTGGAAGGATGGGGTAGAGGAGACCATAGAATGGTTTGGGTTGGAAGGGACCTTAAGGATCATCTAGTTCCAACCCCAGACGGGGGATAGACAGGATGGTGACAGCAAATTCACACCCGAACCAAACCTATCAATAGGAATGAAGCAGGAATTTTGATTCCGGGTTAGTGGATGGGATTTGGAGGCTTCTACTGGCAGAAATGATCACTGTGCTGATGTATTTCAGGTAACATTTTTTCAGTCAGACATGGAGTTAATTCTCCGAGTTATCCATTCCCAGACAAGTGGTGATAATCAAAACTGTCTGTGAGCACTGTTATCGGAAACTTACTGTTATGTGATGTGGGGAAAAATATCAGTGACGCATTGCCAGAAAGTTTTGGATGTTAAGACCCAGTGCAACACCACGTATGTATTTATGCACTGCTTTTACTTCCTGTTGAATAAAACAATTTGAACTAAATTTTCTCACCTTACACAGCTGCTTTAGAAAATGTATCTCTGGAATAAGTCCATAATTAGGATTATCAGCGCAGGCTAGATCCTCACTTACTGCAGATTACTGCTCCCCCTTTCCTTGCAATGGAGCAACGCCAGTTTGTTGCAGCAGAGGAAGCTTCCAGTTGCCTTGGTACACTGCTTCTCATCTTTGAGGGCATTAACAAACCTTCTTTAATTCAGCCTTGCACAGAACTTGCTCTATTTGGCCAGAACCAACGTAAGAATGGACCTAGTCTAGCACTGTGTTCCTATGAACTTGTAAGCAAAAGGAATCCTTTAAACATCTTCCATCGATGAATTAAATTTACAAAGCTGCCTTTCTTCTGTCAGGTGTTCTGGCTTTGTAGGCCACCTCTGTTTCCTTCTTAAATTTCAGGTTAGCCACAGACTTACAAATATTGCTGTAATTCTAGCCTGGCTCTTACCACTTGTTGTGGAGGAAGGAACTCCTGTGAGATAGCTCAGAAAGGAAATATTTACCTAAAAATGTTTATATCTATAGAACTGACTGTGAAACATGGAGAAAAAAGAATCACAAACCATAGGGAATCTCAAGGTTAAGAATATGAGTCGGAAAGAAAGCATTCTGCGTTTTTCAATTAATAAATTCTCAAAAAGACTAAAGGTTAATCAGCTGATGTTGTGAGCAACACAGCAATCAATACATTTGTTTTTTTTTTATGTTCTTTTGTTACACTGGTCTGCCTTCCAGATGGCACAAGGAAGGCTGCAGTCCCACTCTAAGACTGCTGTAGCAAAGTTCGGAAGTCCTGAGGATGCAACAGTGGAGAGTTTGCATCCACAAACAGGTACCGTCTCTGCAGCTGGTTCTTTCCCAAGTCTCTCTCTCTCTCAGCATCCCTGTTTTTCATCTTGTGCATGGGAATTGAACAAAGTCCAAATCGGTTTTTGGAACAATCCTAAATCAGGGATACTGTGAAGACAAATGGTAAATGTCTGTTACCCCAGCTGCTAAGTTAATTACTGTAATGGGAAACATCTTGAGAGAAGCATTGCATATGGTTATTAGCAATTAACCCACCACTCCAAAAATCACAATTCCTGCTAATAACAGAACACAGCACAGCCTTTCTAATTACGGTCTCTGCACGAGAATTTCTTCCAATCAGAAGGGGATGTTAAATCCTGGAACTAACTACGATTTAAAAAGGCTCGGAGATATTGAGGATTGGGCAGAAAAATGGAAGTGGCACAGGGTGGTGTGACTCAAAGCTGTAGACATGTTCATTCACACATTCACACTCGGGGAGAAACAGCAACTTTCACAATGTCTTTGAAGGAAAATAATCATCAGTGAATGCTGATGGGGAAAGAAATAAACTTTAGAATGAAGAAGATAGTATGAGACTCCACGAGAAATGCCAACTTCTCTATAGAACTCATGGATCTCCACTCTGTTGTAAGCAACACACCGTTCAATAATGCTTAGCAAAGGGTTGCACCTGAAACTGTAAGAAGAATGTCCTGATCAATGAAAGAGGAGAATAATGGAAATTACGTATTTTCCATCTGACGGAAAGTCCTGCAGTGCTACATGAGGTGTTCTTTTTCTGACAGCTTTTCATTCTATGCAATTGGCTCAGATTATAGCTCACCTGCAGAGTCGCCTGGGGGAAGCAGGACTTTGGCTGCTCAGTTCCAACGCTGAGCAAGAGAGGATTTAATTTGTTCCTTTCACCAGTCGGGAACAGAACTCTTTCGCCAACATTGCTTTGGTGGTGGGCATGATATAGTTTGTAGGAATCAAGCTCAAAGATACACCATTTAGTAGCAAATAAGTTTCATGACTGATTGCATCTGGTTGGTCCTGGCAGGGCTGTGTGATGTAAAGTAGTCACTAATTCTGTACACACCACCGTTTTTCCCTGACGTTTCCCACTGCTCCCACCATAAGAACTAGAACAAATGAGTTTGCTTTCATGCCTGCATTGTCTGTGTCAGGCCTGAAGATTTAACCGACTTGGGCGCAGTCAGATCAATTATCCCAATGGGCTTTTGAAGCTGCCTTCACAAATGCTGCTTCCCTGCAACTCTTACTCGTGTGAATCGTCCCATTAAAATCCACAGCCCTGCTAGATGTTCTCAATTAAAACACAGCTGAGAATAAAACATTATATAATATTTGAAGAAGGGCACATCGAGCAAACTGGGTTTGCATTGCAGTGTGGGATAATGTCACTATCAGTTCCTAAAGCCTGCATGCTGTCCTGTGCTAATCACAAGGGACTGTAAACCACTCCATCCTCAGAACTCAGCTGTATTCCACCCTGTGCCCCGTGTAAAGGTTTCATCCACTAAACAGCCTTCACCAAATGAGGCAATGCGAACTCTGCACTTCAGTAGCCCCTGTTGCATGCTGCTCTCCCAGTATTCTTAATAACTGGGTGCAGTAATTACTGTGCATCGTTTGGAGCCATCACACGCAGATTTGAAATACTGAATAATTCTTAATGGTTTATTGTTGAGTTCCTTAAGATAGAACAAAAATTAAACGCTAATTTATCTCTCCTGGAGAAACCACGTCCAGGCAATCAGATCCTTTGCTATTTGGCCATGATGCCATCCTGAAAGTGGTCCAAATCGGGATGACGACTCGGGACATAATTAACGCTCAGCATTGACATAATGAAGGTCTATTATTTTATGAAGAAAGATTTCCTGGGTTTTAAGAAATAAAATGATTAGAAAACGATGTGCTCTGCGGGAGGTAATGGGATTAGCCCGACCCAGGGTCCTGCGGAGCTCCAACTGCTCCAGATGCAGGGAGGGGAGGGGAGGGGAGAGGAGGGGAGGGCTGAGCCGTGCGGTGCGGATCTCAGGGTACAATTCTAAGGTCAGGGAAGGGCTGTATGTTTCCTTGCCACGGTGAAGAAATCCCTTCGCAGCTCTCCGCCTCAGGAGTTAACTGGGGACAACTTAAAACAAGATAACGGGGACAGGGCGCTCCGAGCCCCACAGCGAGGAGCCGAAGGGGTACGTGAGCACAAGGGGTGTGCGTGCCCAAGGGGTCCGCGGGGTTCCTCGCCGGGGGGCTCTCCGCTCCCAGCCCCGGTGAGGGGCGGGCTGTGGGCCGGGCCTCACCGCCCCTTTATAGGGTTTGGAGGGTGGTGGGCGGCTGCTGCGAGAGGGGCGCGGAGCGGCGCGCGATGGGAGCGGTGTGGCTGTGCCTCGGGCTGGGCTGGGCGCTGGCGGTCCGCGTGAGCAGAACGGAGGAGCCGGGACTGCAGCGGGGCATGTGAGTGAGGGCTGGGAGGGTGCTTTGTTTGAAGGCTCGGGGGACAGAAAGTTCGGGTGGAGACCCGGAGCTCTCCGGTGATGCTCTCGGGGCTGAGGTTTTCTTCTTCCAGGCGCTGCTGGGTGGCAGCGCTGAGCCGCGCGCGGTGCCGCTCGCTGTGCGCGAGGGCTGCGGGAGCGTTACCTGCGGGAAGCGCAGCGAAAGCAGCGGAGCAAACCTGAAAGCCGCCCGGACCGCGTGCAGGCGGAGCTGCGAGCCGGAGCAGCTGCAGCCCGCGGCGGTTGGCGGTGCGCGGACACAAAGAGCTGCGCGCACGGCTCGCGGCGCGGACCGGCCCTCCCTGAGCAAGTTTGTGAGGTGTTCTCGGCGGTGAGCGCCCTTTTGTTTCGGAATGGGAAGCGAAACGCTTATCTTTCCGGCCGATTTCTTTAGTAGGATAGCCGAAAACGTGCACGGGATCCTACGGACGAAGTTTTTGCTCGCTGTAAGTGGAAATACGATGGCTGGAAACTGTTGCGTGCTTTGTGTGGAACCTTCCCCCCTCAGAGCTCGCCTGCATTGTTAGCAGATCGCGGACGCTCCGTCCTCCCCACCCCCAAGGCGCTGTGAGAGCCGTCCTGAGGTGTTCCTACCTCCATCCCTGCCCTCTTTGTTCCTCCTCCTATTTATGTACTTTGTACTCCTTTCAACTCCGTCCCACTCTCCCAGCATTCACTGGCTGCTTTTTGGTTCCCTTCTCTCGTCGCAGAAGTGAAATGCCCGAGTCTGTCGTGCAACGTGTTCTCAGGCTGTATGGGGCTAATACACGTAAACGGCCTCCAGCAGACTTCTGGTAAACCTTACTCCATTTTGTAGGGCTACGGTGTGCAGAGAAGTCAGGTTAATCTGCTGGAGCACTGCGCCCCGTGGAGCTCTCAGTGTTTCTTTGAGGCTTCTTTCCTTTTCTATAAGCAATTCTTCTAGAAGGGCGTCGTTGGCCCACACAGACCTGTGGTTGCTCTATGAGCAATAATGGTGATCCAGAACTTCTGATGCTGGAGGTGGTGCCAGCTGTGAATTGCCCCTGTACAAATTCTGCTCTAAATGGCACCACATGAGAGTACCTGCCATTGTGCCAGAGCCATTGGGAGCAGCTGTGCAGAAAAACACACACCCCGCTCCCTTCCCCCAGCCCTAATACCTGTGGCAAGCCCTGAGTGCTTTCACAGGTGGGCTATCCCTGCAATCACTCTAATTGGCATTGCTTTTGTTGAGTCAGAGCAAGTGCAGGTATTCCTCCCCTCTCCCCTTGCCCTGCTTAGTGACTTTGGTGCACTCAGAAATACCAGAAGTCATTGCCTGCCCAGCTTGCACTGCCTCGAATCTCTTTTTCTGCTGTTTCAGTTTTGTTCTTTTGGCGTTGATAATCTGTGGTCAATGGGGTAAGTGCAACAAATGCATCCCTTGGCACATTTTGTGCTGGGTGCGTTCTTCCTTAGCATTTGCTCTTGTTTTGTCTAGGATCTTAGGTGGCTGAGGGTATGTAAGATATTTTGTCCTCATAATTGTTCTTGTTTTGCTGCTAACTTTGAGTATTTACTCCCAGTTAGAAATGCACAGGGTCTGTGTGTGTGTTGATCTTCTGCTTTCAAGCCCCCTGAGGAGATATAATGCAGAGCAGACCATGGGATGACTGCCTCCATCAACCATATTTCCAGACAATTAGCCCTTGATGATCTTATATTAGAACTTAGAGAGCAACCAGGGTCCAAATACACATTTTCACTAAAAACCATGGCATTTAGACCTTGAAATGAGGAATCAACCATCTCTCATAACAAAAAAACTTATTGTTAACAGTTACCTCTGCTGCTGTAAGCCCTGTGGTTTAAAATTGGGGCACATCATGACATTTAAGTGGTGATGTGTAGCTGTGTAACACTGAGCTTACATTCAGGATTGTGCCTAACAAGAAGCAGGAGTTACTGTGGGTTGGGGCAGAAATGGGAACTAAGACCAGAAGACCTTTCTTCAAGAAGTATTCACTGTGTGTTTTAGAAATACAGATGCTTCCCTGTAGTTCTCCACCCAGGACAGAGCAGGAGGAAGGAGTGGCTACAAGGTGACTGCTAAGATCCTCACTTTGTGCACTAGGAATCTTTCTTAGCAGGAACTGAGATGTGGTTCAGTGAATGGTTCCTTCTGCTCCCAGCTAACTGAAGTGAGGGCTGCTTTGCAAAAGTCACAGAGTGCAATCTGTCCCCTTGCACACTCAGCCCAGTGCCATGCTCTGTGGCTGGGCAGGCCCAGGATGATACGTGAGGGATCTGCTTTGTTTTACAGGATCTCACCACAATCTTTAAAACCATTTTATTTCTTAAATTCTCAGATGTTGCAGCTGCATATCATCATGCTACCCATAGGCAAGTCACTTTGAGTGCACCTCAAGGAACACCTGGATTTAGAGCTGGATTCCTGGCTTAGAAACACTTTTCAGGCTTCTTTAATTCTGTTTAGGCTCCTTGAGATGAATCGTTCCCCAAAAGCAAACTGTGCCATTCAGCTTTGTATCTACATTGGCAGTGGTCAAGTAAACTTAGCCCATCATCTGCAAAGGTGAAAGTGTGGCAATGGTAGCTGTTGTTGCAGGGCTTCACTACTGGACCTGTGGTTGTGGACACTGTTTCAGAGTAATGCAAACTGCAATCCTTAATTATTTCAACTTTTTAATTGTATCCACTTGCCTGAAGTCTGCCTTGTTGAGGACTGGAATGCATTTCACTGTGACTAGTGGTATACAGGGTGCTTCCATACAGGAAGAGACTTTCAGATCCTAATGGTTATTTGCACTGAATTTTAATATATTTGAAGTGACATGCAGTTTGTTTGGCTGTAACAAAGCAATGCAAGTACTTCTGTAAGGTATGCGGTGGTATAGAATCACAAAACAGCCAGGGTTGGAAGGGACCTCAAGGATCATGAATCTCCAACCCCCCTGCTACATGCAGAGCCACCGACCTCCACATTTAATACTAGACCAGGTTGTCCAGGGCCCCAGGTTGCTTTGTATATTTTTTTGTATAGTTTTGTCTGGGAACCTGGAATTTTGTCATAAGACTCTCCAGGTGATATGGAAGAAGGCTGTGTAGTCATGTCTTGGTGAGGCACTGTCCCGGCATATTTGGATGGTACGTTGGGTTT
>JAOWBP010004023.1:16686090-16702100 GCA_028571105.1 Tragopan temminckii | reverse complement strand
AACCTGGCCTTGAACACCTCCAGGGATGGGGCATCCACAGCCTCTCTGACATTACATCCACTCGAGCTTCATTTTAGTCTTAGATGGCACCTACTGAGTTGAGAGCCTTAGCACACAGCTGTGTTTTGTGTGGTACTTCTGTTCCAGCAGCTTGCTTGTTTATGGGTTATGTATCAAAGAGCAGTGAGACAGAGGGCTAAACTTCATGTGTTGTGAGCTGGGAGCTGTGTTTGAGGAGAGGATGTGTGTTACCCCCTGGTTCTGCCAGCAAAGGATTCCATGTTATGCAACTACTGCAACTGAATTGCAGTGTAGCAGAGGTTTCAATATTTGCGTTATCCCAAGGGCATAGGGGGGAAATGGCTTGCTTTGAATAAATCTTAATAAGCATATGACTTTCTCCTGCTGCCTTTCTTTATTCCACGAGTGCTGTTTGTTCCTATTAACTGTATCATAGAAGTCAATACAGCCATTCCTGGACACGTGGCAACGGCACACGAGAGGAATTTATAGGATGGGCTCAGTCTGTCATTACAACAATTGTCAGCTTCGTTCTTTTATTTGTGGAAGAGTGGTGCAGATGAATGTACCTTTATCTGGAAATTTTTAGGCAATTCTAATAAAAGGAGATATGCATGAATTATCAGTACATGATGTTCCATTCACTGGAGGGAGAGTCATTTAAAAAAGCCTGCTAAGTGAGACATGGTTGCTAAGTAAGGCAAGGGTTTTATTAGACCAACTGACGTAATGGAAAAAGAAAGCAGGCGAGATTTTGGGCATACAAAGAGCTGCTTTGGATGTGAAACAAACAGCAGACTGTGCTAAGAATGGGCTGAGAACAATTGCTTTGAACTTAAGCTAAATATGTTGAGTGCTGAGGTAACGTGAGGAAGGAATAGCTGGCACACATGGGCTGTTGAGTAGTGGAGGTGACATGGAAACAGAGCAAGGGCAGTTTCAGGAGGAATTTGAGGCCATCTGAAACTACACTGCTACTGTCTTCTGCTTTGCTTTGCAGTGTTGGCAGGCTCAAAGGATAGGAAGCATGGAGCAGTCTAACAAATATCTAACTGCAATCACCCCATAGAGGAAGAAATACAAGGGGCAGTGGGGAAGGGATCTGAAGGGACCATCCAGGGCCAACCCAATCTGTCCACAGAAACCTTCTCCCAAGAACTTTAGGGATGTGATGTGGAGAAAGTGATGTACCTTAATTCTGTGTCACCAAACCGCTTGCTCTCAGTCAGCAGCAGAGCTTACGTTCTCAGAGCTGACTAGAATTCATTCTCCTGTGAGGAAGAGGACTAAAAGGTACTTTTGAAAGCTGGAAGGCCTTTGGGGGCTGATGGATCTTTCTGTGTTCTGGTGCGAGTTGTCTGGTGTGCTGTGGTTGATCTCTGCAGCTGTGGTCTCCAGGAGGATCCACAGTGATGGAAGCATATATTACATTCTGCAGAACAGTTGTGTAAGAGATTGAGATGGTGATGTTTTCATTTTGGAAAAAACTGATGGTTCTGAAGATGTCTGTTTGAATGGTCATGTTACAGATAGTGTGCACTGGTCTCACTGAAAGTGTAGCTTAGGGTAATGGAGATTTGCAGCTACTTCAGTGCCTGGGGGAAATAGGAATCTTAGTTCAGGGAACTACTTTTTATCAAGGTAAGTTTATCCAGGACAAATGTACTATTTATGCCTTTCTATCATAAGATAGGCAGCCTACATAATGAAAATCATATCCACAACTGTGCCCCAGTTGTCCTGTTTGAAACTACTTGGTTGTGTTTGTTTCTTTTACTTTTATTTTATCAGCAGCACCTTTCAGAGACCTGCTTGGGTTTCTCATTTGAGGTGTTTTGTGTGACTGTAGGCCCTGTAGTGTTGAGTCTTCTCCAATAGCAGCGCATGGGTTGCTGCTTTTCATGCCAGTTGGGGAGATACCATCCAACAGTACTAAAATGGAGCGGATGGGAATGATTCAATTGTGGTGCCCGATTTTTCAGTTCTTATATTGCTTGCCTGAGGTACGCCATAGTGCTGGTAGACCTCCTTGTAGAGAAACTGGCAGGTTATGAATTAGAATGGTGTAGATAAGATATTTGGCAACCGAATCTTGGGCTGTTTTATTGAAGGTAGAACAAATAAAACCAGTGCTGATTAGATGAGCTGGCGGCTGCTTCTTCCTCTTGTTCTTCTGGTAACCAAAGTCACACCTGACACTTCTGCTATTCTGTAGAGTGGCTTTGATCTAGGCAGGCAGCTTTTTCCGAGCGTTTAACTCATTGGTAAAAATGACCCTGCTTATAGGATTTTCCTGTTCTGCACAGGCTTAATTTAATGATGTTGGTAAGCTACCTGAAGACCTGCAGATGAAAGATCTACTTCTCATTAGAAAGGCTTCATTGTGTGGTGTTCAGACATAACGAGGCTGCAAAGTACTTTGGGGCCCCTGAGGTAAAAAGCCCAGTGAATTCTGAAAGAGATATTGCCAATATCCTGCGTAGCTAATGATAACTCTAACTGCCCAGCTGCTGTTGGGCTGGAAATATTATTTACTGCATTAATGGTGAAAGCAAGTTGCTTTCTGTCCATTCTATCACAACCTCACATTTATGCCTTTGTCAGTTGCCAGTGTGCATTCTTCTTAGCCTGACCAGGGGTCTCTCAAACTGTTTCTGGAAGAACTTCCCTGTTAGCTGTGTGGCACACCTGCTACGTGTTTACAAATGCTAAATGAGAACAGATACACAAAGTTCATGGTTTTCTCTCTGTGTTTCAATCATTGAGGTTTACATTTGCAAAGGCTCTGTGGCTAGAGCTCGCTGTTCCGACGGAGCTTAATTGTTACGTTAGCAATCTGCATGCTATTCCAGAAATAGCTTTCTTCCAGTTTTGCTACACGAGACTACTATATTGAAAGTCACCAAAAAGAGCTTTGTAGCTTCAGTTGGACTTGGTATGCTCTATGCAGAATTATGTTCTGTTATTCAGAACTTTCCAATTTACACCAGGAATAGAATTATAGCAAGGCTGGCAGCACCTCTGCAAAACCCTCGGTCCTTTTGTAACCAGAGCTTGGTAGCAGGATGAGGATTACGTACCGTCCTACGAAGCAACAGTTTTATTTTGCTCTTGCTGTTTTCAGAATCCACAGTAGGGAACAACTATGCTTTCTCTTTAAATCTCATATGCTTTCCTGAGGAGACAGATAGCAGAGGGGGGCTCTTGCAGAATGCCCTTTTCCCACAACAATTGCTTAGATACATCTTATCTGCACTTGAATCAATGGAGCAGCTCCCATTGAATTGTACAACCTGCATTTCATTGTAAGTTTTGTTCGGTTTACATGCTGTTTTCCAAGGCAGAATCTGTTTCTATTATTTATACTCAGTCTGGCTATCTGGTAGCTGCTTTGCAGAGGTCAGTGCCTGTTCCCACCCTGCTTTGTCAGCTCGATAGTGGCTGCTGTGTGCTCCGTTAGGAGCAGTGGGGCTCCCAACGCTTCCAGCACAGGCGTGGATGGCCTCAAGTGCCTTTCAGGCTCCCTCACCTCAGCCATCAGCTTTTTTGCTTACGAGGCATCATCCTTTGTCAGCAGAGCCTCATCTGAAAGACCATTGTTATCTCCAGACAGCAAAGAGTGCTGAGTCGTCCATCACATCCTGCTCAGGCAGTGCAGGTCTCATTTTCTGGGAATGAGGTACAATCACATTTTGCTGGTCTAGCTGTTCAGAGGCCAGCCCTTGTGCAAAAAATGCTACCAGGATTGTGTTCCTGCTCGTGGCTTATGCAACAAATACAGTAATGAAATCTTGGCTCTGTTCAGGTCTGTGGCACTTGCCAGGCTGAATTCTCTGGGCTGATTTGTCAGGTGTTGATGGGTGCTGCGCTCTTGTTGTGATCAGTTCAAGGTGGAAAAAGCCACAGATCCACAGTATTTTTAGTAGTGTTTCTAACTCTTAACTGTTGCAGGTAGCATAGCTTTATGTATGTTCTTCCCAGATTTTCAGATATTGCACTGGAGAGAATGAAATGTGATTTTTCTTTTCTTTCCCCAAAGGCCAAATGTCTGCCCTGTGTTGGAGCTGGTGCTGGTGGGACACCAACAGCCATGTGTTCAGGCCTTCAGTCGCATGGTGAAGATGTGGAAACAGGGCTGCACGGGGAGAAGGTGGTGCATGGGATACGAGAGGAGGTAATTAGTGATATAAATAAGCTCTGGTGCTGACATTAAAAGCGGTTTCTTTGTGCTTTGAGAGTTCAGTCTGTGTAATCTCCTGAGATATATGCAACTTGGTTACGGACATATCACATCTTGCTGAGACCTTAAGTCTGTTACTGCGTGGAAAATGTGACTTGTGTGTTTTGGATGTGTCATGGCCTTCTTGACTTAGCTTTAAATCACAATTTTGTACTTTGCTACTGATGAGATGTGATTAAGCTGACTTCTCATGAACCGATTCTCTTCGAAGGTCCGGTTACTACACTGTGTACAAGCAGGTGTACAGAATGGAGCACCAGACTGTCTATAAGTGCTGCCCTGGGTGGGCTCAACACAACAGTGAACCTGGCTGCTTGCATAGTAAGTTGATGGCAAAACTGTGACAGAACAATGACTGGAGATCATATCCTTGGGCCTTTCTGCACCTTCTTTCTAGAAAGATTTTTCTTGCTATTTATAACTGGGAATTGTAATTGTAAAGAGGTAATCTATAAATGGAGAAGAAGCAGCAGTTAACTTTCCACTCTGAGGTTCTCCATCTGATGAGAGCCTGTTCCTATCATGCTTAAAAATTACTGATTGGATGTTTTCCTAAAACATGGAATTAAGTTTAAATGGTTGGGAAGCACTTTATCCACTGCTAACAAGACATCAGTGAAAGACAACAATCTACTCACTGTTTAGTTTTGCTACTCCTTTCATCAGTGATTGTGTTTTCAGTTTAAAAGGGAGCATCTGTTCCTATGTATTTTTAATCTTTGTACCAACTTGAGGACTGCATTCAGAGCTTGCTTTTGTGTGTTTTTTCTCTTTATTCTTTAAAAAAACAACAAAAAAATCCAACCACCTGAGAGCCTATTAGAGTCAGCATGAATCTGCATGTTTAGTGTGTGCTGCTTCTGTTGTAAGAAGTCAAAGGTATGCTTACGATCTGTATATTACTCTCTGGCATAAAGGAATGTGACGTATCTGAGCACTGGTGGCAGTACAGAATTATTTTCTTCTGAAAGAGCAGCTGAGACTTGTTTCAGATTCTTTAAGGTGCAAAGGTAGCCAAAGTATTCTTTTGTATTTGATACTCTTAGCAAATTTGGCTCAAGGAGGTGGAATTTAACCTGTTCTAAGTGAATAATATTCTGAGTTGAAAGAAAGAAGTACCTTCACTTCCTCAGACATACGTAACATCTTCTGATACTGTGGTGTGTTCTGCCTGCTGCTGCATTACCTTCAGCAGTTCATCCCTTCTGTCATTCCACATACTTTGAGTCCTATGGAACTCTTTTCTACCTTTGAAGTGTTTTCAGGTGAAACCACGTTGCCCTAGACTTATTTTTACTAAAATCAAATTTAATGCTATCAGCATTATTTTGAAGTCAGAAAGCAGAGATTTATTTATTTCATTCTATTTGGATGTTCCTGTTGTAGTAGACTATGACAAGAAGAGGCAATTCTGGAGAATCCTTGGAACAAAACAAACAAAACCCACTCTGTTTTGTTCTGTCTGTACTAGTGCTGTGTGCTGCTGACACTTGCTTCAACGGAGGGAAGTGTTCTGAAGAAGGGCCTCACGTGTGCCAGTGTCCTGCAGGATTTCAGGGTCCTCGCTGCCAGTATGGTGAGTCAAATGTCAACCATTGCAATTGCATCTGTGATGAACAGTGTTGCTCCGTGTTTGAGTAAAATGCGTGTAGAGGAATGCTTATTATAAACAGAAATACCTTGTTATTGTTGGCTGTTGTGATTGGGGATAAAGAGTTCCTTTTGTATCAAACAAACGGTAATTTCCTTCTCAGCCATGTTGGAAAAGTCAGCAAACACTGCAACAGGTTTGTGTTTTCCGGACCCTGGTCATAGAGAACATTTATTCATCTGTAAACAAACATTTAAATAAAATGCAGAGCCCTTCACAATGAAACTTCCAACACCAGACTACAGGATTTCAACCTCTGCCTTCAGGCAGTGTTACTTCAGCTAAGCAGACCCCAGCGGTGATGCTGCTGTGGTTCTTTGTGTGGGCAGGAAAGAAATACGTGAGTTTACATGTAGCTTGGTATGAACCAGTGTGACACCAATGGAGATTGCTTTGTTATGTAGAGCTGCTGCTTCAAGGTAAGCAGGATTAGAATCTCTATGGAGCCCATATAAGAAGCTTTAACCAAATGCAGTATTTCTCAGCAATTTCTGGACTGTCCTCACTAGACTTTTGAGTCTTCCTTCTGTTGTCTGGAAATACCTACAGCATTAAAGCACTTCTAACAGCAGATTATGTGGTTGTAGCACATGGATAGCAGAGGTCAGATTTTTCAGCCTGAAATGAGATTGTGCAGTCTCTATTTCACAGGTTGGTGGCTGTGGACACTGCAGAAACAAAGTGAGGCATCCTGCAGTCCTTGCTCTTTGCAGTCGGGTGGAACTTTATCTTGGTGGCTTGTCTGCTTTCTATTGATTCCGAGGGTTTGAATGGAATTTCAGCAGTCATCATTTTCAGGTTTATACAGTAGCTGCTATCGCAGCCTGGCAGGAGTGAGTTTATAAATTAAATTCTGAAGGGAAAAACCTCTCTTCTGAAAGAACATCATGGACATTTCACCTGCCTAACAAAAGTAAGGTAATTTAGAGTGTAAGGCTTCTTAACCATTGCAGGCATCTCCAGTCAGATGATTGTGAGGCTCATATCGTATTTGTTGCAAACAAAACTGAAGAAAATGTTCTGTGGAGCTAGCAGCCTTAGCATCTGGGCTTTTTATTTTATTTTCCTGGCTGAAGTTGGAGCACTGCCATTTTAGGCAGCCTGAGTTTAATGCAACTGCGTTACTTCACTGTAGTACCTTGTTTTTAAAATGGTCATTAAATCTCCTCTATCCTCTCTGCAACTTTACTGAAAAATAAATAATTTTCCTTCCTACACTTAACACACAGGACAAGGTCATCTTCTCTACCAAAGGCTTTGGCTTTGAGGATTCAGTGAATCGAATGAGTATCAGACCATAACTGCTGTGGCCTCCTCTCAGTGTCCTGGCAGAGGAGGACCCATTAGCAATTCACAACACACTCATTTGATCATGTTCTGAGTTGTTGTATGTATCCCATCTATTATTCCTTCAGCCCCTCTGCTCACCTGCTTTCTGCTTCCGCTGTTCAGCATTGAAAGCTGGTTTGAAAGTTTAGTATATGCAAGTGTCCTTCATGATCACCATGCTTGGCAGTGTGTTCCACAGACTACAGAGACAACATTATTGAAAAATAAAATTAAAAAAGGAGAGTTGATTAAAATTAGAGCCTCTAACAAAAACAAACAAACAAAAAAAGAACAACAACAACAATTCTACAACTTCATAATCTGTTTTCCTCTGCATTTAATGTTTGCCTCTAAGTTTATTAACAAGTAAGTCATCCTCCTGCAGATCCAGCTGCTATGTGCTCTGCATGGTCTGTCCCACAGAAAGCTTGTGGCAGATTGTTGGGAATGACTGACGATGGCCCCGTGCACCACAGCAATGTGCAGCAGAGGTGATTATTCACAATTGTCACAATCAAATCTAATGACTTCTCGGGGTGTTTTAGCAGCCTGTAGCACAACGTTACTTCTGATTAGATGCTGAGAAGGTTATGATTCCTGTAACAAACTCCATGTAATTGTGACTAGAAGAGATGCATTACTGCATCTCTTGTATACCTCAAAGTTTTATTATTTTATCCACACAAGCAGCAATAAAAACTTAGTAGGAAGATTTATGAGTGAAATGGTTGAGCTCTTCATACAGCCATTACAAGGATTCAGTAACAGATTGAGCTGTCTCTCTCTTTGTCTGTTGCAATTTGTCTTGCAATAATAGACTTATATCAATTACAATATAAACTTACGAGCTTTATTTTTTTTTTGACTTGTTCACAAATTGAGATTCTCATTTCTCTTGAGCCCGGAAAAAGAGACAGAAAACCTGTAATAATAATTAACAAAACCCAGTGCCAAGAATTAAATCTGCTTCAGTGCTGGTTTCATTGTTATTCGCTAGTTGTCCTGGTAATCTCAGCCACCTGAGCTGGACTTAGAAGTGAGTTAATTTGATTTAGCTTGTTTAATTCAGCCTTGAAAGTTGTACTTGGATGTGCAGCTAGTGAGAGCATTCCAAATCCTACAAACAGAAGTAACTTCCCTTCTTGTATAAATAAAAATGCACAATGCAAAAAAAACAAGGATTAGTTTTGACTCTTAAACTGAGATCTGATGAAGAAAGGTTTACTGCTCTTTGAAGTTCCTCCTCCTGTGATAATAATGCACAAAATAGAGGAACAGGCTTTGTTGGTTTGAGAAAAGCAAAAGCCTTCCATTACAATGACTTTGCAAAAAGCTACTGTGACTGGCAAGGTGATCAAAATTGAGCATCTCTGAGAAGAAGAGTATATTCAAATGATGTTTAAAAACAGGCGTGGAACAACCAAGGCAGACTCCTCAGAAAGTGAGTTTTTCTGTCTTAATCATTGGAGAAAGAGTCCGTAAGACACTGGAATATTCCATCTTTGCATTCAGCCTAAGTACACATGCTTCCATTTTACAGTGCAGCATTTGCTGTAATGCAGGTGAAACTTAAATTCTTTACACTAGCTAACGTAAATTGCTAAATATTACATGCTTGGGAAGCAGTGTGGTCTGTGAATGCAATGCTTGCCTGATGTGTGAGATAAGAGCTGTTTTTCACCTGTCACTGACCTTGGATATGAATTCAATAACTTTGGCAAATTATACCGCCGTGCCTCAATTTCTTTGTGTGTGAAGTGCTGATAATAATAGTTCATTTCTTTGTAAAGCGCTTTGAGACCTAAGTAATTAAGCATGAGATAATAGCGTTGGAATGTGTATATAAAGGCAGAGTGTCCACTGCATGGTTAGCTAAAATGAAATGCTTATGTGATGGATATTTATCAGTTCATTGACTAGCTGTCAATCTATTCCTTAACTTTGGTCACACACTATTAAGGTATTGAACTGTATAAAGATTTTAGTAAACAACTGTGAGCACCTCCTGTTCTGGGTGGATAAGAGTTTGCACTACAGAACTATTTAAAGTAAACGCTTTTTATAAATATGGAACGAAATGGTATGAAGCCTGATGGATCTTCTTGCGGCTGAAGAATACTCTTTCATGGTGAATGTTTCCTTTTTTATTTCTCTAGTAAATGTCTCTAGGAGTTACATGATGAATGTTCTTCCTGCTTAATACTCGTCTCTTGGAGAAATGCATATTTTCTTCTGTGAGACTGAAGACCTGGACAAGCTTTACAGGGCAGTATATATATCCATAAGGCTGTGCTACTCACTTTCCTTTTTTTTGAAATCCCTTAAAATGGTAAAAGTCGAACCTAGAGCTGCCGTGGATCTGTCACCCACAGCGATGCCTTTGGATTTCATCTTTCCCAGAAGAGCTAGATCACATTTGTGGTTTTGAGGGTAGATTAATTCTTTGTGTGCTTATGCAGTGCTGTTGATTATGAGGCAGATCTAGGATCCAAAACCCTTCAAAGTAGTGAAATTTTTAAAATATGACTTATTAAAGCACAATCACAGCTAGCAAGGTGTTTCATCAGATGTTCACAGTAGGCTTTGGCACTTCCTTTGTGCTGTGTGAGCATAGGGGAAAGGAGCAGCACAAGGAAATCCCTTTTGTTGGTGCTTTGCTGCCTTTACTTGTGTGGAGGTTGTTAAGAATCCTTTTAGGGAAGGAATCGACTGGAACTGAACAGGGATACTCAGTTTTTCAGTGGAGCCATGCAGCAGGCCAGGCACAGAGCCAGCTTTCGCCTTGCAATGTTGTGTGAGCTTGGCATCTAATGTGGTCACTCCTACTGGCAGTGTGAGAAGCAGTGTTAGATATGTATGTTTAAGTATTTCAGAATGCCTTTCCGTGTGGGGGAAATGGTGGATGGAATTTGGCTTTTTCTACTGCACAATTTTAATTTATGCTTTATTAGTGCAAATTTGGACAGGCACAGCATTAAAAACTATATGCTGCAGGCAGTTTTATGTAGTTAAAGTATTAGCAAGAGAAAGTATGCTGACATACCTTTGGTGTTTAAAATTAGTACATTAATCAGAGCAGCTATTTATAGTTAGTGAACTGAATTGATTGTTTTTTCCTGCTATATCCTACACTGCTTAGAAGTAATTGATCTCATCTTATGTGCAGGAAAAACACTGTCTTGCTTTCTCAGTCCCTAATTAATTTACCAACTTGAATGACATTTGAGACATGATGAAGTCTTCTGACATAACCTTTGAGCAGATTCTCTTCTTGCTGAAGAGTTGGACCTCCAGCACATCAGTGACCTAATTGCCTTGAAAATCTCTGGATCAAATTTCTATTGATTTCTTATTTTTTTCTTTTAAACCTAAGCCTTCATATAGCACACACAAACCTCATATTAGCTTTTTAAATATTTTCAAATAGGAAAGAAAACACCACTTTATTTTTTTTTTCCCCTTAAGATCCATCTTTAATGTACAATGCCAACTCCTACATGTAGATATATAGGAAGACGTCTGATGACAGTGAGTAAATGCTTTCTGGTTTTGATCCTGTGGTTACATCCCATTCTCTAATCTGTCTTCTCTCCTTTGGCAACTGATCGATGGTCTGGTACTTAAAACAGATTGTGGTTTGAATAATAAATTGTATGCATATATAGTCACAAATTAATACAGAGGTAAAGTTGGATCTCAATATAAAATGCCAGAGCTGATTAGAAATACAGGAGAGAAATGAGTCAAAAGTTCTTCTGTGCAGATGCTTTTAAAAGACAACTTTAGTGCACAAAATACCACAGAAGGTCCAAGTCTTCCATTATCTCTCAAGAGAAAGTTATGGATGAGATAAAGTGACATTATCTGTTCTATTGACAGATAGCTGTTGATTCAGAGATTTAATTCCAGTTGCGAGCAGGACCTCATAAAGGATTTAAAAAGCAAAAGTGTGGCTTCCTCCAACCTTTCTATTTCTTTCTTTGCCCTTTCCCTGCATTCACTTCTCTTTGCATGCATCTCACCTTCATCTTTGCAGTCTTTGGGAACCCCTTTCTGCATTGGGAAGATATGAACCTCTACAGGTTTTTTTTTTTTTTAAAAAAAAAGCCCTTTAAAGAGGCCACTAAAAAAGCTTAGAGATAAAAGCTTTGTCATTTTAAAATGGGAATGGTAAAAGCAAAATCACAACTGGCTTCCACCTAGGTATGACAGGATGTAATAATCAGCCCATCTTGCTGACATGCCTGGGCTTTGCAGCCATTAGTGCTGAGCGGCAGGCAGGAGGGAACAGCAAACAGATGTCAAAAGTAAATGAACCTAAGTATAACCACCTGAGAGCAAATTCACCTTTATTCTGGCTTCTGTTGGGCTTTCTCACCAGTCCTCAGAAGTGATTGGGCTGCTGCGTATTTCCAGAGGTACAAATAGTAACTCCTCACAAAGCTCAAAGGAATGTTTTACTTCCTACTTCGGTGATGTTATTCTGAAGCGTTTCTGCCAATTGCTTCTATTTCTGTGCAATGTTTTTTCAGAAGCTTTCAGTCACTTCTTCACAAAAGCAGAGGCCTCCGTGAACAGCACTTAAAGGACTGTGAATGAGAAAGTCAAATTTAGGTAGCTAACTTTTTTGCTGACACATGAATATGAACAATTTGACTAAAAAAAAAATAATAATAATCCCCAAACAAACAAATTATAACAAAGCCATACCTCTAAAAGTACATCTGCAGCTATTTAGTCAAGATTGAACTATTTATAAGTGATGTTAGTCATGGACACTGGGCTTTGGAGATGATCTTGCCCTCAAAGGAAGCCCTGTGGTTCAGTCTGCCATCCCTCACCTGCAATTCTCTCAAACTGGGTATTGATATTTGCTGTATTCTGCAGTCTGTGTTTTAAGGCTTAAGAGTAGATCAGTTAAGATGTACCCTGCAGGAAACTCCTTCCATCCTGTGTCCTGTCCTTGGGTGTCCTACGAGTGCTTTTAAGGAAAAAGCTATCTGTTCTGGGCCATCATCCACCTAGAGTTTTCTTTTCTTGATTTTTAATGACTGCAATAGAATCCTTGCAAATAAATACAATTTTACAGTCATTTAACAGCATTCTTCAGTGCTGATGTCTATTTCATCTAAAAGAGGCAAAAGAGTTAATTACATTGTCTAGAAACAGAGGCAGAATCTTGCCAGCAACCACTCAGCGCTGCTGCTCCCTTCGATATAACTGAACTCACAGTCCTGGCAGCTGGATTTAATTATAAGTCTGCAACCCTGTGGTTTCAGCAGCAGCTGCTGAAGAATGGATAATGCAAGTAGCCTTCAAAGCTGTTCACATTAGAGATAAAACCTTGTCATTCACAGAGACAGCTGATGGAACAAGTATTAAAATGAACAAAGATTTCCCCAGGGAGGTTGCAGCGTGAGGTTGTTTTTGTCTCTCTGGCACGTGCTCAGGTATGTCAGGTATGCTGTATTTTACTCTGTTTCCGAATATGTGGCTATTCACAAACAAGCCCTAAAATATCCGATCACCAAATGTATTGTACAGTGATGTGAGCATCTGAGTGACTTCCATACAGCCGAGCAGTCGGGGCTAAGCATGAGCTGTGTTACGAACCCTCGGTTAAATGGGTTTAAAAGGAAGCAGTACTGTGTCATGTATTTCTGTGGTATTCTCACAAGGCAAATGCTTGCCTGAAACAGGAGTAGGAAGAGGGCTAAACTTCTGACAAAGGCACTTTAACATTTCCTTCTTTTGTTTTTGATGTAATCAATGATATGTCAGTCATGGACTGCCATGACTGACATACAGTAGAATTTTAGAATCATAGAATGGCCTGGGTTGAAAAGGACCTCAATATCATCTAGTTTCAATGTGCAGGGTCACCAACCATCAGACCAGGCTGCCCGGAGCCACAACCAGCCTGGCCTTGAATGCCTCCAGGGATGGGGCATCCACAGCCTCCTCAGGCAACCTGTTCCAGCATGTGTAAATAATGTAGCTGTTACAAATGATTTTTTTCTTTGTTTTTTTTTTTTTGGTTGATACTTTCCAGTTCTCCTAGAATTTGATTTGAGTGCTGGAAAACTGTAACATAGAATTTTCTAATTGCCTGGGAGATAGTAATAGTTTCCAACCCAGGTAGGAACAAGAGCTAGCTCTAAATGACGTGGAATTCTATGCTTGGTACAGATCATAGGCTTGGTTTCAAACCTGATTGTATTGCTACCATTCATCATGATGTGTCTTTTACATCTGAAGAACTAGAATTCCTTCCTCCAGAAGGTAAATCTGTCTCTTCATTAGATTTACGCATTAACTGGGTGCAGTAAGTTTGACTGCTTGTACTTAGGTTTCCCCTGTTCAGAAGGGCTTTCTGCTGTCTCTAAAAGGATTATAGTTGTGCAGTACAAACTCAATTGTTTACAGCCTCCAACTCACTTCAGGTGTTCCCTG
This sequence comes from Tragopan temminckii, assembly GCA_028571105.1. NCBI lineage: Eukaryota > Metazoa > Chordata > Aves > Galliformes > Phasianidae > Tragopan > Tragopan temminckii. The sequence goes on along the minus strand of JAOWBP010004023.1, from coordinate 16,688,406 downwards.
TTGTCACTTTCCAGCATCACTGATCACAGATCCTTCCTGAGATGACTTCCCATGCTCTCCTCAATGCTGAGATGAGTAATGCTTTGGAATACTGGAAATCTTTTTCTGTTTTTCTGACTAATGTGAAACTCGATGTTCTCTGAAAATAAGCTGTGTTCTTAAGATGTGTTTTGCTGGGCACACAAACCTACAACAATCACTCACATTCTATATTGTGTGTTTCAAAGCTATCCTACACAACAATTCTTAGGCACTTTCTTAGATTCCCCTCTTTCCTTTTCAATAATAATGAAGCTCTGAAATGTAAGAATGTGCTGCTTACTGAGCATGGCTTTCATTTGTCTGGGCAGGTATCTGTTGCTTGTGCTTTGTCACCTCCTGCAGGGGATGAGAAGGCTGCAGATAAAATGCTCTCTGGAGATGGAAGCCCTCTGTTCCTGTAATCCTCTGAAATTCTGTCATTTCTGTGGCTTGTCAATCGTCCTTCTTTTCTGTCTTCCCTGTTCACTTTTCCTTGTGTCCTCACCATTTCTGAAGCCAGAAGTTGTGACTAAAACTTCACGTTCAAGCTATTTCAAGATTGTTTCCTGCTTCTTCAGCAGCTTTCTAATAACCTCTTCCAAGTACAACCAAAGTGGATAACGTCAGCTTCGTTTAAGGGCCACCTGCCATTCTTTTTTTTTTTTTAAGTTGTTTGAGGTATTCTGATGGCGTTCATCACTTGTAGGGTGCTGCAGTGAAGGGAAAGGTGTCAGTTGTATCCTTTTACAGAAGACTTATTTCTGTTTCCTTTTTTGTAAAATCTAATTGCTTTGGGTTCAACAAGAATTCATGGGCAATTGCTTCTCTCACCCATTCTGCAATACAGCTTTTGTGTTCAGGGTTGCTGGCCTGAATCTGTTTTCTTTCACAGTAATCTCATACTGTTTGGAGCTCAGGAAAGCTGACAGGATTTGGAGGAGGCAATGCTGATCTGTTACTGTTTTACATCCTTTACTTCACTTGCAAATACTATAAATCTTATTAATATATGACAAAAGATGGATGATGGGGGAGGGGAGGAGTAGACCATTCCAGTGGACACTTCAGGACTCATCTTTCAACTATCCTTCCATCTCCTTTTTCTACGTAGCTGTCCCTCAGCATGGAATGTACCTGCATATAAAAATGTGATTTTATTTTTTCCCTCACACCATTCCTTCCTTTTACTACTTCATCTAGATTCCAATTTTGCATTTATGCTACAAAATAGAAGCTATAACTGCTGTAAAAAAAAAAAAAAAGTGAAATTCAATATGTTAAGCCTCCTGAATATTTTTTTTTTCTTGTCTTGGAACATCGATGGATATATTCTTGAAACTGTGTAATGCTTACTGAACTGAATAGCCTTGTTTGCTCACTGTGTCGCTGGTTGAAGGACTGTTTATGTAGGTGATGGTTTCAAAGCTTGGATACAAAGTACATCACTTCTGCATCTTTGCACAGTCAAGGAAGCTGAGAGTTTAATTCAATGCACTCTTCCCTGATCTCTCTGCTTTGTGGTTAATTATGAGCAGAAGTGCTTTTGAAGGTCTGGTTTAAAATCTGTTCTCCTTGGTTTTCATATGGTTACTATATGAATGCATTTGGGAATTGAATTTGGAATTATTTATGACTCTAGTATAGTAAAGGATCAATCTCCATTTGTGGTCATTTTACTTCAGTGTGTCTGAAGCTCATCAGAGGGCATGCTTAACCATGAAATAACTGCATATATGTACAACAATTGCCCTCCAGGCAAAGAGTTTAGCAAATTCACCTGTGGCGTGGCTGTATGTTTGGTGATTGAAGCGGAGTTGTACTTGACATCTCTAGAGAACTCAGTTACAATTGACTTTGTGTTCCATCCCTGGTCTAGCCAAGTAGACTTGAGATGAAGGAAAAGTGAAACTGTGGGTGCAGCTCAGCACTGCTCTCCCCATCACTGCTGTATTTCAGATGGCTTTGTGCAGTGATCCATTTCTCGTGGCAGTTGTTCATTATCCTGCTAGCCCCTTGGCATTATCACTTATTCTGACAAGTGCACAATAAAGCAGAGTGTTTTCCGATGAACTGCTGTGTATGTGAATAATACTCTGAAATTTTTTGAGGGGGCTATGCCCCCTCAAAAACTAATTAACTGTGCTAAAAGCATTTTCTAATGTTTTGTCATCATTTCTCAAGAAAATTAGATGGCAAATAAAACCTGAATTCACCAACAAATGAAATGTGATCAGTCCTGTAATGGAATATGAGCAACTTGTTGGAGGTGAAGGGGAGAGCTAACAGCTGACCTAG
>JAOWBP010004023.1:16656870-16685990 GCA_028571105.1 Tragopan temminckii | reverse complement strand
AATGAAATGTGATCAGTCCTGTAATGGAATATGAGCAACTTGTTGGAGGTGAAGGGGAGAGCTAACAGCTGACCTAGGAAGTGTGTGAAGCATAACAACACACTGAAAATTCACAGGAAATTTTAGGTATCAGTCCAGAAACACTGTTCAAGCAGATATTTGGTCAGTATGTGTCTCTTGACTTCACGTTTTCAGTTAACCAGGAGTTCTTGAAATGAATATTCTCTCAGTGGAAGTTTTCCTTATCACCTGGTATATTGGTCTCCTGGCCTCTTTCTGCATGTTGATTTACATAAAGCTTTACAAAATGCAAACTCAGTACCTGGATCTTTCCTTTCTTTGTAGTAGATATGTCAAAGTACCAGGAGGAAAGTGCCTGCTGGAATAACACTTCCATGTTTATGAACAGATGAGAATATGCTATCAGGGCAGCATGGTGCTGCAGCATTCAGAAATTGAATGTTTGAAATACAGTTCATCAAAGTGAAGGTTAGAGCCCAGCTGACCTGCAACAGTTTGTTCTGTCTGTACAGCTCACTGGATGCAATGCTGTGAGTTTCATTTGGTCTTTATTTTGACACAGTTGTTTAGGAACTGTCTCCTTGTTTATTGTATTGGCCTCATTCCCTTCCAATGTAATATTTCCAGACTTAGTATTTCTAAATAAGACTTCCCAAGTCTGGGAGGCCCACTTCTATGTCACCATTTTAAAAGTTTTTTGTGGTCATTATTAACTTTATCCAGTGCTAACAGGAAACCTGTTAGGTTCTTAACAAGCAATGATGACAAATATTTGCCTATAACAAGTACTATCTATCTTGACAGATGTGCCAACCTTCCCATAACAGTAATAACTGTAGGCTACATGAGTGGGTAACTTCATAGCTGTTATGCACTGAGCATTGTTTTTATCTTGACCAGTTGGTATTGACTAGCAGAATAAGTCTGGACAAGTTGCCAGTAATGAAACCAATTTAAAACTTTCTCATCTTGCTGTTTTACTTGATTGTAGCATATTTTTAATGATGTAATTTTTTTCACAGACCTTTACAGACATCTTCAGTAATCATTTTTTTTTTAACTGGAGATAGAGACACTACTGATTCTTTCTGTCTCTGAGCTGGTGTCCAGTCAACCTAGAAGGGTAGAAGTGTGCACTAGCTCAGAAAGAGAGGATAAGAAATAGTCTGGGTGGAAGCAAATAAGGGAGCTTTTCCTTAGGTTAATAATGATGTTAATTGATACAGAATGGCAGTTCAACAATTACATAAATCAGGGGCTTTGTAGGCAATGGGAACAGCCTTGAAGCAGAGGGGAAAGTAGGAAGAGCAGCCAGAAGAGTGGATGATTGGTTAATATGTAGTCTTAGTATTTGACTGATCACCTTTTCATAGATTTTATTTTTCCTGACTGAATCCAGAAAATTGGTGGTTTCTGTTGCAAACTGAGGTTCAAGTCTTGGCAGTGAAATGCAGCTACAGCCATCTAGTCAGGATTTTGGCCCAATGACTTGCTGTACTCTGCCCATCTGTCATCAGCATCCTTCCTTCTGCATCAGAGTAAAACTGGGAGTTTGACTTCAGAATGCTTGTTATGCCTGGCATATCACTGCTCGTGACAGTTCTGATGTACTTGTGTAGCAATTAATGGTAGTGCAGATCTTCTTTTGGCACTCCTACATTTCATGACTTATCCTGTATGTAGTTTAAAGTGAACTAAATACTGAATGTTAGAGATAGTAAGGGCTGGGACTGCAGAGGCCTGCACAAATAGCCTGAGAGAAAATGTACCATATTGTAGGGTTGGCCAGGGAACAGTACTTCACTTCTGTGATTATTTTCAAGTTCAGAGAGTAGTTTTGCTCTTGCTCTAATCTGGAACGTGTTGCCAAAATTCAAATCTACATGTACCTGAAGATCTCTGTTATTCTTCTTTGAGTACACGTGCAACTTCATCTCCTCTGGCAGTGCTGAATGAACCCCAAATGGTCTTTGTCCCTTCTATTATTCTCATGGAGGAAACAAAAGACCAATCTGTTGCCCAGCATGACGTGTCCCTGGCTCTGCACAGGCCTTTAGCTGGGTTTAGGGCCTGGCCAGCACAGCTCCTAGACCCAGGCAACATCTGTCTCCCAGCAAAGTCCCAGGTCTGACTTACAGAAAGCCTTCAAGATGGGATCTTGTTATTCTCTGTGTTCTTCTCTAGCATCTTACTACTCCTTGTGTTCCATCTATTTGTTTGGGACTCATTCGCTTTCTGTAATTCACAAAAAACCCAACCACCACAATGCTGATCTCACTTCAGCCTATATAAAAAATGATTCTGAAGTTTCTGTTGTTTGTTCTGCAAAGTGATGACTGTTTAAATGCAACTTTAGATTCACAGCCTAATTCTGCTCCTGTCGATATAATGTCAAACTTAGCTTCTGTCAGCAGAAGGAAAAGTGGGTCCTTTCCTCACATCTTAGGAATGAGAACACTCACACAAGTTATTGCTTTACAAGAACAAATCATTACAGAAAACCTTCTCTTCTGTATTTTTAAGTGACCAGAATGTTTTCTGTATTCAAGCTGTAATGAGTTACAAGCTGAAACTTGCAATACCTTTGCTGGTTTTACTGAGCACTGCAGCATATTTCCAAACTGTTTTATAGGTGTAATATTTCAGGATTTCACTTACTATAGTCTTTAAACTGAAAAATATCTGTGTAGAATTGTGCTGTTCCAAGTCCAGCTTGCAGCTGTTCCACTGCAGACTCGTACACTTCTCATTTTAAATCCTGTTGATCGAGTTATTCCATATTCCATCACAGATTTCTCACATAAATGACTTGAAATCTCAAAGAGGCTGAAACAACCAATGCAGTGGCCAATTCTGGATTATGACTTTTCTGATCTTTTTTCCATTGCTGACAGTGAGTGCATACGTCAGTCCTCACTCAGGGACTGCCCTCCTTGGACTGCTTTTTCCTTTGTACAATAACAATATCAAAGAATATAACATCATCACCTCAGCCCGGGTCATTTTTAGTCTTTCAGCTTGACAGAGTGGGACCATCCAGGCTTTGTAAAAGACTTAAAGTGGATGTTTAACGTAAAAAAGAGTTGCTTGGACTGACTCATTTCATTTCCTTTGTCATTATTTTGTGTGAGAAATGAAAAAGCCAATAATAATCTTTTCAGGCCATTATTTAGACAGCTTTTTCACAAACTTTGCTTAATTCCTTCTCTGTTTTCTCTCCTTTTGATAGAGGTAGAAAGGACAAATATTAGATGTGCTCTCCTCACTTTACCATTTGCATAGTGAGCAACCACTTCTGCTAAAAGTCATTGTTTCTGTCACAGAGTAATTTACGTAAAAAATGAGCAAATATTTTTCCAAAATATCTGTTCCTCTTAAATATAAAAACTGTGTCAATATTCTTCCAGAGAACATCGTCTGTGGGAGAAAGATTTTTTTTTCTTTGATTTGGTGCCTTCTTTTTGCAAGGGGAAAATGGTGTCTTACAAGGATATGCTTTAGCGAAAGCCATTTCAGAGAAATGCTTGTGCATCTCTGCAGAAAGCTGGTGATGAATGACACTGAATTGAGTGATTGATTGGCACCTGTGTTGCTTTCAAAATAAGTTTAAGAAAAAATGAGTTCTTCTCTTTCCAAGTATAATGATACTGGAAGAAGCTGCTTGTAGACCCTCTCTGAAATTCACTTCCTCTTGATTTTTTTTATTCTACCCAAGTGTGTCACAAAGTGGTAATTCTGTAGTTTTGTTCCCATTTAGGATCACCTGACATGCTTAGCGAAGGCACTATTTTCAGATTTTTGTGGCCCTGCCATGTGTAGACATTGTCTGTCAGTGAATGCTTAAATTTCAGTGGGGGTCTGTGTGTGTGAGTATATATGTATATATACATATATGCCTGTCACATACCAAGGGGAAGAGAGAGTTGTTGCCTGAATCTGTATGTCTGATGGCTTTTGATTCTTTTCTTTTTTTTTAAACTGAAATATCTTAACTAAGGAAATGGTTTTCCTCTGCTTTGCTTATATAGCTTTGTTTGCATACACATAAAAGAAGCTCCAAGTTCTAGATGAGTTCACTAATACTAACCAGCCCCTGTGCATCCTGCATACGTACAAAGGCATCCCTTTAAGCTAGCCTCTCTTTCCAGTTACCATTCTGAAAAATTCCTCCAGAAAAGAATCTTGTAAGGTTTCAAGCAGAATCTTTCTTCAGAGGAACTATTTCTCAGCCAAGAGTCCTCTAGGACTAACGCTTCATCGTGAGCCTGGACATCAAAATCTAGGCACCATTAACTGAAGTGCCCCAATTACTTTAATTGACACAGGCACATCTGAGGAGAAAGACTGTTTCCAAGGTTACCACAATTTAAACCTGTAGCATTACTACTTATATATATATGAAAAAAAGTCACTTCTTCCTCTAAACTCGTTTCATGTTAGAAGTCAAATGGATCGTAGGAAGGGAAGAGGCTTTTCCAAGCACTAGTAAATATTGTCCTAAGCGAAATGATTATTAACTTATGTCATGCTGTTGCCACTTTGGTTTGCTTGTGGTTCACTTGCAAAGTATTGGTATTTTGACTAGCTGTGAGTGAAGGGTTGCTTTTTGGATCGTGCTTTTGGGGATGGGCACTGAGGGCGCTGTCTCTGTGCTGGAGCTAGTCGCACAGTGTTGACCCCTTTCCTCTGTCCTGTAGGCTCAAAATTAGACTCTGAAGTTCAGGAATCATTTTGTCTGTAATTCCGTATTTTCTTTAATAGCTTGATGGAAGAATACTGTCTGCAAGTAAGTTCAGCCATTAATTTTTTTGGGTAAACTTTGCTCCTAAACTTTCCTTCATTTTCATCATTGTAAATCAGAAAGAACTTTAGTGATGCCAGTCTGAGTTCCCTTCATGTAACTGAAGGGATAACTGGAGTGCTTGAAAACCAGTCAGCAAATTTGGCAGAATCTGTGTTCAAAAGGAGGAGCGTTTTCCTGTTGTGAAGAAATTGTCAAGTACCCAGCTTGTATGTCATGGAACAAGTGAGAGAACCTGGTTGACTTTTGCTTGAGGCCTCATGTACATGTGATCCATCTCTCACTGCATCAGTTTGCTAGCTGAGCAGGTCCAGTACCACTTACTGGTTTTGGCAAACCTTCATTCCTTGCTCATCTGGAGGCCAAAGCCGCAAATGGCATTGGAAACCTCATTACTGCTAGACATAAAATAAGAAGAATTCCATGAGATTTCCAGAGCAATTCTATAGCTGCAATGAGTTTAAATAAGGCTTGGTGACACACACAGGGATAGCAGGCTTTTATGCTCATCTGTCAGCTGTGTGGATGTGTAATATTTGTTATGGGCATGCTGTCGAGACTCTGTAAGACTCCAGTGAGGAATTGTTTGCAAGAGTGGTTCATCATAAATTTTGTCATGTATGAGTGAAAACAATTTTTTCTTATTGGACAGAACTGAAATATACATGGTTCTCATCCAGTGAACATTTTTTTGAAGACTTTCTGGATTGTATCTGCTTTATTAATCTATAGCCATTAAAGAAAATAAAAGGGTGTTCTTGGAGTCTGAGATCTTTTCATCAGAAAACTGGAGAATGCCACAATAGGTGTGAGGAACTGCGGATGAATTTCTGTTCTGGTCCATGGCTCAGGTGTTTAAAAAAGGAAATGATTTATGAGATTAATCTAGAGTTCAGATCGTTGGCAAAGAGAAGAAGGAAGAGCAGCCTCTGAATAGCATAATGAAACTAAGGCGTTTAATTTTTTTAATATCTTCAAAAAGTGAAGCCTCCCAGCTCTAGACATGCAATTGCTGATCTAATCGTAAATGATGCAGACATAAGAATCACCACAACTGATGCATTTGGAGCTGTGGGTCAAGTATTTCCTAACATCAGTTTTGTGAAAAAATGGCCTTTTTTGTATCTTTTAGAACTCTGAATAGAGAACTCAGTTTGTCAGTGTTGAACTGGATTTTCTAGGTGCTGTGACATGTAGTAGAAGGCTTGTGTGTAGGGCTAGGCAAAGGCTGAGCAAAAAGATAGTCCATGTCTCTGAATGGTGAAAAAGGCAAATGGAACGTACAGGGAAGACTTACAAAGGAAAGGTAGTCTTTTCTTTTTGAAATTGAATGCAGTAGGAACATTCTCTATTAAATATATTTGCTTCTTCATTGTACAGTTCAGTCAACTTTTTTTTTTCCTTGCAGAATGGAGCACTTTCAATAAATAGCATGTTAGACTAACTCCTTTAATTGACTAGGTGTGCAATGATCGGCCTCTGTTTTCATACTGAGAGCAATCTTGCTGGGATGAGGATCCAGCTTAAGTCATCCCAGCAAGGAAATGGTTTTGAATGCCTGAAAATGCATTGGCCAGAAGATGACTACAGCAGTGCAGCCACGCTGTCTGCACTCTTCCTAGTGGTCTAGTCAGAGGTTGGCAGAAATCCCATCTGATAAACTGCCACAGACATAACACATGATGTAATCATAACTTAAATTGTTAAGAGGCCAAAGAATGTTATTTATTTATTTTTAAATAGAGTACAGTTGTAACTGGGTTTTCCGAAGAATACTGTAAAAATCTCTGCCAAAAAAACAAATCCACAACCAAACATCAACAAAAAATCTCCCCCCAGACTTAGAAATGATGAATTCTGAATGGAGCGCTTTGTGGTTTTTGGACACTGCTCATCTCAGTACTGTAAGTCTCCCTCTAGCAAATGCATTTGTGCAGACACATAGGCACGTGTGTTTCTACAGACACAGTCTAGGAGTTGCTTATCAAATCCATAGAGGCTGTGCAGTCATTCAATGAGACACCTCCCCGTTACAAATCAAGATTTCTCTGGTTCCAGTTTCCCAAAAAAAAAGAAGTTTGGACTTTGGGGTTAAATTACCACCACTTGTTTTTTTCCAACACATTGAAAAATGGCATTAACACACTTTTTCATCATTTTTCTCCTCGTTTACATTCAACTGCTGCCCTGGGATTTGCCTGATTCAAAGATTTTTCGTTTTGCTATTTCTCTTCTTTACCAAAAACCAAAGTGGTGGAATAAGTGGTTATACTGCAGGACTGTCTGGAGCTGAATTCTCAGCTCCTCTCTGGTAGATGGAAGAACTCTCACTGACTATAGTGAAACTGAATTTTCTCCCTAAAATCTGTTTTTAATTATAAAAATAAACCTCTTTGTTTTCTTTGCCTTCTTCTCTCCCTTTGCTTGGCTTTCCAGCTTTGCTCGTTTGTATTATGTTGAAATACTCCAGCTTGTGTGTTGTAACAGGTTTTGTTTTGGGTGATGAAACTTTCTCAGAGATTCCTGTGCCTTTGGAGGATTTCTGAGTTGGAGCATTCTTCCACAGCAGGGAAAGGTATGTACTTGTCCAAAGAGTTCACATTGTCAGCCCAACCAGATATTTTGCCTTAGTAGATCTCATGAACCTTCATTAGTGAGCACTTACCTTGAGCAAGTTTTTTATTTATCTCTTCAGCTGTTACTAAAATTCAAAGGGAATATTTTCCTGACTAAATATGAAGCCTATGAAGCATTTGTCCTGTTGAAATTAAAGACGAATTTATCTTATGCTGCAAGTCCTCAAATAGTTGACAGTGCTGCTGCCTGTTTTTGCCTCTTTTACTTCCCCAGCTAGAACTTTTGCGTGCCTTCTTTAAGGAATTGATTGTACTTCCAGTGGTCAACAGTTACTCGAAGAAACCAGACAGCAATGTTTTCTCAGTCCACATACAGTCAGTAAAACATAGTGGCTGCTTTTGCAAGCATTGTTCTCCTGTGAAGTCCTGGTTTTGTAATGCCTTAGTAAGGAGGGAATTGGATGCACTGCTTCTGTTGTTAGGTAACCTCAGCAGACAGATCCTACAAAGATGCACATGAAAAGACTCATGTCTATAGATATTGCTTTGCTGCAGTTGTATTTCTACAACAACGTGAGGGATTGTTAATAGATGTGACACAGAAATTCTTTCCCTCAGCCTCTCTCCCAGGAAAGGGACTTCTTACAGGATTTCAAAGAGAGGATCATTCTTATAGCCCATTTCCTAGGCAGAATAAGTGACATTTTCAGATAGATTTGAGCAGATACATTATATTAAAAAAACAAATATTGATGGCGCTTAAGTTGTCCAGCGTGTAGTTTATCTGATGTAGGGATTATTCCTAATGTTCTGTAAACGACCATCTTCTCTAAAACATTCAAGCATTTCTATTTTGAACTGTTCTTATAACATCTTCCCTTCCTATGTTGTTTTTTTCCTTCTCTTTTATCTGGAGATTTGAAACGTGTTGAAGATATTTCAGGCTTTATGCCCACTTTATTTTATTTTTATTCTTGTGTTGCTCACCATATAGAGCAAAGTTTCACAGTGCTTCTGAAAACATCATTAATGGTGCTTTCCTGAGATATGTATTTCATGAGCTCATGAAACACAGCTTCTGGTCCCATTTGTTACTACCAGCTTGTTCCTCAGGTTGTCAGTTAATTAACCACTCCTCAGTTTCTGAAATAATATTGAGCTTATCTTCTAATGAAATATTTGACAAATGCTACGTAGGTACGCTGAATGAGGAAAAGAAATCACGGGAAAGTTTTCTGCTTCAGTTTTTACAGTTCTTCAAATAACCTTTTTGGAAAAAAAGAAATAGCACTGAGGCAAATGGTGAAAGACTTTGCACACTGCAGCATCTTCCTGTTTGTTTGCACTGTTTATTGCTTATCTTGTGGTTTGGTCACGCCGATGGCCCAATGGAGCTGTCAGGTTTCTGAAGGCAGTCAGTGCTGCAGTTTTGTTTCAGGAGAGCTGTGTCCCCAAGTGGTCATACAGGGTGAGGGACAACGTAGGACAATATGCAAGAGGGGACACTCGCCTTCATTTCTGTCCTATGGGTAATGAAGTCTGACATCTTGACTGATGGCACAGAGCTATTAGGGACCTTGGAAGTAAGGTAAGGCAAGAGAACGTGTGCTTGATATTGCAGAGAGGGATGAGTTTGCAGGGGAAACAGCGATGATATTTGGCTGCAAATACCACTGCTGTTTTCACAAGCCTGTACACATAGCAACAGGGAAACTGCAGCACTTGGGATCAACAAATAAATAAAAAGAATGTGATGACATTAAAACAGTCAACGCGTAAAGACAATGCATGCCTTCCAAAGAGATGCAGCCATGCAGGTGAGTGCCTCTGTTGAAGCTGGGAGGCAGAGCAGAGCCCTGCACTGCGGTGCGGTGGGTGAGCAGCTGGCTGGCAGCTTGGTGGTGTGGTGGTACCCAGTAGGTGAGAGAAGACGTAGCATGACTTTCTTATTGCAGATGACGCCCAGACAGAAAGCAGGGCAGCCCTGTTTTCCTTACTGCAATTAATCCTTAAAGAAACTGGAGACTAGCTCATTAAAATGTTCAAAACAATTTGTTAATTAGCTTATCTGTTCAAAAGGATGCACCTTAGAGAGTATGGAATAATTGGACTGGAATAACTGGAATTCCAGTTTCCATGGAGAAGCAGATTCAGAATTTTAAATCTAAATAAGAGCATGCAGTGCACTAGCTCCCACTTCAAGCAAAACCATCTGAGAGAGAGAAAAACAAAGCTAGTGGTAAACCAAATCTCAAGCAACTCATTTAACTGGAGAAGCTGCCCCAGGGACTTAGATCTTTCTCCAGAGGAGCTTCACTACCAAATGTCTGTCCCCTTTTTTTAGCTGAAGCGGGGTCAGTCCTACCATTTTAATTCTCCTTTATATCTGCATATATTTTGTTGGTGTTGCTAAGAATTTTTTTATTTTCATTCACCCCACATTTTCATTTTGAGAAAAATGAATCCAAAACGAAACTACTCATTTTCTGTACTTCATCATTTAATTTTCACATTTTTTTTCCTAGAGCTAAAATATACTTAGCCTCAGACCTGCGTGGCTGATACACTCACCCTACATAAGGCTTCTCTATTTTGGATGTCCACTGGGACTTCCAGATAAATTGAATTGACCTGTGTAGCTCTCTGCCTGTTTCTCTTGCCTGATCCTCCTCTACACAGCATGCATACAGATTGGAATGAATGTGATTATACAGGAAGGCAAATCCTCATTTATAATTACTTTCATTTGCTATTGCTTGGCAATAGAAAGTTCCAAATTCTTTTTCTATTCTTCCCCCAAGATATTGTGGTTTTTTCTTTTTTTTTTATTTTCTGCATGAACTCGTGTTTAAATGAAGAATTGTGCAGACCAGTGATTGTGCCATGACTGGTTTGGAGATAGAATTGGTTAATTGAGAGCTTTGATTGCATGCCTAGTACTGCTGTTTATTCAGAAACGTGTACCTTTTCGCAGCTTCAGAAGACTCTGATCTGAGTGGAAATAATAGCTCAGTGTTTTGGTATTCTGCCTTATGATCATCAGGCCCACAAAAGCAGTTTTCCCATTTCATGTATGGTCTGTGGGAAATTTGTCTTTGTCAGCAGTGTTCCTGTGCTCTCCATACCCGAGGACGTCTTTTATCAGGTGCTTCAGAATTACTCTTTGCTGCATAGAAAGTCTCAGAGGAGGAATTTCTCCAGTCCTTTGGGCCAGGGATGTCTTCCCTCTGCTGCATTTCCTATCTGGCTTTTGCAGTATTATGCAAACCTTTGCAAACTGAGAATTGTAACACACTGTAACCAAGAGGGATGTTCACAACCGTATTTTGCCTCTTGAAGGTGTAAATAACAAACATCAATGATGCAATGTCTGTTTCACATCTGCCATGTACGCCCTCCCCTCCTTCCCATCCACCTAATTTAGTTGACATTCCACTAAAAATGAAAAAAGTAAGGCCCTTCAATCTAAAATTGATGTATGTCTGTCCTGTCTGTGTTGCATTTGAATCACTGCTGAAATCCCCATCAATTTTTTCCCCTCTGTCACTTCTGAGAGCAGTATGTTCAGGGCAGGTTTTGTATGAGAAATTTAGGAGGAGCTCACTTTTTAAGAAAAAACAGTTTGCTCTGACAAGATAGTTTTGTTCTTTTCCTGCATAGAGAACACTGAATTGTTTTCTCCCTCAAGCAGCTGCCTACAAAGTGAAAGGAAATGTTAAGTGCTACAGATAGCTAGACACAAACCGAGGTGGGACAGGAATCTGCCTGCTGCTGCTGCTAGCAGTGACAGTGACACTGATGGCTTGTGGCAGTTTTGCTTGCCAGACGGAAATATTTCATTCATCACTATCTGTTTCAGTTTCTCACAAAGAATAGAATTGGACTTCATCTCTTTTAATCATTGTTAGTGGAATTAATGGGTGGGGAGTCAAATAGCGGCGTTGAGAAGGCTGGTAAGTTTAACACTTATTTTTAAATAATGAACTTACTTATGTGAAAATTAGACTTTTTTTTTTCCCCTCACCTTATCTTAATGTTTAATCACAGACCTCACAACTCCCATTTAACCATCTGGCACTTATAGCTTCAATACCATTACCCATTCCCCAAACTTGAAAGCTCGTGGGAATGCCTGCAAGCACATATTAATAATAAATTTTTTTTCTGGATTGAAATCATTTGTAGCGTTCCTAAAAGAGGAGATAAAATTGAACTACTAAGTCTGTCTAATTTCTCTGTAGTGCAGTGTTTTCTTCATGCTTTAGAGAAATTTTGAGATGTGGGTTTATTTAACATGAACGTTAGTTAAACAGAGGTGCAAATAGTTTTCCTATGCCTTCTAAGAGAGGAGCATGCCATTTTACAGAAATAACTAGATTGTTGCAAGGAGCAATGTTTGGTTGGGCACTTATCTGATTCTGGATGTACAGTGTTAATTTTGTCTGTGCATGGCTTTGTTCTCCCCAAGCCTTGACTATGGAACATCTGAGCCGCAAACTTGCTCACAAAGATCCTACTCCCATCTTCAGACTACATCCATTATCAACAAAGGCTCCCTGTAGGCATTACATGGAACCATCACAGTACAAATCCTAACTGCACGTAAAGCACTTGTCCCAGAGCAGGAGCAGGGAAGCTGACATTCCCAGTCACTGGTCCACCAACGTGCCTCCATCATGCAGTCACTGGTGGGAATCCTTCCCAGCACAGGGCTGTTTGTTCCTGCTTTGGTCTTCTAATAAGGCAGTATGTGTAAATAGGGTTTCGGTGTGGTGAGATATTCACTGAAATCTGAGTTGAAATCCTTTAAGTGTGGAAGTAATATTAGGAGCACAGGACTTATTCACTTAGAAATCTGTGATTTTCAGCAAGTGTAGAATGAAGCCAACCTAACAAGTGCTGATTATCTGTGAGTATTTCTTCTTGCTGTATTACAAACAATGGAGCTCTGAGCACTATACGTATTTAGATACTCAAAAGCTGTTTCTTATTAGACAGCTTTATTCTCTGAAAATATTTTTTTTTGCACCAAAAGAATTAGTGAAATCTCAGACCTCCCTGCTTGGTCATAAGTCCTCTCCCCTTCCATCGCCTCCTTGCAATGATGCCTTTAATGAGACTCTGCAGTTCACATCTGGCTTTTAGTACTGTGGATGTATGACAACACAAAGGGTTCATTGTTTAAAAGTGAAGACCTGAGGCTGGTAGGAAAGCTGTAGGAGTTGAAAGTGACTCTAAACAAAATCTATTTTAAATGAATTCAAGTCTTTGAGAGTGCTTCTTGTATATTTTGCATATCAAAGGCTTTCTTTTCTTGTTTATGATAGGTGAAAACCATATAGGCCATTGGTTGGTATTTTGTCTTATTTTACTACGTGGATGTTTGGTTACTTCAGGGTATTCTGTATTCTGTCAATCTATTTATCTGTTCTATTTGTAGAAAGACAGTGAATCTCTGTTCCCTGCTCAGGATCTTTATGTTCACACCGGACCAAATATTGCTGGCCTTTGGTGACAAGCAATGAGTTGTTTTTGCAGAGGAAATAGTAAAGCGTTCTGTCTGGTGGGCAGACCCTGCTGATGAGGGTTGTGAACACAGAACAGCTTCCAAAACCCCTGAGGAGGAGGTGATGGGGCAGTCCAAGGGAGCTTTAGTGGCTGATAGGTCCAAGCTGTTGTAGGGGGCTGTGAATCCTGCAAGCCAAAACCTCCCATATTTCGGAAGAGAAAAGAGTGGGCATTTTATAAAGCACTTTTTCATCTGCAAGCAACAGCTGTGGAATGACTTTAATGGTAATCTGTGGCTGTGAAGAAGGTTACGATCTTTTTGCTGCCCAACAGAAGGTGCTCGCACAAAGCTCCTTTTGCAAAAAGAGCAGAAATACATTAGCTTCAAAAATTACAGTTTTTATAACTCGTTAGTGTTTTTGCAGAAGTTCACCATATGTTAAGGGAGTGATATAGCAATATATAGGGCAAGCAAGGGGGCTCAGGAGACCTGGCTCTGCATTGGCTTTGCTGTAGAACACTTTTGCGT
The DNA here is from genome assembly GCA_028571105.1 of Tragopan temminckii. NCBI lineage: Eukaryota > Metazoa > Chordata > Aves > Galliformes > Phasianidae > Tragopan > Tragopan temminckii. The sequence continues at coordinate 16,672,555 of JAOWBP010004023.1, read as the reverse complement.
AGTCTGCGTTAGTGCATTCTTTTTTTGCTTTGGTGTATTGTTGCTTTCCACCTCCTATCATTTCTTTCACATTCATTTGAACTAGTTCATAATGGGGATGGTTTCACCCTGCCATGTGGTCTCATCTGTGTCAGTTTGGGTTTTTCCCCAGACTACCTGTTGCTATTTCTGCAGCTCATTTAGCCACGCTGCATCTGGTGGCTGAGTTAACTGGAAGCTCGTGGGAGGTGCTGGGAATGGCAATTTGCCCTGCCGTGTAGGCACACCTCGATTGCTTTTGTACAGGCTGCTACAGCTGAGATCTCTAGATGATACCATAATATTTGTGCTGTTTTTAGATAGGCTGGTTAAGATTAAAGCAGCTTGTGTCTTTTTGTACTTTTCTTTGGTGCCTAACGTTCCTTCTCAGCATTACTGATTTCCTGTAAAGAAATACAGTGTGGTGGTTTGAATTAATGGCATGTGTCCTCTTCTGTGAAGCCATGAGATGTGCTATTCTGGAGAAACAGGAAATTTGTGATTATGAAATGGCACGTATTCCTTCTAAGAGTACACAGAAAGTCATAGAATTGTAGAATGATAAAGCCAACTCTGTTTTAGGCAATGTTTCTCTTTCCCATGTAGTCATTCAGGCTGGAACTTCAATGAAATTGGGTTAGAGCTGAAATTGGAAGAGAACAGAGATTTCTCCCATAACTAAGTCTACTTTTTTCTCTTTGAGTGTTTTTTCTATAGTTCCACAGTAGGATTTCATATCTCTATGTGCTTTCAAGACAAGTAGCTTTCAGCTGGTCAGCTGGAGTTACTCAGTGTGACCTAAACAATGCAGTCCTTAAAACACAGCAGTTAGGTTTAGACTTTGCATTGTGGTATGTGAATACCCTTTCTGTGTACAACCCCCAAAAGCAGGCAGAAAGCCTTCCTTCCTCTCCTCCCTTCCAGAGGAAAAGAGGAAAATGAGCATAATGAACTGTAGTAGCCATTGATTCAAAGAGTGATGGAGAAACAATTTGTAGTTGGGCTTAAATAAAACACAAGTAAGTTCATTTCACTGCAAAATTTCTGTTTTTCACTGACAAACAGTTGCTGGGCACAGCCTGGAAGTCAGAGCAAGCTGGGCTGGCAGCTGGTGGGGAGCACGGGTGGCTGCCCTGATGTCTGCCCATTGCTGGGACAGCTGTTGGGCTATCCTGTTGGGGTTGGTGATCCCAAGCCAGCCCTGGATGGAGGATTACAAGGTTCAGATGTCCATGTGCTTTTGGATGCTTGCTCTGCTGATTTTGAGCTTTGTGATATATGACAGACAAGGCGCTGAAGTTTTGACTTCTGGGAAGTTATGTTGTTTGTGTTGCCTTTTCTTTCATAGAGGTTGATGTACTTTTTGCTATTCTCGCCAATAATGGGAGGTTTAGAAGACTTGATTCTCTGTAGTCAGAGCAGTCCCTGCGGTTTGGCACCTGAATCTGCTCCAGAGCAAAGAAGATCTGTCTTTCTCTTTGGATTTGGTCAGAATATTCCAGGAGCTTTCAGTCCAGGCAGAGAGAAATGTAAGAATAGTTAATATAATCAGGCTTATGCAAATGAATCTTGACCTATTGTTCTGATACCTATATAGATATTTTTAAGTAAATGTTAATAGATGGCTGAGAGCTCCAGCAAGGCCAATGTTTTGCATTGCTTTCCTTTCCTTTGCTAATCAGCCAGCACGCAGTGCCAAGAAGCATGTTGATGGTTTTGTGATATTCCTTTTCCCGGTGTGCCACACGCTGCACCACTCGTGTTCTCAGGCAAATTGGCACACGTGCTTTACGTTAAACAATGTTCCCTCTGTGAGTGGTTGGTGTAAGCTGTCCTTCGAATTAAAGATAAGGAGTTTCATCACCTCTGAATTCTGAATAGTTGCCTTTGTGACACACAGCACATTGAGAAATAGAGCCTAGCAACTGAACACAGGAAAGATCTCTGATGTCTAAGGGAACCAAATATAAGAAAATAATTACACTGAAAAACACAAGCCTTCATATTTAACAGACACCAAAAAGTCTACTTTCTGGGGACAAATTGTTTCTTTTGACTGTTTTCTGTTTCTAGAGCAGACAGAACCCTTCCTGGCCAAAGCAGTTTTCACCTTCATTCAGTTTCTCATTATGTGACCTGATTTTTTTTCCTGTTAACCTTTCCTGCTCGCACAAGGTTAAATCTTCAGGGACATTTTCCTTTTCCAACTAAAGCTCTGGTATGAGGAAAGCACAAAGCATAGCTTAATCTGTTGCAGCTCCTCGGTTAATACAAACTCTGCAGAGATTGCAGGGCCGACTGCTGAATTGCTTTTGCCTACCTCTTGTCTGAGAGGTGAGCTGTGGCCACCAACACAATAACGGTTTCTAAATGCCCCCCCAGCACCTGATCTCGAGGCACATGACAGATTTTGGTGATAGAAACTTTGTGATAAATGAGAGAAACTGGGGCACGTTGGTGTTTGGGGATTGTGGATGTATTGTGGCTTAGTGAAATGGCCATAATTAAGTGGAATTGCCCAATCTCAGGTTATTTTTCAGCTCCTATGTTGCAGCTTATGCAGGATAAAAACTGCCTTCAACAGATTTGTATTTTGGTGGTAATTTGCCTGTCTTCCTGCAGAACTGTCAGCTGCAGAAACTTTGTTTCTCAGAAGTGCTGGCTTCCCAAATTGTTAGAGAAGTCAATTGTGTAGGTTAGCTTGATGTATTTGAAATGTATTTGGGGATGCAGGATGTTTTTCGCTGTCTTCCAAAATTCAGTTAACTCTAGAAAATGAATGTAGCTTTCATCAGTGCTGTGGCTGAGCATAAATTCAAATATTTATTCGAGACTTTTTGGATGGAGTGACGTACCATGTGGTATAAGTGAGACCTTAACAAGCCTATCTGAAGCAAAAATACTCCATCCCTTTCACTGTCCCTCATTCTATTTATTTCTTTTCTGGATCTTTACGTCCAAGAATAAAGAGGTCATCCACTTTCTTGAAGCTAAAGAGAAGTGCAGTGATGTGATACCTTCTCCTTCCTCCTTAAGAAATTCACAACCTGGAAAGAAATTCTGTGGGGAAACCAAACGTAAGCATCTAATACTTTATGAAGAATGATTTCTCCCCTAGGGTTAGTATTTCATGTTTTTATTCTAATAGATCTTGTTAACCAATGAGGCAGGTAGCTCTGTCCCTACTTTCAATGACTGGTTTTCAACAGAGCACAGCTGTTCATCAGGTTGAGTGCTTAATTATTGTTCCCTAGGCCATTTACAAATATACCCTGAAACAGTCTATCAGTGCAAAGATTAATTGAAGTCATTTTGATGTCTGGGGAAAATTTGAAGTCATTTTGTTGTCTGGAGAGAATTTCAGAAACTTTTCATGATGTTCCCTGATCTCGTGAGTAGGATCCCAGAAAAGTTGTCCTGGATTCGTGTTGGTGTTGCCATATGTAACAGACAGCTTTTGTTTTTTTTTAAGCTTTAAACAGTCTATCACCATTCCCAAAAACTATGCACTTTTGCTCAGCAGCTGTTCCAAAGCCCGTATCTCAGACTTTCAATCAAACCCTGGCTTACTGGTTTGTGTGTTTTGCTCAGTTGCTGCTTGTTCCCTGCTGTGACTCAGAGGACCAGAAGAGCATCCACTTCACAGCAATCAACAGGCTGCAGTAATAAGAGAGAATGGAAAGACAGCGATCTCTCTTTTAACAGCTAGAGAAAGTTGAGTCATTAAACCAACATCAAAAAATACCCTCTCAAATAGTCTGTGCCTACCTGCTAAGCAGTTGGTGTCCTGGGTAAGGTTTTATATGTGATGTTTATCCAGCTTTTCATCAGTGACTTTGGGCTTTATGAAGAGTTTATGAACTTCTTACATGTAAGAATTCCTTTGTTTCTGTCATTATAAAAATGCATTAACCTTAAGGATGGAGATCCTCAGATATTAGAACACCTACTAGTAGCAATAGAAAAATATTTATATACATTTATTTATTAAAAATCATTATTTTCCTCTTATAGAAGCATGTAAAGGTCTTAGTCACTTGGTCCCCATTTTTGTTGAGCCATGTAAAGCTACATAGCAGGAGGATGACTTCCTTTCCGTGCATTATCATAAGATAAATATAAAATGAACAATAACAGGTGGAGGCAACAGATTGAGGGAGCACAAGTTAACGAGGATATCACTATAATTAAAGTATTAGCAGTGGTTACTTCATGGCAACTGCTTAGTTGCTGTCAGGAGCAACCTATTCAGCTCAATAAACAGACTGAGATAGGTGAGAATGTAGCATCTAGTAACAATTACAGCTACCATCTTGGCATTAATGCAAACACATCTTAATACTTATTGGGTATAATAATAGTTCAAAATCGCTGCTCCACCTCTTCAAAATCTGATCTAAAAGACAGACTCAGAGCATTTAACCTTGTAGTGGTGTGTTTGCTCCTAACCCATGCTGCTTTTGATATGCATTTTTAAAAATCCTGCAGCTTTCTGTGTTTTTGGGGAGATTGTATTAAGGCTTAAATATTGAATTTTTGAAGAGTTCTCCCTTCTTGGCCACAATCTTGGAGTCTATCATTTCAAAAATTGATAGAGAGACAGAGGGAAGTCATATATCTCTGGAGCCATGCTGAGTTAAGCTTTCCTAAGGCAACAAATGGAAGGTAAAGTTGAAAAGGAAGGCACCCATTTCATCCTTTTTTGGGAAATCTTGAAGTGTGTTGCCTGATGAGGAAGGAAACCAAGCCTGATAATAGACGGCGAATGTCCCTGCAAATGTATTCAAGTGTCTCCAATTCGTCCCGACTTCTCAGGAGGAGCTGTTTTAACTTGAGGTAAATCATCAGCCAGAGGAAGAACGTAGAGAATGCTATGGCCGTAAAAACAGGAGCAGCTTCAAGGCAAGGACCCCATTTGAGAGATTGGCATAAACAAGGTTTTCTTGCAAAAGCTGCAAAAATGCTGTTTTTACAGCTTAAATTTCAAAAGATCTGAAGGCAAGCAGCTCAGGGTGGGGAGCACGTGGACTGAGGTAGGGGAGGTCCAGAATGCTCCTTCCCTGCTGCGCTGCTTTCAGCAGAAGAGCGGCCATAAAGTTCCAACATATAAAATATTTCTTATTTTAGTCTTTGCCCTTGTTAAGATACGCCTCTGAAGCAAATGCCATTAAAAAGATGAGTAATTTCTCAGTGTGCTGTGAAACGCTCAGAATCTAATAAAATTTGGGAGCCTGTCCCCACCAGGAGGTAATTGCTTTAGTCCTCAAACAGCTGATCTACGTAGAATAAATGATTGGACCAAATACATCATTAGCATATGAAATATTTATCCTAGCTCTTCCTAAAATAATGACAATGCCTGGAAGAGTGCAGTGCAGCTGGAGTGACCGCCTTAGTTTGGCTTCTTTACTTCGAAGAAGTGCTGCTGTACGTGCAGGATGAAGGTGAGGGAACAGGAGAAGCCCTTGGCAGCAGGTGCCCATTAATCCCTGTGGGCTGCTCAGTCCTTGCAGGTCTTCCATGGCTTCCAGTGCTCCGATCTTTGCCTTGTCCTGCTGCAAGCGGAAAACAGAAGCAGCTGGGAAAAGAAATATCCCAAGTTTTGAACTTGTTTTTTCAGAAAAGGGTACAGAAATATCATATACAAGAGAACAAATTAATAGGAAAAATTCCTTGAAGAGGCAGTCTTGCTGATTTTTAGCTTTGTAATAGACCCTTTTGCAATGTAAGGTTGCAAGACCTAAAGCATGTTTTCCTTACTCAGAATATTTCATGTATTAATAATTAAAGTTGGATTTCAAGGGACAGCTGGGCTTTGATATGCAGCTCCTCTGTTCTGCCTCTCCCTTTTTTGTTCATTAGGGACCTTTGGAGTGAGAGAGGAAAAAAAGAGAGATTTGCATTGCCCTTTTGCTTTGCACGGGGAACGGGGAGTTTTTGAACTGCATTTACAAATTTATATTTTCATTGGAGTTGCTGATTGGATTAGCAATACTGCTGGCTTTATTATTATCCCTGATTAGAGTCAGAGCACTGGGGAGCTGACAAATGAAATCTGTCTGTAGTTCACCCAGCACACACTGTTTAATCCTGTTGATTGCAAGGCTTACCAAAATTGTTTAGTCACAAAGCTAGTTCTGTAAGTCGGCGAGGAGAAAAAAGGTAAATAAAAGATGACTCAGGAGGAAATGAGTTTGCAAATTATGTATGCTTACATAGCCTCCTTCAGCAGTCCAGAAAATCAGGGTGTTAGAGCTCTGAATGACCTTTCAGTCATCTGGTCTGCATTTGTACTAATGCAAGATTATTTCCTATGGTATATGTCTTTTAAGTCCTTGCAGAAAGGAGATCGAGTCTGAGTGCTGTGCCTGTGAAAATGGACTTGGTAGCAAAACAGAAGAAAAAATGGTACATATTTCGTATTTTTTTTTCAGTCTTGTGCCCCTTGGACCTCAAATCTCCTATATAGAGAGCAATGAAGAAATTATTCTGCTTCCAGGAAAGGTTTTTTTGGACCATAAGACTGAACAGAGTAATGATTCTTTACTAAGAGTAATAGTAGCAGACAAGTAACTAATCAGCTCTTTTTGGTTACAGTCTTTGAGGTTTGGGGTTGTCAGTGCTCTCCAAGAGCCCTATGTATGCAGCCCTCCATTGCAGGCAGCAGCCCTGCTCATCTCCCACCACCTCCTGCCCAGTAATGAGGCTGCAGTGAGATTTAATGGAGATCCTTCTGGTCTGTGGTGAGAACAGCTGTAGGGGTGACAGAGCTCGGGACAGATGCAGGTTTGCTGCTCTGGGCAGCCCCTTAGAAAAGAAATGGAAGGGTTTTCATGTCCCCTGGCTTATGAGCTTTGCACTGTAGCTATGGAGGATTAAGCAGCCCCAGGGCAAGGCAGAGCTCCACTAGGTTCCCCACTTTGGAGTGGTTTCTCATCAGAGCACTGAGTCTTGGGGGTGGTGGCACGGAAGACATTTTGCCATGTTCTTTCTCATGCTTGCCGTAAGCATCTGCTGGCTTCTGTGATGGTGAAAAGGTTTAAAAAAGAAACTATCAAAGAGAACAGGGCTCTGATTTTTTTGCTGGTTTAACTGATGGGTTTGCGAGACAACCCTCAGGCAAAATTGTACAGAGGTGTAATTCCTGTGAACGCATTTATATGGTGAATCCCAATGACTCAGTGCGTCCCGAGATGCTGAGAATCACCCTGCTGCTCAGCGGAGAACATTTCTCAAGTCAGCCTGACTCAGGCAGAAGTCCCAGCACTGTGCTGGGTTTCCGTAAGCACTGTGCTTAATTCACTACAGCCACCTATTTTCTGGTATGGTCATGGCCAGCTTATGACTTCCCTCGTGCAAAAGCATTCTGTTGGGATCCCTCTTTGCACAGTTACAGTAGGAACTGCTTCAATATTGGTGCTCCTGGAGTGAGCACCAAGTCTGGTTTGTGGTGTCCTGCTCACAACCACTCCTTCAGGGGCTGGATTTTTTGGATTTATTGCTTAATTCAGTACAGTAACACTGGAAACCTTCTGTTAGCAAATGCTAAATTAACTTTAGACTGTAAAAGGAGATGATATAAATGAGATGTGATAAATCAAAGCGTGTAATTTGTACCGAATACTCTTGGAATGAGTGTTGTGGCTTTGGAAACTGGATATTACAATTTCAGAGTGGCAGAAATATGTTTTGGTGAGAATTAATTCCCAAGTAACAGTACTATGTTTGTCTACTCAGCCTCTTCTCTTTCCAAGGCAGCATCTGGCTTATTTTCCTTTTTCATTTTACATTTGGATGAGGTCTGGATAAGAAAACTCATGGCTGTACAGCAGCTGAGCGAGGGATGCAGTCCTGCTGAAGTCCCTTTCTAGCTCTCAGTTGCTCCCCACGCTGGTTTGCAACATGGATTATTTTCCTGTAGATCCAGTTAACAGAGATCAGTGAGTACAGGTGGGAGTGGTACTGGACCTAAAAGGCGCTCCTCCCCCCTGCTGCCTTTGGCAGTTCCCATTTTCAACCCTTCCTTGTTAGACTTTCCTACTTTCTCTCTCTCACGTTTGGGGCCTTGGCTTCTGCATTTTTTTAGTACATGTAAAATACGGTGTGCTGCTCCAATCTTGTGAAGCAATGTTTGGGCTGACCTGTACAACGAGCTAATTGTGTAATCACCGTGTGGTTTAAACGTCTGATTCGGGTTTGAAACAAAAATGCTGCGTAATTGCTCTCCACAACTTGTAACTCACACATGGGCTGGATTCTGCCAGGCAGATGTTCTTTTCATTCCCCAGCACGCTCCATGTCTCTGACTCTTAAGTACTGATGTAAGCAGAACATGCTCAATTAGCTCGATTGTCTGTGGCTAACCATTACAGCCCACGTTTTGTTTCTAGGTATGGCTCTGCAGTAACTCCCAACAATTTGCTCATGCATTCATTGATGTTAGACCAGCGAACCGAGCCAGAGCTACAGCACGTGACAGCACAGAAATGCTGAGGGAACACAGGGTGGCAGAACGGCCTCCTGACACTTGGGCATTGATGACATTTACTGAGGGAGGGCTGCGATTCTCCCAGGCCAATGCCACCTCCCCCACCAATCCATGAGCAAAGCCCTCCCCAAAATCTTGGGCTTTAAGTAGCACGCAAGGCAGGCAGTGATCAGTCTGGAAGCATTATGATAGAGCACAACTCCAGTCGTACTTTCAGAATCTCTCCTCTGAGACTCTGCAAGTGCTCAGTGTTCTTAGGACTACAGAGTAGATCATTGGAGATATTTGGAAAGATCTGGTTTTGGTACTTGTAGTGCATGTTATTGTTTTTCATAGAATCATAGAATGGCCTGGGTTGAAAAGAACCACAATGATCATCTAGTTACAACCCCCCTGCTATGTGCAGGGTCGCCAACCACCAGACCAGGCTGCCCAGAGCCACATCCAGCCTGGCCTTGAATCCCCTCCATTCCTTGTCTTCCTGCACATCATTTCACTAACTAACAATTCTATATATTTTTTCCTGATTTGCAGCACATATTCATCTCCAGTCAAACACATACTGCCTTCTTGCAAATGGCTGTTGCTGCTTGGCATTTCTTTATTAGTCACTGTGCTCTTTGAGATTTCCATTACCCTTTTAAGTGTATTTTAGAGGAAGTGCATCTGATGTTCTACCAGAAAAAAATGTAATAAATCCTTTTTTTTCCTTAAAGGTGATTGAAGGTGATCCATCACATTATCCTCAGTCTTTTTTCTATCTTCTATCCCATAGCTCAAATTTATTTATCGTATGTTTTATCATGTTGCAAAATATTCCAAGAGTGGAAAAAAAACAAGGGAAGAGTTTACGAGCTTGGAAAAATTGGTACAAAGAAACCCAACTGCAATGTTAGTTCTTAAAGCTTAATTAAATCAGCTCTGATCACCAAGTATATGGGATTTCTGCCCACAGTGAGGCAAGAATTGCTTTCGAAAGTACTATGGTGGGTCACGACTGTGGCACTGAAGAAAAGCCTAATCCTGTATGGAAGAGGCGCAGAGGAGTAGTAGGTGATGGGATTTGGGTGCCTTGAGCCCCAGACTTTATTGTTATTGCCATTCTATGCAATTGTTGGCCATTAAACATCTAAAATTCAAACGTGGGTGCTCAATTTGTCTAAATTTTCTCTAAGAATTCAAATTAGACTCTCCTCCCCCTAGTTCTCTGTTGCTGATTGCTGACAAATTACTTTTTATATCCCTTTGTCACCAACGTAAGGAGAAATAAATATCCTTGAACACTGACTCTTTATTGCATAGGTGGGACCATCTGCTTTTAAGTTCATTCTGTTGTACATCAGATCCTGAAGATGTCACAAATGAATGTTAAAAATAGGAAGGCAAATGTGGCGCCTGAGGTCCACATCACTCATAGTTCTAAATAAAGCACATTCTGAGCTGTAGATATCAGCACCTTAAAAGCAGAGGAGCAGCAGAAAGCGTGCACGTAGGTACCTCTCTTCTGCAGGACAAGGTGCTACCGGGACAATGGAAAACTCCTGCTGCTGAATTAAGGAATTATTATAGGAGTTTAGATCTTAGAAGTGAAACTGTGGGTATGCCATCCCTGGGGATGCCCAAAGCCGTGGATGGGGTTCTGGACAGCCTGAGCTGGGAGCCAGCCCGCAGAAGGGATGGGGCTGGTGGGCTTTAATTTCCCTTCCAACCTAAATCATTCTACCATTCTGTGATAAGTACTGATCACATTTAAAAACGCATATGGGATAATTTTTCAAGGAAAATTAGGGCAAATGGATAATATCTTGTTCAAGAAAGGCCTCCAAACTAATTTTAGGAGCCTAAAAAAACGAACAGCTCCCAAGGTGCAGAGTAAAGCTGTAAAGGGAGTGTAACTATAGTTGACAGTCTGAGAATTCCCACACGGTCATCCTGAAATATTGTTAAATTAAGTTAAAGTTGTCTCATGATAAAAATTGATATTCTCTCTCCTTATTGGAGTTCCTTCCTTCAGGAGAAAGCAAACACACATCATGTTTATTGTATTTAAAGCTTGCACAGGCTCCTGGAAATCTGACTGGTGGATTAAAATGTGTTAGGGAATAACAGAGTTTTATTTCTGATTGAACCAGAACTTTCATGCTGAAATTGATGTGACTTTTGGGGAGATCTGGTCTGACTGTCCTGGGCAATTCTGCTACAGAAAGCTGCAGCTGGGCGGTGCAGGAAGGTCTGACCCATGGTTCTCATTAACACCAAGGGTCTGAAATGTGGGTGGGAAAGAGGAGATGGAAACACAGCATTTCCTTGGAGCGTGTTGACATTTAGTATTTCAAGATAAAGGATGAATTTCAGTCATGTTATGATGCGTCCTGAGCCTAACTGGTGCTATTTGTCTTTGCATTACAAGTCATTAAGAATTGCCTAAAGATTAATCTGAGTTCCATATACTCTTTTAAAACACTGAGCTCTTCAGAAATCTATTATCAGGATTGTCCTTAATGGGACATGAACTTGTTGTGGCCAAACCAAACTGCAAACTACACTGCAGTATCTTGCACCCTTCCATCCAAAAGCTTCTCTTGGCCTGCTGATAAGAGTACAAAGGATTCAAGAAATAATTTTTATAGAGGATCATATTGTGTGCTATAAGAGTTACACTAGTAAGGGTTGACTGAGATTCACTGATCTTGGAAAAGACAGGAGAATAGCTAATTATTTCATGAAGATAAATATGTAGGAGATGAGATCCTTGTTTATGGGATTGTTTTGTTGTAGAACACAGCATGCCCGAGAGCTTAGAAGTGGGATAGAAAACATGCTAACTGGTTGTGCTAAAGGGTGATGGTAAATGCATTGAAGATGAAGAAATTCCTATCAAATAATTCAGATTTAGGATTGGAAGAAAGCTCATGGGCCACTGACAGAGCTCCCAGCTAACATGAACAGATGTGTCTTATTAATTCCTCTGTAAACTTTTTAAGCAGTTGCTTTAAAAAAGACTGATGTTCTCATATTTCTATCTTTGCTGCATATCTTGCTGTCATTAAATATTTTTCAGTGCTGTTGTTGTTAAACCATCTGGCTGTGGATGCAGAGCTCTATTTTTTTCCCAGGTCTTCCTTGTCTCTTCCTGCTGGATTTTGGCTTTCTTGTTTAGCAGCAGACGTAAATCCAAAGAAATGAAGAGCTGAAGGGCTAAAACACTGTTACTTCTCCTATTTTATGACCCATGCACAGGCAGCTCTGATTTATAGCATAGACAGAACCTTGACTATTGTGATGGAAATTCTGCTTTTTCATTGTGTTTAATTAAAACAAACCTTTGAGAGCACAAAATATCACAGATCTTGGATGGCTTCTGTAAAATCTGTCTGGGCTTTTTTCAGGGGATCAGCAGAAAAAGTATGAAAAGAAAGAAAGAAATCCTATTGCTTTCCCTGCACAATTTGTCTGCCTTCATGCCCATGGGAACGTTTTTCTCTACACAGAGTTGGCTGCAAAGGAAAGTGATTTCAGGAATTGGGCAAAGCAGTGCCCTGATATCATAGCTGAAAGTGCTGTGCAATATCCATTTCATTGTAGAACAGGACAAAAAAAAATCTCTTAACACTCTTAACCAACTTCAAAGTGGAGAAGCTAAGAAATGTTCTATTCCTGTTTAGACAAAAGAAAAAAAATAGGAAGAAAAAATAAGGCAACTTCATGCTAATGGGAAACCACGACAGAACACCTGTAGATGAGCCTGACCGGTCTGTGGCACTGGGTGCTACTGGGGAATGAGATAGCAGTAAGTCTGGGAAGGGAAACGATGTGAGAATGGAATGCTGCAATGTTGTTGTAGAACAAAAGCAGGTGACAATAGGAATGTCAAGTAACAGAGAAGAAAAGAGGAAAAACCTAAAAGTGTGTTTAAATAGAGTATTTATAGTCATTATGATGCTTTATTTAAAAATGTAGACATGTTGCTGCACATGAAGTGCAAAATATTAAAAATAATTTTAAAAGGCTTGATTGTTTTGTATGATGTACGTGGACACGAGGCACAACTTCTCAGATTGTGGTTTTCTGTTTTAGTCTTTAGTGATTTAGCTCATAAATGCTGTCACTGAACGATCACAGCTTCTCCTGGCTTTCTGGCGGCACTCTTGTTGCGTGAGTCAAACACTGCTTGGTTCTTTATCAAATGGGCAGCAGCCAAGATGCAAAACACAGACTCCTTTGTCAGTGCCTGCTAAGGCCGATCGTATCAGCGTGGGGAAAGGCAGCGGCACTGAGAGGGGTTTGCTGACATCTTCCCACATTCCGTGCCTGGTGAGGGTCTTTCCTCTCCTTTTTACATTCTGGTTCAAGAAGTAGAAGAAGTGGCTTGGTGTCTCTTCCCATTTTTGGCTCCCTTTTCCTTGGGTTAACGAAGTTCACATTCCTCTCTAGCACCGTTACGCTTTTTAAATACCTATGTTTCTGTGATCAATTTTAGAAATGTCAGCTTGAATGCAGGATGAAGTCCTTTTGTTGTCCTTTTGGATTTACATGTTGATCTGTTGTGGACTGAAATTACACTCTCTGTTTTCCTTCCTTTCCTTACAAGGTGACTGTAAGACCCCCATCTCCACTTCCTCATCTTGGTTTGAATTGCAGCTCCAGCACTTCACGTCAATATTAGATATATCTGCTTCTCCTTGAACAGTTGTGAGAACAGAGGAACCAACTGAATAGTGATATCAGGTTCTGGTGATGCTATTTTCTTTCCTGGGGCCAATTTGAATCACTCTAGATAAATATTTTGGTGTGGTACACTTGTACGTGGTTTCTATCAGCTTCTTAAATATTTACTTACATTTATATTTCAGCTTGAAATATTTATTTGAGCCAGAATTGGTTCTAAGAGGTACACCATAACAAAATTATTTCTGTACTCAAGGTTACCTTTGGGTTAAGCATCTTGTCAACCAACTTGATATTGGATCCTCTTCTCACAAGCAACCCATGGGCTGGCAGCAGATTTCCCAAACGGTAGAAGAGGAGCCAAGCAACCCCTGCAGAGGGCTCAGCACAGCAATCAGTGGCAGAGAGGAGACGTCCTTGTGGACACAGCAGCCCCATGGTGCCACACGGCTTGAGGCTGCTGGGTCACACGCTGAGTGGGAGAATGAAGAGAGGATGATTCCAGCTGAGTGTTGAGGGAAGTCTGATAGGGAATTTAGGTGCCTCTGTGACCTCATATTGACTCTTTCTCTGCAGTATATCTGCTTAGTTAAACCTTGTCAGTGCGAGGGTATGCGACATGTACTTTTCCCTATATCAGATAAATTACCCTGATGAGAATTTCACTCCAGCAATAAATTTTGCCCTATGCCTCCCCCTCCCCATCTCTCCTTCCTGTTGTGTGCAGACTGTACATCCTGACATTCCCTTGAAGTGTCTTTACAAACGACTGAATTAATTCTCTTTCGTGACTCCTATCCTGTGCACTGGCGGAGATTCGCAGTGGTGGTGGAGTTGTTTTTTAGCTAATGACTTGTATTTGATATCAAATGCCCCATTTTAAATGCAAACAAAACATATCCTGCCAAAATGAAAACAAAGCGTGTTAAGCAAAGAGCAGGCACACGGGGCTTGACAGATGCTCAGAAGTTATTTTTTTTCTCTGTGAACTCTTGTCAAAGTCTAGAATTCATGAAAGCAAAAAAGAGCCTTGATTCACTTCGTGTGCCCTCGGGGCGTATATATGGCAAAAAGATTTAAAATTCTGATACAGCAGCTTCAAAAAAAAAAAAAAAAAAGAAGTGGCATCTGAAATAAATTACTTTCACTATAGACCAGCAAGTGAACTTTTACACTGAAATTATTCCTTTTGAACTCCTGCATGGTGAGCAATGCAACTGTCTCGAGCCATCGGGCACCAAGCAATCTCTGCCTTCCCGTGCTGGCAAGGGCTTGCAGCAGCTGTCAGACTGCTGTCTGCTCCCTAGTATTGATCATTTGACTGGAAAATGAAAAGATGATTAACGGCCTGGTATTTAATAGGGATTTGTTCTAAAACAAGGCAAAAGCGAGATGGAAGGGATTCCTGGTGGAAATTACCCGGAGATTGCGTGTTTCACTTAACTGCAAATTCGCTTCCCATCAATCGTAGCACTTCTGTTCCATATTAAATGGATTTAGTGTCAGCAAATTTTAAAACAATGTCTGAAGTGTCTAATGAGTTTATAAGCCACTAGAGAAGATAGGATGCTTTGCTTGCAGCATGGAGCTTAATTTGATATTCAAGGTCAGCACATCAAACTTCTTAATCAAGACCATAATGAGGAAAACATTTCTACTCAAGCAAAGGAGCAGAAAATAGGAGCAGGACAAGAATGAACATTTTACATTGCTGATGAACATGTTCTTGTTTCAGACTCCTGCCAAAGCTTAGCCAAAACTCTTATACATTCTCCTGTTAAACTAGTTCAACAAAATGTAGAAAAATTACCTTGTCTTCCAGGGGATTGGTAAATGGGAGTGAAGCCACGTCATTCCATTTTGTTAGCGAGGTGACAATGTTTTGGTGTCCTACATTTCAAATGGAAAATCTAAAGCTTCAAGATTTAAGGCATTAAGTTTTGCCCCAACAGAAGCAGAGCACAGGGACCAGGAAAGCTTTGCAAAGGAGCTGGGAGCTGCTCTGGGAATTAGCGAAGGTATTCTGTTTGTATTAGCAAATGGAGATAAGGACTGCTCAGTTCTATAGCAGCAGAGTTAAAATCTCAGTCCTTAGGGCACTCTTTTGAATGGAAAAAGTCTGATGCTTTAATAATTGTATTTATATGGCTGATAACGGGAATGGCTTCTGTTTGAGCTAACTGATGACCAAGGCTTGGAGCAGCAGTGCTGCTTTCCGAGAGTGCTGGAGGCATCGCCCTTCGCTTTGCCCTTCAGCTGGGTCCTTCAGGCTCCGTATCTCCAGATGACATAAGCAGAGTCTCCAAAATTATTTCAATCTGAGATACTGTCAATATGTCATCAGCAGCAGCCTTACTGGGGAGTTTTAAGATTCTTTCCAGCACATAATGGATATATCTGTTTAAAGAGCCCTTAAAATTCTGAGGAGATAGACAAACCCAGCAGAAAATCAATACTGCGTTGCTAGTGGCTGTATTATTTATTAATTTCAAAACATCCCAGTGCACTCCT
>JAOWBP010004023.1:16634522-16651510 GCA_028571105.1 Tragopan temminckii | reverse complement strand
TTTAGAACTGTAAACTGCCAGCCTATAGTTGAGGTGTATGCAAGATTATTTGGCTGGTTGCACATTTTCACAATGACAGGTTTCCTTGTTGAGTGTGAAAACTAAATGCCAGTGTTTAAGTCACAACTGCACCTCGCCAACCTTAGCAGGTAGATGCACAGAGCTCCCCTTAAGGCGATGTCGGAGCCACGTGGCATAAAGCAGTAATTGATGGGATTGATCTGCACGTGAACTCTGCGTAGTGTAAGATGAATAGTGGTGAAATTGCAAAAGCTACGGTAATGAGGCATGTTGTATTTTAGGATATCTTGCTAGATGTACACTGCTGCAGATTGCCCTGCTTTAGTTATGATACATAGTAAAAGGTGTCCAGACATAAACTCGACATTTTATCTTCAGTTTATTTCAAACTGGCTTCCAAACTGTTCAGTACTTTGGAACGGGGATTTTATCAGAAGTACAACTTGTCTTTTATGCACATTGTGCTAAAAAGGAGACATAAACACATATATATATATATATACACGTATTGTTTATTTATTTGCTGTTTACTTTTTATAAAACTTGCTTTTAAACAAAAGTTGGTGGCATCTGGAACGTGACCTGTAGGTTTCTTGACGGTTGGACTGGATGATCTTGTAGGTCTTTTCCAACCTTGGTGATTCTATGATTCTGCGATTTGTACTGACTTCCAAGGTGACTTCTTACACATAACAGAACAGGTTTCTAACGTATTTGAAGTTCTTCAAAGAAAGAAAAGAGATTACTTTTGTGAAGTAGTTCTTAAAATAATGCATTCGTGAAAGCAGCTATGATCTTGCTTAGTAGTAGTATACTCATTTCTGAATTTGACCATAATATTTCTTCTAGCAAAAGAAGACAAAGGTTTAGATATTTATATAAGGCATCAGACTCAAAATTTTGCACTGAATTATATTACTCCATATCCAATATATTTCAGATTTGACATTACTGTTTCCCTTAATTCTTGACAGGAATCACTACTCTTGAAAGCGCCTTTCCTTGGTGCTATGTGCTGAGAGGTGCCTTCCTCTGGTTCCGTCATGGCAGTGTTTGGCACTCAGCACACAGCCCCACAGCTGAGCCTGAGGCTTACGGGGCTATGAAGAAGCATGTCAGAAAGCCACCACATCCCATAGGCCATGCCAAATGGGCCTTCCTCTTCTGGTTTTGTCAATCCCTATCAGAGAAATTGCATGCAGAGTCATGATGTGAAAGCAGAAAAACAGAATTAAGAAAACCAATAGAAGTTAAACTGACTGAACAAGCCCACTAGTGCGTGTGTGTATCCCCCAAAAGATGGGCAAAGCCCATACAGGTCCTTGTGTTTCATCCTCTATTCCTGTTTTCTCTCCACTTTCAGCCATGGAAGTGCACATTTTGGGCCTGGATTTCTTTGTAAAAATTAAGGCTAGCTTGTGTTGCTGAAGATCTGTGATAGTGGTGCCAACTGGGGCAAGGAATCAGCGCATGGCAATCGTGAGTGGGGAAAGGAGTGGAGGGTTGCTAGTGTTTGGATCAGAGGAGTGGCTGGAGCTAAAAGGGTCGTGAAGTTTATGCATTATTGACAGAATAGCCATAATGACTCCTTAGGAGCTATTATACAGTGATATGCGATGGCCTACGTTGGGGATGATTTAATTTATGAATCATTTCCGTGATGGATTGCCTGTTATGTCGGACTGGCTGCTGCACTGTGTTCTTAATTCATTATGAAAGATTTTATGCAAAGTAATTGCTGTACAACAGCCACTCTTCAGAATGAAATAATGTGGATGTTTTTTCCCTTCCGAATAGCTCAAGCTTTTGTTCATGTTATGAGCGATGTTCAGTTTGTGAAGGATCATCTGGAAAAGCTTTGCTAGGAAGCAGAGCTGCTAAAGAGCAGAGTTTCTGCAATAGCAAATATTTTTGCATGCTGAGATCTAATCTTTCAGGTTTCAGGTTTCCTTCTGTTTAATGGAATCTCATGTTAACTCACACATAGATCACATAGTGGAATTCCTCATTCACAAATCTTCCAGAGAAATGTGGGAGCTGGGTCTAAAATAGCTGAGGTGAAATTTAAAAGCAGTGGATTTTTATTGTTTTGATTGTCTTCCCATGCAGTCTTCAGTGACGCTCGTCATCTTTCTCTGCCTGTCTCTCCCCACTGTGCAAAATAAAGGGAACATTCCCTTCCTTGCTTCTTCCTTAGAGAAAATGATCAAGTCCTTTCTAACAACCCAAAACAACAGAACTCATTTCTGCAAAATGAGGAGGACAGAAGCAGAGGTGAATTCAGAAGGTTCAGACAAATGCCATGCCCATCTCTAACTAGGATGCAGTTTTTGTCTCAGGAAATCACAGCAGAACAGAAGAGATCAAACTCTTCTGACACAGTGATTTCCCAGCCCAGGATACCAAACCAGGTCCTGGTCACAGGGGAGGCATCTCTCCTTCTCTTCTTTCAGCTGCAAGATCTTTGTGGCCATGCAGTCTGGCAGCAGGCAGTGGGAGCCCAGCTCTGCAGGCATGGGGGTGCAGGGCCTGGCAGGAATACTTGTGAGCCCCAGCGCAGGGAGCTGCATTAATGTGGTGCACACTTAATTTATTCTGCTCCTCGGGGGTCGAGTTGCAAGTCATTATTAAGAGAGAATATAAACACAGAAATCCAAGGCATGGTTCCAATAGTTATTATTATTATTTTTTAAAAAATCTTAATTCCTTCATTCTGCTTTCTTAATTCAAAGCATGGCTGAAATGGTAATATATTCTTTTGGGAAGCATAAAAATGGATTCCTCTGGGTTAAAAAAAAAATCAAGCATGAGCTTAAAAATAACTCAAGTGATCCTTTTTCGTTCCACTAATACATCCTATTTTTAAAGCCTAGAGATGAAATCTTCAACATTTCTGTTTAATAAATGGGTGACTATCTTAAAAGTGCAATCCTAGAAATAACGTGAGAGGGTACGAGCACCTCTGCCTTGGACAAGATTGATGAGGTTAGCCTGACTGGCAAGCGTGCAGTTTAGATGCTAATAGAAAATAGGCTGTCTTGCAGGGAAAAAATACATTGCAGAGTAAGTGTGGAATGTTTATTAGTCCCAATAAAGTGCAGCGGAGACGGTACGAATGATGTAAGAGAGACGTTGTGCAGGAAATATAAGTCATTAGATCAGGCATATGTGTTTCTTGGCCAAAACCCCTTTGTTTTATAATCAATCTGTAAGGAGCTGGTGCAGACAGACGTCACGCTCGTCACCATCCTCATGTCTTGGGTGCTGTAGGGAACAGCACTCCACCAGAGCTGCCCCATGGCTCCAGAAATCAAGGGTGGGTAAGACCTCGTAGGACAACTGGCAGGCGACCCATACTTGGTTTCAGGGGCTGTGTGGCTACCGTCAGCGTTGGCTATCTCTGTGTTCACAGACATCGAGCTCACTTTTTGTTGGTGAAGGGTGTAAGCTCTCACCTCCCTGGTTATTGCACTGGTCATAAATCAGAGAGAGGTTTTGTAGCATGGCAACTAAAAACAAAATGAAATATATCCCTGCTGCACAAGTTAAATACGAAGCACTTTGACTTCATTGACTTTAGCATCTTCGTGAAGAAAAAAGGAATTTTGTTTCACAACTGTGTCTAGCCTATTACTTATAAATTCATGCTATTACTATTATTAGTTTTGGAGGAGGAAGGGAATCACATTTTTTGTACTGTCCCTACTTTTTCTCAAAGAGTAGAAGATTCCAATTAGGTTTCCTTTTTTGAATTCTGGTTTTATACGCATCCCTTCAAATATAACAAGAAATACAGCAATGACTGTAAGTTCTTTTTATCTTCCCTACGTAAACCTCTTCACTGCTTAAGCATGCTGGACAAACCTATTGAGTTTTCATTCACCGCAGCTGGGAACATACCCAAATTTCCATTTGTCATATTCGAATGGAAATTTCCAAAGAATGCTGCTCTTATGAATTGCAGGTGAATCAGGGTAAAGCCGGCAGGAAACAACCAGAGCCAGAGCAGCTTGTCCAGTGCCACTGAGGAGAACTACAGCAAATCCGTGCTACTATTTCTCCTGGTAGTGAATCTGATCGTGTTTGTCTGTGTAGGTTCTGCTTTCAGTTACTCTAATACATCTCAGGTTTGGTGTTCTTCAAAACACCTGGCCAATGGGCTGGACTGAGTAATCAGCACTTTGCTACATAAAGAGCATTTGAAGTCTCACGCTTTGATTTTGGTTTGCCTCCAGGTACACAGAAGCATAGGGATAAAGGAAGTGTGGACAAACACAAGCCTCTTTTATATGACCAGTTGTTAACAATAATCTTAAAACAAGCCACCTGCTCTGAGTATGCCCCAAAAGTCACCATCAGCATCTTTTTAATCTAAAATGCTTAGAAATAAGAAAAAACTCCAAAATGGTACTTTGATATAAACAGAAAATTCATATATTGGAAGGTTCTGGCAAAGAGATTTGGTTTTTTTCCTTTAAGAAAAGAAAAATTCTCATTTATGTATGCCATTTATCTTTATCCCTCCTGATTTGCATACCGGCAATGAAAATAACCTACTCCCCCACTATTGGAATAGGCTTTTCAAGCCTGTTTCTTTTTTTAATTGCTCAATTTCCTTCTGGCATATAAGATAGAGTCTTTATTTTTTTTTCTTCATATTGTGGTGTAATAATTTTCAGATACATGTTCTTCTAGGAATATACGGTTTTCCGTACTGTATTTTTAAAGCTGATTTACTGTTTTTCTTTTCTTAGCTTAAGGGTTAGAGGCTTTGGGCAGATTTTAAAGTCTGTGTTTGATCTTTTTTCTCCTATGAAGTTGACAGTTCACGGCAATCAGAGCGCTTTATCTCTTTGGGCTTTCTGCAAAATAAGTATCTCTTTATGTGAAAGTATATTTTTACATTTCAAACAGGGGCCATTTCAGAAATGCTTTTTTAACTTTTTAAAACAATGATAATGGTAAAAGACAATCCTTTCAAAAAACACAGAAAAAAAAACAAAGTTCATTCTCTACCTACCACGTTATCTCAGTGTGGATTTTGCAGCTCATTGGGATGAAGGCAGAGCAGTATGTGTGTTTTGTAAACCCAAAGCTGAGTGCAGTGGCACTCAGATGTGAGCATCGATGCTGGTCCTGGCATGCAGCACTGGTTCTGAACTTGGGCTCTTGCTTAGCTTGGGAAACCATTTCTGATAGTAGGTGGCTCTTTGAATTGGGCCCAATAAAAGGAATGTGTTTCTATTTACCAGGAGAACATGTTTGACATTGTTCATTTTTCTTTGGTATGCTGATGCCTCTTTCAACTGCTATTAAGAGAGCAGATCTGCCCTTCATTTTGTGCACACAGGGGCCCTTTAGGTTTGGATGTGTGGTAACGTCCCGCTCTGCATACTGCTCTATGATGGAAATGCCAGAGGAGATGTTGATTATTGTTGACTGTGAGATAATACATCATAAAATTTGGGTATGGAGATATTAAAATTACATTATGTTAACAGCTATTGTTATCTGTGAAACTTATGGACCGTAAGTAACTACAACACATCTGAAAGTGCTGGAAGCATGACTCCATTTTAAAAGATTTTTGTTTTGGTGAAGAATTGCTGGTGAGGGCTAACCCCATCATCTTTTCCCAATGAAAAGAGGGAGAAATTTTGTGCTGCCTAAGTGGAAAGCATTTAACCATGCAATTAGCACGTTCATCTGGAGGCACGTGAAGAAAGTCCCAGGAATCCTCTGGGGCATGCAGTACGAATACCAATGCATTAATTAAAATCTCTTTACACATGTCATTACTCTGCAGTTGGGTCCACATCTATCATGGGGCCATCTTTTTTCATAAAGTTACTGTGTACACATACAGCAAATGATGTTTACCTTTTACAGAACCACTTTCCTTTGGAGGCACATTAAAGCCTAGAGGCTCCTGGGTTTATACAAAAGTCTCGGGCTGCAGAGAATCAAATTGTCCTTCCTGCAGGGAGACCCTTTGAGACACCCGCACATTGTGCAGTGTAAAAGCAAGTCTGTTTGGGTTGTCCATCTGGTCTCCTTTCTTTGTTGAAACTACGAAACATGCAATGTAAACACACAGTATAAATAGCCCAAACCAAATGTCATCTATAAACTTTTTTTTGCGCTGGGCTTCAGTGTTTAAAATTCTCTGGAGTGCAAGTTCCCAGACTCTTTATGCCTGGTGCTGAATCAGCAGATGGTTCCCTTTCATCCTGCTACCATGATCCATCCCACCAGGCCCAGGTTTTGTGGTCGTCTTATCTATTTTCTGTCTACTCTTACTCCTGCTTTCCTCTGCTCTTCTCAGTTACTCTCTTTTCCACTGTATTCTACCCCAGTTCTAAAATTTACTGGTTTGGGACCCCTAAGCCACGTGAACTTAAAGCAAGAACAAATGTTGGTGCCTTAGAATCCGCATCCCCACCAGGACCAGCAGCCAGGTAGTGATGTGAATCCAGGGGGCAGATTTTGGGGTAAGAACACCAGCTGTCATGCTGCTCGTGCCAAATCTCAAGGGAGATTGCAGCTGGGAAGCACGGCTGCTGGAAGCTCACCCAAAGGTAGCTGTGAACACCATGCATCCCTTTGCCCCCGTGTGCCCCAGGTGGGGAAGAACAGAGTCACAGACACACATTTTTCAGCTGTTAATAGGCTGTACTTGGCTTGGCAGTGTCCCTTTAAGCAAGCCCCTCACGAATCCTATGTTGCTTTATAAAGTTTATAAAGTTTTCCCATTCGATTTGTTGTTGCTAGGTGCTGGGCGTTGTTTTTTTTCTAGTGTGCTTGTTATGAAGAAGCCTTCAGCAGGCTAAGAATATTTTATAAGGTTAGAAAATGGTGTTAAATGTTAATTAGCAGTTGCATAATCCCAGGTGGCATCCTCCAACATGCACTCGTCAATTTTTAATGAGTGTCACTCGTGCACATCAAACTCAAAATTAGCTTTCTTTCCCAAGCACTGTATTTGATTTTCACACTCGCTTCCCCTCCCCTTCTCCTTTGATGTTACTGACACAATATATCATGCTGGCATTTGCTTTGGTTTCATCTCCAGTGCATATTGTGATGTAGCTAGTTAGTTTATCTGCTACATATACACATACCCATATTAATGGAAGCATGTCTTGGCTTCTTTTTCTTCTTAGGGGTATCATGTAGTAACTTGAATAAGGGAAATTTGATGCAAAGGCATTTCAGCTTTCAACCTCAGAATTAAAGATATGCTCTCCCAGCTTCGCAGGAGGTTGCTGAAGGTGACCCAGTGATTTGAATCACACTGCATCCATTGAAGCCCTAATCAGAGGCGGAAAGGATATTTAGCATCCATAAAAAGCATGTTTATTCTATATGGGAATGCCCTCTGACAGCGGTTGGTTTTGGGTTTTTTGGAGGTGAAAGGTTTTCAAAATGAGAAGGTTGCCAAGCCCAGTGGTGTCTGGCAGATGTGCACATACAGATGGAGTAACATCATGATTGTGATTCTTGCACCGAGTCATCGGATGCTCTCAAAGCAACAATGGTGTTACTCAACCAGCTGGTCTCAGTGAGCACCCACACAGGATGGATGCAAATAAAGGGACAATCAGGCTGAGTACAGTCATTTGAACGTCTACAGAGTCTTTCTTTTGAGTCTCTCAGGTTGAACAGGTCTGTAGACTCAAGTCTTTTAACCAGCTTCTATGTAAATCGTGGAATGGCTAAACAGAAGATTGGAGAACTGAATTTTTGTTGCTGATCATTTCCAGTTTTCTTCTTAACCTCCTCTTCCTTTGCCCCCATCTGCCCCTGTTCAAAGTGTACCATTTCCATCTTTGCTTCTGATTTTGACCACATAAATAATTTTACTTTGGTCTTCATTTTGCCTTGTTTTTTGTTTGTTAAGGAAGGAGTTCTTCCAAGCATTGGGGTGATTGTGTTTTGTTAAATGGAGTTGTTAGCTCACTTGGCAGGAGGCTTTGTGCAGACTTTGCTTTGATTTCCCCTAAGAATACCATGTGTTTGAAACATATTGGCTTCTTGACACCATAGTGCCAATGACCTCTCTTTCCAATAGAACAAACTCAGCTTTAAATTATTTTTATTAATCAAGATTTTATCTCTTACCAGAGATTGACAGTTTTCCAAAAGCTTTTTGACAGCTACTGTTGCATGCAAGAGGTGAACGAGAATTAGCGATTAAGAGTTACAGGCCTGATTCCTGCTGTTACTTACTGCAATGTAAATTGGGGGAAAGCTCACTGATCCTCATGCAGTTACACCAGTGTAAATGAGATTACAATACAGTTGTGTATCCAGGAAAATGAAAATGTCATGGCAATGACTTGTGTCCAGCTTCTGAAATAAATAGATCCAACAGTAGTAATTACATTTTGCTTTCGCCCTCTCTGCACACAGACAATTCTCACCAAATTTTGATGATCTGTACTGAAAATATAGATGATAATAAGAACTTCCACACTCATTGCTGGTTTGCAGGAGTGATGTAGCCTCTTAAAAAGAAGAAAGCAGCGAGATGATGATACACAAATCATTGAAATGTCAAAAGGCCTCTATAGTTTCTGAAAGTTTTCTGCTTAAAATATCTGTTTTTTGTGTTTGTTTTCTCTTTTTCAAATCAGAGTAGCAAAAGGAAAAATAAGAGCACATTTTTGTTTTGTTTTGTTTTACTTTTCTCATATCTCAGCACTGTGTAGATGCCCCAGTCACAAGCAGAAGATTGGTGCAAACCCTGACCAAGGAGGGAGTAGGGATAACACCAAACGGTGCAACAGCTGCTGACATCCTTTCTGTTCTCTAGTGAAAGCAAGGATATAAAATATTCCAGTGTCCTAATTGAAACATATTGTGCTTTCATTCTTATTGTGTGGGAGAACTTACAAGATCGTTCTAATATTAATTAAACCTTTTTGATCTTTTGTAAGAAAAAATAATCTGTTCTAAGAGGAACCAAGCTCTTGCTGCTCCTGAACTTGCAGCCTTTCTAGAGCCATCTGGAAACTCCAACATGGTAGATGACTAGGAGAGAGAAACTATTTTGAGTTTTTTCCAGTCTGGACCAGAAGTTGGATGTTAAAAATTTAATGAGATAGCTTGCTATTGTGGGAATTGGCACCCCGCTGGAGTTTCTTAAAAGCTTTGAATAATAAGCAGTATCTATTAGGACTGAATTTAGGCTCATTTTGATGCTCTGTCCACATTCCGATTTTCCTAGTTAGTTTTTCAAGGGATTTGGACTGCTGTCCATTGAAGCTTTGATGAGATAGACACCACTAAAGAGGCTGGGTATTTCATGCTGTTTACATTGGTAGGTTATTAGACAAAATATCTGTTCACACTGGAAGACCTCCAATCATTTCACGTGAATTTGTCATCAAGCACGTCCTGCCAAGCCTCCCAAAGGCAGGCTTAGTCTTCTGTGTCTGCTAAGCCATCTGCATCAGCCTTAAAATGTTGTCTGAACTCTGACTCAACTTGGGAGAAAAGAGCAGAAAGGTGTTTTCAGTGCATTACTTTTTGGTCTGTTTCCTGACGTGTAATTATATATTTTCAAACACACAGTATAATATGTGAAACCTATTCATTTGGAGGGCAGGATTTTTTTTCCCTTGCTTTTGAATTACGGTTTACTAACGTAAGATATTCTGCCTTCCAAGAGACAGAAAATTGGTTATTTCTGCCAATATTTGGAGTTATAAGCCGTTGCTTGAATTTGATGATAGCATTAATCCCAGTGTGTAGATTGTTACTGCAGTTAAGGACTGTCATATCAGCTCTAACAGCCCTTGGTATTGCTTCAGGCCATTGAGCAACAAATTGTCTGCAACGAATAATTTCTTGACACCCAACCCCCTCCCTTTTTGTAATGAAAGGTATTATATTTAACATTATGCTGTCTTTTGTTCAGTTGTCACCACCAGATAATGCCATCAACCCTTCAGTCTATATAATTGCTCAGTTATTCCCTCTCTTGGTAATATTTCTCGGACAAGATGAGATCAATTATGAAGTGTTTTGAAGTATTGGCAGGTTTGTACTTTTTTTTCAGTAACCCCATGAAATCTGTGCATTAGTGTTTTTCTTAGTCCATGGCAATTTTTAGGACAGACAAATACAGATTACAGTCTGCTTTGAGTGTCTATTTGCATGTAAGTTCATATAACAGCTTAGAGAAAGTTGTGGCAGAGGAGGAATGTCAGAAGATGGAATTACTGAGGAAATGTTTATAGTTACTGGATAAAATTATTAAATAAAATTGGGGATGTGAAAACATCAGAACATAACCTTGTTTTGAAGTCAGATTCGTTGTCTTCTCAGTTGCGTTGTGTCCAGGTCTGATCTACTCACACTCTGATTCTAGGTTGTGTAATGGAAAGGGAAATAAGCCTGTTGTTCTGAATTACTTTATTCCCTGTTTACAGCTTTTTCCACCAAAAAGAGGAATAAGGGCTTTTTTAGCCTCTTTCCTTGTAGTTTAGAGAAAAAAAGGAACAAGAGTAGGTACAAGATCTCAAGATGTAACAGTCTGGATGGGACTTCATGGCATCAGGAGCATTGAATGAACTTGCTGTTTCTTACTGACAGGTGAGGTCCCTTTTGCTCATAAACAACATCCCTGTCTCTGTACCTCTACTTGGCACAGATGGAGCAAATGCCTTTGATTTCATTTTGTTGCCCCATTGGAATTAATTTTGTTTCTCTGTAAATCAGCTGAGAGCTGGCCCAAATGCATCCCTGAAAATAGGCTGAGCAGCTGGGAGTAATGAGCAATTACACTGTGTAACGTCCATCCACCTGGAACTGGGAGCTCACAGGAGCGTAGTGTTGTGACATAAGGCAAGAAACCAGCTTGGTAGGTCTTTTCTTCTTCCTTGGCCGTTTTATTTAAAGCATGGTTCAGGGTG
Organism: Tragopan temminckii; assembly: GCA_028571105.1. Classification (NCBI taxonomy): domain Eukaryota; kingdom Metazoa; phylum Chordata; class Aves; order Galliformes; family Phasianidae; genus Tragopan; species Tragopan temminckii. Next base: position 16,640,570 of record JAOWBP010004023.1, on the reverse strand, counting down.
AAACAAATGTTGGATTCCAGTGATTGTAGTGATGTGCTCCAGACTGGTGTTAGTGCCTTATTAGCACTTCACAGTCACTGACTTGGGCAGGGTGAAACCTGTTAAATGCCCTTTCTTCTCCTATCATTATGCTTGAAGAACCTACAAAACCCATAGAAAACTTCAGGGAGAGATGGTGTGGTGTTGGTATATTGAAGGGGAGGTGCTGATTGGTACTGCCCAAGGAATTTGCCTCCAGTGAAAGGTGGGTTGCATTTTTTTGTCCTTATTATCAAGAGAAGTTGTGCTTTAAATTCCAGCTGGCTTAGATACGTGCAAATTTGTTGAAAGCTTTTGGTGATGCAGAGAGTAACTAGGGTGTAATTTGGCTCTGCAGAACTTGAAATAGGAAAGTGAGAAGTAGGGGGTCTGACTTCCCTTTTAGGGTAATGTATCAGAAATAACTGCTGAAATTAGTGAGTTACAGGAGTGTAAAATTTGGAGAAAGTGAAAAGCAAACCTGTTCCATTACCATTTTACTTGTAAACTCAATATATCTGATAAAGAAATCATTTAGAAATAATAAACATGCCATTTCTACAGTCACATTTCAGAGCAGAACTACACTTCAAGGGCTATAATTGTGACCTACATTCTGAATTAGTTGATAAGGCTGACCCCCCACGATAATCTCAAATTAAAATCTTATAAATTACCACTTTCTGGTAAGTAGGCTTGCTGTTATCATTTCACTTTGACATTTATTCTTTGCTGTGGGTCACTGCTTTATTACTGTAAGAGCTTTTGGCCAAGAGCTGTTCCCAAAGCACAGGAAAAATGTTAAAGGTTAATTTCTTGCAAACTGTGAGAAAATGTTACTTCTCATTCATTTGATCTTGCATTACTGAATTTGCATTCTTTTTATAGTATGTGTATTAGTATGTAGCTAAAATCCCTCACAGCAAATCAACCAATAAATTACATTGCATTACAGTGCAGTAATGAATTGCTTGTCATTTGGTTTCCAACAACAACAACATGAACTTTTCTTTAGTGCTCTTAGCCAGACAATTAACGTATTCTCTTGTGGTGTAGCTCTGAAGTCTGGGGAGTAATGCCTGCAGAATATTTGGCCCAAAGGTTGTAAATACCATAACAGTTGCTTGTCATATCTTTATCTGAATACGTCTTGGGCTGTAGAATTGTATTTAAAAAAAAAAAAAGTTACAGTGAGAGCAAATGTTTGGATCTACTTTGTGCTGGGTCTTCAAATGGGTAGGCAATTTCCCTGAAAATGAGCAGCTGTTCCTCAAAGGCAAAACAATTGTTGAATGGCCAGTGCAAGGCTGGATGGGTTAATACCTGCCAAAAAGAGCTCAACAAAGCATTTATTCACCACGTAAGTTAATTCTCCTGAGATTTGATAAGAGGATGCATGTGGTAGATTTCTTGGGGTTACTGGAACACCACCCTCCAGGTGGTGACGAGCCCAGAAGGCAACAAGGATGATGCAAATGGATAATTGCCCTCTGAATAGATTGTATTTGATGTGAAGTTAAAGGTATTAATGTCAACCTTCCCGATGGGGAAATTCTTCAGAGGGAACTGCTAATTATCTCCATGCTCATCTGCAATCCAGGAGAAGTAGGTGAACTAAAATGTTATAACTGTGTGTTGCCTGGACAAGGACTTTTCCCCATGGAATTGAGGTTGTCCTTAAAAAAAATAAAACAATTCCCTTTGGTGTCACTCAGAGGAATTTGGCTGTGTGGAATAGGAGGGAAGGAAATATTGACACAGTTCTTTACCAGACAGAAATGATTAAAAAACGAATCGTGGTTTACAACATGCGAGTTATCACTAGTGCTTCCCTTAAGAAATAGATTAATAAAGTTGTGGCCTAATTAAATCTCAGATCTTTTTTTCTCCTTGCCTGTTTGAGGCTGACATTTTTGAGACTTCACCATCCCAGGGTCTCATGTGCCTTGTGTGTGGCTGTGGAAGCAGGTGAGATGTTTGCACGCTGAGTCACTTAAGTACTTCCCTTTTGCCCAAGGAGGTAATTTGACCAATCAGTTGATTGCTTACTAGTTGTGACTGCAGATAGTTTATGCTTAGGAGCAGGAAACATCTGTGTGATCTCTCCTGAGGTTTCTGTTATTACTCTACTGTCTAGCTTTAGTTCTCTCCAGTTATTTTGGTGATCTTGCGTTCTCCCTTTTATTGCTGAGTTTGGAGACTCCATTAAATAGGAAATTAAATGTATAACCTGTGTGTGTGAAGAGCATTCATATCTCAAAGGCTTTGCTTCGTTTTGAGCTGCGTGACTCTTACAGCAAGAGGAAGGTGAGCAATGCTATCAAAGATTATCCAAGGTTTTCTTTAGTGCCAGTTGATGGTCATTTGTAATCGAGGGTCCCCCAGGAAAAGCAGACAAGTGACACATGCACCACCTGGTACTGGGGGATTGCTGTCACCCATCCCAGGCCTAACACTAGTAATAGAAACCAAAGGAGTTCCTCATTCCCAGTGCTGAATGAAGTTCGTTTGAAAAATAAGATTGGTAAAATACTTCCTAACATTCTACATTGTGAGCTGTCAGCATGCAGTAAGAAACATGTATACGCTGCATGAAATTCACATCTTAATCTTTTGTGGCTTCATAAGGGTTAAGATATAAGTTGGAGCATTTCATGTGTCCCAATTCACTATATATTCACCATGAAGGAAGTCTGACCCTTTGAGATTTTATTTTCTTCTCCAATTTGTAAGTATACTCCCTGTATGCTTTCATACTGATTCAGACTTTTATTTTGAATTAAGCTCATTGATGGCTGTCGGTGAAGGATGTACTTGCTGCTGCCCATCTTAAAAAGATATTTGAAACTCGAGCAATTCCCCAAGACACACTGGTTCAAAAACATTAAGGGGTTCTGAATTGGTTCTTATTTCATTTGCAGTAAAATCACAACTTTTATCTTTCTTCAGGGAAGGAATGTATTCGACAGTGATTGGATGAGAATATGGATTTCAGGAATAGATTTTATGGTGATATAGGTATGAAATACAAGAATTAAAGAAACCACTGATATGCTTATAATAGCTTTAATATTAAATAGAAGCAGCATGCGTTCCTCGCAGAGATGGTTCTCTTTTCTGATTCTTGTTCATGAGTGAAGAAATGTCAGCGAGATCATTTTGGAGTAAGTTCTATGGCTTTTCTCTGTTTTCCCTGCATAAGGGCCTGGTTTGGTTTTGGACTTGTAAATGAGTTTTTTTCTTATGACTCCATTAAGTGGATAAGATTTGATTGTGATACACCTTTACTTTTGGACAACTTTAACATCATATGCATCTTCAACTTGTTCCTTATACAGACCTACAAGTCAGAATTTATTCGCCAGTCTATTTGACAAAGGGGTCAACTTGATTGACTGTCTGACTGAAGAAAATCTGGCTTTTCCTTGTTAGTCTATTTCCTTAAACTGTCTAAGGATTTAGGAACTGAGTAAGGAAATACGTGGTATTGAATCATTCAAGCTTAGTGCTGTAATTCAAACTAGGCTAAGGAATGAACAAAGGACGTGTCATGAGCCTAGAATTGTATCACTCGGATGACAAGTTTATCAGTGCATTTTTTATTGCCCATTGATGCTGTGCCTTAATTCTAAATTTGAAACATGCGATGTTTAGGTGTTATAAAAAATAATCCTTTTTTTTAACCACAGTGGTAATTAAATCTGTTAGTTAACTCTATTGTTTTTAAATCTTTGTCTTCACCCTATTCTTGGAAATAAAGTCAATTCCAATTTTGTTTAAAATGATACATGATTTTATTAGGCCTTGAAGGGGCAGGGTTTCCTTACTTTCCTTGAAATTTTGAGCCCAAATTCACCATAACTAATAAGGTGCTTAGATTTACTTTTAAAAACAATGAATTGAAAATTCCATTCAATTGCTGTATTAAATGAAAATAATTCTTAAGTGAAACAGATTGCAAAATAGTGACTTGTGGAATTTTGAGCACTATTCTCGTAATTTGTATTGGAAAACAGATGTACCCTCTCTGCCCTCCCTCAGACTATCCATTGTATCACAACTCAGATTAGGTGTGTTATCCATCATTCAGTCAGTGCTAGCGCTGCATCTCTAAAATGCTGTAAGGAGGTGAGACTGCCACTTCCTCCATATTTGTATGGTACTTCCGTAAGTGTATGATGGGAAGAAACAAACTTGTTTAAGAAATGCAAGATGGTCATTTCGAAATCTTATGCCAGGAGAGAAAGCAAATGTTTCTCTGCAGAGCAAAGGTAGGAGTAGAAAATGGCCAACTGAGTGGATTAAGCAGAATAAGGAGGGACTCCCTTTTCGCATTGTTCTACTCAGTTCTGCAGTTCCTTTCAATCTCTTGCTCTGGATGAGTGTTATATACTTCACTAATAGCAAACGGTATGAATTTGTCCTCTAGGTAAACACATTTCTGTTTTAAAGAGTGGTGAAATTGCTCCAAGATACAAGTAAATGACCAAACGTGCTATCAGCTGCAGGTGTAATTTTTGGCTTATTGATTTTTGTCTGCGATCGGCTATAGCACATTTATAGCCAGACAAGGGAGGCAGTGGAAAACATCCTCCATTGGCATGGGCTGACTGAGTAACACAGCAGTTTTTCTACTGCAAATTCTGGTCTTCTAAATAGCAAGGATACAATGGGCAACTTGAAAACAAACAAGAATAAACCAACAAAAAAAGCTAAGCAGTTCCAGCTACAGATATTTGCTGTTAGGGCTCCTGAGATGCAGTTTGACCAGGTTATTGCTCTTCTGAGTCTGAACACACAGTAGTGCATTCTGAAAATCACTTGTACAGACATGCTATTTCTCTTTGAGTAATAACAAATTGCCAGCTTTTATTTCATCTGTTGTGTATGCAGGGCAGTAGCATTACCATACTAAAACTAAATAATTTTTCCTCTATTTCCTTAGCAGCATTTGACATGGAAAACAACAACAAAAAAATAGATTTTCAAACAATGGAATAACCATACTTCCTGATGAAAATATTAAAAAAATAATGTTTGTGGTACACTTTAATGCTTTAGGTCAAATGTACTTAATGTGAGCATAAGTAAAATAATAACTATTGTAAGATTTATGTAAGGGACGTTTTGCTGTGTGCTGTGTAGCAGACTTGTGACTGTTTTATGGAGACTTCTAGATCCTAAGATTTAATAATCTTTTTGATTTGTCACTCTGATGGAATGAAAGAGCTCACGAATTTACTCGAAATAGAATTTTCTAATCAATCTTAGGAAAATTAGAAATATATGGCAGATTAACAAACCAGCCATTCATCTGTTGGGTTAAACATACTAACAAGATCTTAACAAGCCGTGTCGTCTTTTAACACATGCAAAGGACCAAATTATCTGCTGAAAGACTGACATTATGTAAATGTAACATTTGCTGGACCTCTAAACCCTGTGATTAAATTACTGTCTAAATTATTCTGCAATATGAATGTCACCTACAAAAAGAAAAGCTGTAGAAGAAATGACTGTGACATCTTCTGGGTTTGCAGTATTTCCAGAATGAATGTTTATAATGAACAGTTTGTATATATAACTCAAAATTTTAACAAAATAAGAAAGACAATAGAAGATCTGATTGGAGTAAAAGTTTACATAGGGGCAAATTTATCTCAAGGTTCCAGCTAGACTTCCTTAGAGAAGCAGTGTGACTTAGTTAAGAGGGGAATTTCAGCCAGTAATGAGGACTTATCACAAGAGAGATGCACTCCTGCTTCCTTCTGTGAATGCAGAGGGCAGTCAGTGGCAGGTAACCAGCTCTCACTTAAGATTTTATGAGAGACACGTGGATAAAACAGCAAAACCACAAACAGAAGTGTGCTGAAACATTGCAAGTAATTATGTCCTTGAAAAGCCATTTACAAACTGTGTTCCCAGCAAATAGAATCATAGGATGGCTTGGGTTGGAAGGGACCTCAAGGGTCTTCAAGCTTCAACCCCCTGCCACAGGCAGGGCCACCAACTTCCACATTTAATACCAGG
>JAOWBP010004023.1:16608504-16634400 GCA_028571105.1 Tragopan temminckii | reverse complement strand
CTTTGGCAGGGGGGTTGGACTCGATGATCTCTGAGGTCCCTTCCAACCCCTACAATTCTGTGATTCTGTGATTTTTTGAATGAGTGAAATATGAATATCTGGCGGAACAAATATCCTTCAAGAAATGGAGGGGTAGAATGTTCTATTAATTGGCTGCTTAGTAAGCTACCACAGCGATGAGAGGGACAAGGCAGCACTTCTCAGAGAGCAATTAATGGAGCCTCGTCATACGCCTGTGTGGTGAGTGAGTGACTTCTGTGATTACATAGCACCACAGCCCACACAGATGGAGAGCTGGTGTTCCTGTTCCCTGAAAATCCATAAAAGATGGTTTGTCCCTCCCTTGCTGTCTCCTTGAAGCTATGCTTGGAAAGCAGTGGTGTTGAGGTGCTCAGAGGGAAAATCTGGAGCCCATCTTGTTGGGAAGTTGGAGATTTCTCTAAAAACTCAGCTTTAACTCTTTGTTGGAGCTTTTATTCCATGCAGACATTTTTCTTCTTGCTTGCTCATCAGTGAATGCATAAAGATAGGTGAAAGGAGAAAAATATGTCTTCGTTTAACTAAGGCAAGATGCTGTATTACTGTTTTTAGAGTGGTTAATTTGAGCTCGTGCAAAGAAAGACTGATAGAGAAATGAATTTTTAAAGTGTGGTGACAAGGGAGGAAAGGCAGGTATTTTTGGCAGATATTTTTATGTACTTTCAGATGTTCCAACCAAACCACACTTTCTTCACATGAATGTCTCTTGATTTTTTTGAGATACTTTGTTTCATTTGTGCTCTTAGATGCTTTTTTTTTTTTTCCCTCTTTCTTTGAGAAAATAGGTACTTGGAGTCTCATTCTACCCAGTAATATTAACCTCTGGAGTGTTTGTTCGGAAGTCTATATAAGAAAAGTATGCCCGGTGCTGGTTCTCAACAGATGGGTTTGCAGGGTCCTTTTTGCATTAGTCTTGTGTACTGATCAGTTTTCCTACAGGATTTGTTGTTACCCCAAGGGCTCGGATCCTCAGCACCTCCCCAGTGCTATTGTGTAATCATGAAGACTAGTTCCACCCCTGGGTACTCTCAATGGGACTTCCCAATTCTTTTTATACATTTTTGCTGTGATGACTAAAAAACTGAGTGTGAGCTTCGTACCTGCAGTGCATGTTATCTTTTCTTAGACTGCTTGACAGTAGTATTTTGCTGACAACCGCATTCATTTGCTTGCGTGCCATTGCCTCTCACATCACGTGAGAATCAATTCTATGTATATTACTCAAATTCTGAAGAAATCCAGATATAATTTCCAGCTTAGTTGCATATTTCGGTGAGCTGAGCTACTGTGACACCGTTTTCAGATGAAACAAATCTCTCCCAATCCTACACTGTTCATGGAAACTTCCCTCTTCTCCCTGTTCTCCCTCGTGATTCCTTTCAGTGAGAAAGGGGATGAAGGGGACTCTCATTCAGGTAATCCTGCACTGAGCCTACCTGTTTCAGCATACTGCTGTTTGCCACTTAAATTGGATGTTACAGGGTTTTCTGCTAGAAAAATGCTTTTTGGTAGAAAGCCTGGAGTTGAGCTGGTTTTCTTTCCTTTGAAATCTTCCTGTTTGTTGTATGGGAAAGAAAGCAGAAAAGTACAGGGGGAGCAAACCTCTCCCCATAACTAGGAGGAGGCTGAGCAGAGCCATGCCCTCATTTTTGTTATTTCTTCCTTTGAAGAGGAAACCTGGCTTCCTTTGCCCCCACACCAAGACTGCCTCCAAGATTTACTTCACTTTTGGTTGCAAAGGAGACGTTTCTTTCTCCTGTTTCCCTCTCCCCTTTTGGTCAATATCCCATAAATGCACCAGCGAATAGTCCCTGTGTTTCACTCTGTAATTAAAAATTCGAGAGCAAGAAAGAGAAGCAGGAGAATAATTGGTATATTTCCTGTTTTTCCAATTTATTCAAGTTTGGAGGAATGGAGACGCACAGGAAAATGAGTTTGAATGCTGTGAGAGTGAGGGCTGGTCCTATATTTGATTCTGAAATGTACATTGCTTTTAGTTGCACAATAATCCATGGCAATTGAAGAGATTGGTCACTTCTGGCACAAACTTCAGTAGTTTTTCAATATCTTGCTACTGAGCCTAAATTACTGTAGGTTTACAGTTGTGTAACTATAAACTGAACTTAATCATTAATTTTTCAGCAATAAAAAGAAAAAGTAGGCTAAACTTCAGCTATAGATGAAGTATTTAAAATAATTTCCCAAAGCCCTTCATAAATATGACATTGATTCATTGATATACAGACCATTAGCAGTTAGTCTCCTCTGTTCATATATCATTTCAATTATCTCTAGACTTCCCCAGGGTCTTTGACAAATGGGAGACAATTTGCATTTTGTACGTTAATGACCTTGGTAGAATTTATAATTCTTTTCCCCCCCTTCTTATTGTTATACATGAGCATTTGAGAGGAAAACCCCACTAAACTTTGGATGACCGGTCTGTAACTTGTAATCAGAAGTGGATGGCTGTGAGAAAGGGGAAGAGGAAGAGCTGTCAATCATTCCCCCATACCTGGTGATTTGCACAGGTGGGACTTGCTGGTCTCATACACTAGAGGAGAGAGAGTTCCACATCTCTGTCCTCTGGATGGGGCAATAATGAAGCTTCTAGTGGGCCAAGGAGGTGGTACAGTGTACAGAGAAAGGTGAAGTACCCAGTAATTGTAAGTCAACTTGATGGATACTGCATCACTTCTGACCTCAGAAATCCCCATGGCCAGCTGTCAGGATTTGGGGACAGTGTGTTGCTTTTTAAAGTGAGACTCTTGTGTGGTGGATCCATCCTTTGTGATAAACATGTGATTGCTGCCATCCCAGGACTGTTCTCCAGCTGGTAAAAATTCACCATTACCATCAGTGACAGAGCATGATACCTCAGATACCAGAGCCTTTGCCTTTGAACAGTCGCTGCAGTCTCTCAGGCAACATTAGGTGGTGACTGTTGGCAACTGCTACGATGTTAGGAGCAACTTGTTTCCAGCTAGATCTTCAGAACCATCCATAACGTTATACTAAATGTGCTCTTCTCATATATCACACTTCCCTTCTGTGAGTCAGAATGATTTTGGCTGTCTTTCCCATGCAAAAACAGTAATTAGGCTGGTTTGAATGTGAGGAATTTATTTTTTGATTGGAGCTGAAGGGTGAAGTTGCAAATGTGGGATGTGAAATATCAAATTCACTGATGCTCACACTTAGGAGGAATGGATACATGCAGCAAGAGAGGTCTTGGGTCTAAAGAGCCCACAGTGCAGTGTGAGGGAGGCTCAGGGCAGGCTGTTGTGCATCGTTTTCTTCTGATGTGCATCGTACTACTGTTATTCCACGTGCTGGAGAGCTGTCAGCATTTGGCTTGAAGAGAGCTGGATAAATCAGAAGCTCTGAGTGGTCCATAAGAATGAGTGAAAGATGAAGGTAAACATATTATAGATTTATTTCATCACCTTCTGAGAGCAGGACTAGGCCTCCAAATAATACATAGCTCTGGAATATGCCTCCGTTTGCCCAGGTTGCATGCTCTGCACACAGATGCTTTATTTCTGCACAGTCTGCATGGCCATGCTTTGATTTTTCCACCCCGAGCAGTTGTTGCCTTTTGATGTCTGTTTTTAATTTGTTGAACATCTATAATAAATCTTAAGAATATTAAATATATTTCTAATAAATATTCTGCTTAAGAGTATTAACTTTAATACTGTGACCTTACTGCTGCTGACAAAATACAACTGGTTATCTTAAAACCAGTAACTTGATAGCTGTGTGCTATTATTTAAGGTTTTACAACAGTAAGCCCTTTTGACTAGTCAGGAATGTGAAAACATGCCTAGCATTTGCAGGGAGAAGGGTGGAGGAATGGATGTTTAAAAGTGTAAAATGATCACATGTGAGAAGACCAACTGGATTTGGGAAGCTGTGAGTGTTTTGCACCATCTCACCAATGCTTTGTTGAGAGCACAAATGTAAATTTCTTTTGTTATACCCCTGGAAAAAACAGGGTAGTGGTTTGGACATGGCTTGTTTTCAGTCTTGCTTAATTCCATCGCCAGGCTCAGGTGTCCTGCTTGAATGCATCAGCAGCGATTCCTTTTCAGCACAAGGATGCTCACCTCACTGCTGATTCTGGATATTTCTGGAATATTTAGCCCCCATTTAGAAACATTTGAGGCAGCTGTGGCTTTCCATCAAGGTGCTGCACAATGCTGCTCTTAGGAAACCTGCCCTGCAGGAACACTGAGTAACAGCTAATGAGCACCCACTTGTGCCAAATAAGCTAGAGGAATTTGGAAGACAAATTAGGCAATGAGGTCTCTGGGAGTAATGACTTCCCTGGGGTTTCTTTACAAATTAAACTGATGAAGATTTAATCATTTGTTTTTATTTCTGTGGATTCTTTTGCCCTTGACATGCCAGATCCGTTACAAGAAGGCACTGTGAGTGAGCACAGCTAAGTGGCAACGACATACGTCTGTGCAGACCAAATGAAGAGTTCTCATTTATGCTCATTATTAAAGGGGTGACCTGGTTGTATGGTCGTGTTCCAGCCACCCAGGAGAATAATTACAGAAAAGTTATTTTCCATAGTAGGAAGAAGTGAGATGGCTTTACAACTGTAGCTTGCAGAGGTTATTTGACAAGGTAGCGAGTAATTCTACACGGAGAGATTTTAGGAAAGTCTCCTAATAATGAAAGACAAAAGACAAGAGGAAATATTCAGAAATAAGAAGAAAGAAATGTTTAATGCAGAAGCAGAGGCGTTGTCATTCATTGCTGCCTGATCTAATCCCTAGTGATGAGCAGAGCCTGTCCTACCAGTGATAGACATTGACTGGCAAGGACAACTATTACAAAAAGAGAAGAAAAGAAAATAGAACTTTCCAGTTAAAACTCAATTGTCATTCTAATTCTAAACCAGAAGTCAGGCATACACCTGTTCCATGCTTCAGTTATATCTGTATCTTCATACACTATTCTGGCTGGCAGGAGCTTCTTTGTTTGGTAGAAGAAACAAATGGTCCCAAACATTTTCTGGAAAGGTCTTTGTATGCCACCTTTTCCTGTACTGTGTCCCCTTCCCTACATGATTATATGGTGAACTGAAGTGTCCAGATTTGCAATTATTTTGTAGGACTGGAAAGAAGGAGCTGTGCACTTGCTTCTGTCAATCTGTTGTTTTCCTGAGCACAGGAAAATAAGAGAGAGGCAAAGCTGGAATAAATACTTTGCTCTACATTTATAACAGTATTTTTCCTTGTTGCCTTTCCTGGAACGAGAGAAAAATAATCATGACTTGGAGTTCCATTATATTATTTGGAATTCCCTTTCCAAGGAGGCTGCTCTCTACTCACTGCTCCCATATGCTGTTGCCTTCAGCTCACCCCACTCTGTTGTCACCACCTGCGCTTGCTGCCACGTGTGGATGCTGAAGTAACAGCATAGCAGGCATCTAAACACCCAGCGCGTGCCACTGCTGATCTGGTTGGCTCTGACCCATCGTTACAGGCTTTACCTGGAAGCCAGAGTATTTATTTCTTTCTGAAATTGCTGCACAGTGTTCTCTTTATCTCTGCTTTTGTTACTTCCGTGCTCAACTGTCACGGTGCTCTACACAGGAGGTGACATCTTAAATCTCTTGAAAATAGAGATTGAGCACGAGCTGCCTTCACATTCCTGTCGTGCTCCTTTGATGTCAGTGCTGTTCACCTCTGAGATTGTGTTTGTTCCTGAAGATGTTGGTGTTAGCTAACCTGTAGCTACCTCTGGGTTATTTCCACATACATGTCAGTTGTCACTCTCCAGCTACTGTGGCCTGAGAACCCCAATGGTTTTACATAGCCTTGATTATTTTATTTTTTTTTTATGTCAAACTAACTACTTCTTACCACTTAAGATTAATAAATGTAAATGCTAAGCTTTTAGCAATGACCTAGCATATCTGCTTTTTCTATACAACTGCAGTCTGATGACCCATTTTATGGGTGATAATGGGAAGGAGGGGGTAAGGCAGTAGTTCTGCATATAAATTTTCTTCAGATACAGAAGATGGAAGCTCAATGGGGGGGAAAAAAAAAAAAAAAAAAAATAAAATACCGTGAATATATCAGCCTTCATTTTTGATCAAAACCTGATTTTCTTACCCATGAAACAAGGAGTGGAAGGCTGCCAGACTGTCCCAGGGTCAAGTTGCTCTTTGTGAGCTCCCCAACAGGCTCCAGTGCTTGGCTTGGCTGGAACCCAACACCTAACTTGTGCCTTCGACTCCTGCCAGAAATTGAGTCAGTGAGGCTCCCGAAGTCTCAATAATAATAATTGCTTTGGAAATGATCTTCACAGAATGTTTACCTGCCTGCAAGTTAGATAAGAGCTTATGTCGTGAAATCAAACCTCCAAAGTTCAGTCTTTTCTCCTGTTTGCGTGCGCATAGCCGCCGCTTGTTGGTAATGGAAGTCAGATATAGCACAAAGAGAAGGCGTTTGTAACACAACTGTGTTTTCAGACAAAAGCAAAGGCTTTTAAGGATGTCACTGTGGAGCCCTGCGTTCTTTCTAAAAAGGCTCCATTTTGTGGCATGAAAAGTCTGAGCAGAAAGAAATCCGTCTCAGAAGAGCTCTGTTGTAAGAAAAGCTGCATTACAGCAAATTAGGCTTTCTTTTATGTTTTGCTCATAACTGTCATAGCAGGTGAAGGCAAACTCTTGTCTAATTTGATAAAATATCTTTAATTGCAGCAGTGCTACTCTCGGTTTGGGCTGGGTGCTCTGTTTGTAATCATAGCTCTAGTCGTGCTCCACAATCATCTCCAATCACATCCAATTAGCAGTCGTTAGTCTGTTGTTGCTTAATTCAGGTATTCTGAGGTGTTCAGTTGCATTATTCATACCTCGTGTTTGAAACTGAAGTTAAAAATGAGTACTATTACAGGATTCCATTGTACTGATGGGCTTTTTTCCTTTCATTGTAGTCATTCCTATTGGTGTAGAAAACTTGGTGTAGGTCCTGCAGTTAACTTTTAGAAAGTAGCTGTTCTTGCTAAAGGCGATCTCATAAAGTGGGATAAAAAAAATCCAAGCAGTATTTTTTTCACCCGATAGTGTGGTTTGGAAGTTATTGTTGCAAAATGGCACTGAAGCTCAGGAACACGAGAAGGAAAAAAGAGAGTGAAAGAGACCAGCCGTGTATGTGGTTTTGGAGGATAAGCAGTAAGATTTGGAAGGACTGTTAAATGCCAAGTTACAGGATTTAGTCCTGAGAGCAGGTGTTGGAGCGGGCCATCTCCATCTCAGAGCACACACTGAGCATTTCCTGATCTTGCATGAGATTAACGGCAGGTTGAGTCCAGCACAGCAGCTCTGGCCATTTCCTTGCTTTTTTAATGCTGTTCCTTAACTTGCTATTTAAACTCTAGGCTTGTTCATTTTTTTTTTTTTTTCCTTTTATCAGTTTTTATTCTGATTTTAAAGGACTTATTCTTGATGCGTGCAAGGGCAAAGCACTGACGCATCTTTTGGTTCTTTTCAATCATCAGCCTATCATTTTAATGAGAGAAAATTAATACTGGTGAGGTATGTCTAACAAGGAGTTTCATTTATTTATTTATTTATTTATTTTGTTTGGTTTTGCATCAAGATTTCCTGAGATCAGTTTTTTTTTAATGATGTAGTAACAAAGGCAAGCAAACCCTTCAAGAGATCCACCTCCCTGGGGAAGGGTGGGCCATGAGCACAGCAGATAAATTGGATGGTTGATGCTCTCTGTGTATACGAATGTGACAAGGGGATGGAGAGGAATGCATGCAGCAGTAATTTTTCTCTGAAAAGGGGAAAAAAAGATGTCTGTGTAAAAGGAGGTGCTAACTGGTGGAAGCACAGGTTCAGCAGCTGCCGGGGGATGAGGCAGCAATGAGGGAAGCTCTCTGAGAGCTGGCTGGAGAAAAGTCTGTGCCAAACTCAGAGGGGTTTGCTCTAGTAATCAGGAGCTTGTTAATAACAGCTCAGATTTACAATACTTCATAACAGCACAAGAAGAACTATTCCTCCAGTTATTGACTTTGTGGAGGAAGGAAACCTAATAAAGCACTAAGAGTGCTTAATCAATACACGTGTAGAACCATGCTGACTATCAGAATGAGCAGCATTGTTTTCTATTCAGACAATAATTTATGGTTTGCGCTGGAAGTGATGGATGTAATTTATGTTTTCAAGACAATTACTGTCCAAAGACGACCGTTATATAGATCTTGCATGAAATGAAGAAAAAGAGAGATGCAGGAGCTGGGCGTGAGCACTGTGCACTCTGTGTGTAACGATGCTGTGTTGCGTCTGTATTCACGTGAACTGTGCGATGTCACAGCGCAGAGTGGCCTTTAAAGTTCAAATCAACTTTTCTAGGCTTCGGGGTTTATTCAGACATATGGTTTTGGTTGCAGACCATCTGGGCTGTAGTTTTAAAAGCAGTGTCTAAAGCCTTGAGGAGTTACGCATTCTCTGCATCCTTAGCTCTTTCAAAACTGGAATGGAATTATTTAGATCTGTAAAATGAAAAGCTGTCAAGTATGCATTATAATTTGGAGGCACTCGCCTGTTACACCTCCTTATGAAACAAACAGCAGTATGCATGGCAATGTACTTCTTTGTTCATGTACCAGGCACTTGTCTATCGTAAGATACTCATATAGGTGCATTTAAGTTGCACTAGGTATACTTACATTCTCATTCAGTACACTGATTTCCTGCTGCAGTGCAGCAGCCCCTGCTTGCAGGGCTTTCCCTGCCTGCTGCAGACCTTGAGCAAGCAAGCCTCCATCCCTGCGGGCAGGGCAGGCTTTGTGCCCTGTTGCTGTGGAAGATGCCGAACTCTGTGCAGCTCAGCAGCCCACACACAGCAAAGGTGTGCAGGGCTCAGAGTTAGTAATACTGCAGGTCACCTCTGTTAGATCTAAATGTGGAATTACTGATGAAAAACTTCTTGTCCAATGCCTGCATTTATATAAAACTTGTATTTATTTGTGGGAAATCTTGAGTCATCTCAGCTTGTCTAAAACCTTGGTGAAAGTTTGTTTTCCCTGGAGTTGGGCATGTTTCAGGTTTGCTCTGCTATGGAGTATTTTGGGACAGTGGCATCCAGCAGGACTGCAGATAGCTATTGGGATTAGCTCTTCTCTGCACATGGCTCCTAGGTATATTTATTTGAGCAAAGGTGATCCATTTCATGACAAACAGACATGCTCCTCTACTGTGAAGATATCAAATATTTGAGATTTTTGAACAAATAAATACATTTGTACGTAGGGCAGTTCTGTAATGCTTCACATTGGGAGTATGGGACACAGGGATATGCCTACAATCTCCATCCATGAAAGTTGCTGATTTAAATTACAGTGTGATTTTTTTTCTCCACATTGACAGGTGTCACATGCAAGTTAATATTAAGTTCATCCAGATGTTTGCTTTTTTTAATTTCTTTTTTCTTTAAGACTTCCCTTTGCAGGATTGAAAGCTCACGTGGAGCACATCCCATGGATAATGTTTTTGTGTTGCAACATTGGCTCTATAAATAAATGTGAAAAATCGTGGTAGAAAGCATCACATTTATTTTTCTGAGGTGCCTACAGCATGTCATTACAGATGGATTGATAGTCCTGATAACATTGAACTTTCATCAGCCCCAGCCTGGCAGACTTGTTACATGTCAGAAATTTTCTGTCGTTTTTCTTGCTATCCAAAAGGCAAACATATTTGCAACCTTGAGTGACATTGAACATGGAAAGCAGACAGAAATTTATCATTTGACAGAATTGTTGTTGTCGTTTTCTCCTTTTTTTTTCTTCCCCCCCCTCTTTTTTTTTTTTTTACTGACAAATCCGTAGTCATATAATATAAAAAGCAGTAGATATTTGGTGTATAAAGCAGTGAAAAAAAACAAATATTGGGGCAGAGAGAAGCAAATAATGGACACAGCATGAGAGAGGTAGAAGAAGAGGAGTTTGTTAGTCAGACAGCCAGTGCTGCTACTGGGGTCAAGTGTCCAGGTGGATCACAGGTTTTAATGCTTAATAAGAAGATTCCTGATTGAAAATAAAAACGTGCTGCAATCAGGAGGAAAAACATTTTGTACGTTAATATGCAAAAGCATCGTACACTTCCGTGTATGTTGTTATTGTGAAATCAAGAGGATAATGATTACTCATCTGGAAAGGTTTTCTTTCGGTGCTTTGGATGAAAATATTGGTATTTTCCCAATTGGATATTGGTGCTAATCAGTTGGGTTGTGCTCAGTAGACCACACAATGTAATATTTATGTCAATATTTTATGCTAGGAGATCATGTTGTACTGTGGATGCTGAACTAGAAAAACAGAAAAACATGAATTCCTCACATAATTTTGTTTGCAAAAGAAAGAATAAGAGGTTTTACTAGTTTTCAGCACTATTAGTGCTGAAGGTGTGGAGTGGGGTTCCTGTGCAGCTTATCACTGTTTATTACCACGAGGCATGTTGAGATGTGTGTTATTCAGAAGGAGTAAATCACTTAGAACACGTCCGCTTCGCCAGCCCTCCACGCGATGCTCGGCGCTGCCGTGCCTTCCTGTGCTTTGAGGAACAGGACTGAGATCTGTCACTTGTCATATGTTCTCTCAGCTTCTTGCTGAGAAGCGAACAGACGAATGTCTTATTTTGGTATGGTTTGTTTTTGCATTTCGGGGTGTGCGAGTGTTTTTCTTCAGAAAATTTTCTCTCTAAATCACCGAATCAAGAGCATCTTTGCTGGCTTTGTGTGAGATAAGCTTTGGGTTGTTGTGTAGCTCTGACATAACTGAATATTTTTTAATGTAGCTTGCCAGTGTCACTGGGGATGAAGAAAGTTTTATTACATCAGTCGTCGCACTGAATTTAGAGCTGTAGAGTAATGAGGTCTCTGAGCTTATGCTCGTCCCAATACACATTGGCAAATTTTGGTGTTTCATGATTTCTTTGTATGTTTTTTATTTTTTAATAATCTGAAGCTTTCCTTAAAATTTCCTTTAACTCTTTGGTTTTTAACCAAAATCTTAAGCTAACTAGTAAAATTGATCTCAAGCTCTTCAAGGAACAAACCTTGGTAAACCTTAGTCGTTAGCAGCTAAGGATTGCTGCTGAAAGGTTCTCATCTCTCTTGTGTATATATAGGAAATTCATTCTTTCTTGATCTTTTTTTTTTTCTTAACATAACTTTGTATTTCTTTTGGACAAAATCTAACTAGATTTAAAAATGAATAAAAGAAAAAAGAGGAAAAAAAGCCATATTTCCCTATTGGTGTTGCAGAGTGTCTCTAAATGAAGTAATTCTTCCATTTGTACTGTCAAAATATTGCTTACCTTCTGTTGCTTAATTGTCCTCCTTCCAACTCTCTTGCTCTTTAACCTGAATGCTGGTTGACTTTGCAACTTGCACTCAAGCAGAGGAGGAAAGTTTCTCCCATTGCACTTGTGGGTTGAACTGTGGGGCACAGTAACACAGATGGGAGTAGAGATGACCAGAAGGGTCCTCATTTATTTCTCAGTGACTTTCTCATTCTGTAGAACCAAAATCATATGCAGTTATTCTTAAATAAGCATATAGAATCTGGTCACAGCCCCTTTTACTGACCACCTCGTGTTTTTACTGACAGATGTAAATGAGTGCAGCGCTGAGAACGGAGGCTGTCAGGACCAGTGCTGTAACACCATTGGCAGCTACCACTGCAAATGTCCAGCTGGCCAGAAACTGGGGGAAGATGGGAAATCGTGCGGAGGTAATGTGCTGTTCTGTGCCTTACTGCTAGTAGGGAATCACAGAAGATATTGGAAAAGAATCAGAAGTGCTAGCTTTTATCTGGAGCCAGCTCAAGAGTGTGCATTCAGAGCTGTTAAGAATACCGATCTTCTCATGTCTGGATTATAAGGATATAACTCTAAGAACACTTCAAAGGGTTGTGTTTTTTTCTTTTGAGAAATGGTTATCGCTTAACCTGGATTGGTTGTGCCATGTTCTGATTATGGAATTTCCATCATCAGTTTAAAAACCTGAAGAAAGTGTGTATGTTTTATAGCATTTTGTGTCTCTAAAACAAAATGGGTCTTATCAGAAAATACATATACATTTTTGCATTTCAATCACAATTCCACAGCTAGAGATTAACAGAATAAAAAAGGATTTAAAATCACATGCTACATAAACCTATTTGTCTTCTTCCTAAGGGAAATAGGAACCCAGTTTCTGCATTATGGGGTAAAATTTGTTCTTATGCAAAGGTTTGACTTTCTGTAAAATTTAAACATCACATAAGCTTATGTTAGAGCACTTAAGAATTCATTAAAGTCATATTGGTAAACATGGAGTGGATATAAAAAAAAAAAAAAAGCCCATTGGATCTGTTAATCTGCAATCAATCTACAATCATTTTATACTTATATTTATCTACAATCATTATATAGGTATGTAATAATATAATAATTTTCTGATTTTTCTCAAGAGGAAAGATGTTAGGTATGTTTTCATGAGCCGTGTGATCTCTTTACAAGAAGCCATCTCCTCTGACTTTTCCTGTTGCGTAATATCTCACAAATTCCTTTCCTCCATGATTTCATTTTACTATTGTCCTTCAACGTGTTCCTCAGGAATTGTTGCAAAGTAATGCATTTCTTACCTGTGATCACGCTCCTTATTTTAATTTTATAATTATCCATCTCCACTCCTTTTCTTTCCTCAAGATTTGTAGAAACATTTTTCAAGGTAAGCTATCATTTGATATTGAGCTTGACAATGTATTTTATTTATTTGTATTTATTATTTATACATCATTTTATTATCATAGTTTTTCACTGTGGTCCTCGGTGCTTTCTTTTTGGCCTTTTGAGGGCTGAAGCTAGAAATACTATGCACGATTCCCATATCCCTGCTACGTCAGCTCAGTCTTCTCTTGCCCTCTTGGTGGCCAATTGGTGATGCTCCTGTGAGCCAGTGTATGGGTCTGTTCGTTGATGAATACCTACTGGCTGCAGATCTGCTTAAAAGTTTACCAAAACTTGTAATTTTCAAAAGCAGGGGTCCTATTCATTGTAGTCCTAGTTGTTCAGCATGTGAGAGTACTCTGTTCTCTCTGTACTCTGCTTCTGTTGACATGGGTTTGTGTCAGTTAGATTAGTGTTCCTCTGTACGAATCTGCTATTCTTAAAATAGTCTTCAAATTCTGTTATTTTGGCATTCTTTAAAAATTCAGAGCTAGAAATACTTGATTCTTGTGTTACATAGGAATTGGAGAAGTACTGTTAGCCATTTTGAAGCCTCTGTTTGAAACCTTCCAACAAAAATGGAAATGTGCAATGAGCTGGAGCCACTCAAGTCATAGACCAAGGGAAATGCAGTGGTGATGATAATTGCACCTGAACTTTTGTGGTGCTGGTAATAACAAGGAGCATGTGCCTACACTTGCTGCAAGGCACCTTCAACAAACTCATAGCCATCAGATTTAGCAATGTAAGTGACTCAGAGGTTGAGGGAAACACGAGCTCCCCAAAATACTGTGTGTGCTGCTTGGAGGTGCTGATCTCTCAGGACTTGGTGCTTTATTGATGCAATGGTTCTGCATTGCTCAAAGGGCTCTTTTTGCAGATGAGGGCAAAGCAGTTTCTCAGATTAGCCAGCGTTTTGGGGGGAACAAGGCTGATAGTCATTCTGGATAGTTACATTCTTTCTTTATAGCTTCGCTGTGCTTTATGTCAGCTCTTAGTCTAAACTGTAGCATTAAATGGCTGCGCTCTATTGTTCTGCTCCCATTATCTGTCTCGTGGTTGGTTTTATTTCACTGGTAACTGAAATGATCAATTGCTGTAGAGTGTGGGTTTTTTGTCAGCTAGAGTACAAACAAGGCATATTGTTACAAAGGCACACGGAAGAAGTGTAGGTTTTATTCAGTAGGTCATTATTAGTGCAAAGATTGATCTTGTTTTTCAGAAACAAAATAGAGCATCCATTTGACAGAAAGGAAAGATGTCAGGAAATTACTACCAGAAAAAAAGGGCAAAAAAAAAGTGTTGTTAGCTATTTGTAGCTGTTTAACGTTGAGGAGGAGAATAGTGAATAAAAATTCACTAATCTGGCAACATAATGAATTGTACTGCTGATTAGTCAATAATAGCTGCTTTTTGTGAGCTGCGTTAGAAGACTCAAGAGCCGAATCTGACAGTGGGCAGTTAATAGGAGCTGAGATGCTCAGTATCTCTACCTTCTGTGCCATCAAAGGTGTCCACAAGACACAAGGCTACATGAATATCAACAAGACAACAGTACAAACAAGCATCATCCTTTTTTAAAAAAAAAAAAAAAAAAAAAAAGGTTGCTGCAGTCAGGATTCAGCAAGCCTAGCTTTGGGGTGGCTCTTTCTATAAGAGCTGTATGGGAAAGGGCCACATAACCCAGGGTACCCCATGCTGTGCCCTTTCCAACACTTGTAAGGAACGTTTCTTACTGGTTGTGGTCTCCAGTGGAAGGATATGTGATTCATATGTGGTATGTAACGTCTTATTTCAGAGAGGGCTACTGACAATAATAGGTAGTTGCAGTAAGATGAAGGCATGTGCATCTATATGGAAATGCCAACCAAAGTGGTGAGCTGATTAGCCTTTCAAGACTAATTAACTACATGTTGTAATGCACTTTTAATCTCCAGTCTTTATGGACAGAACTGAAGTTTTCTTATTTGACAGAGAAATATTTTTTGGCAGATAGTCACATAGGCATTACGGATTTTGACATAAAGCTCATGCTTGCCTCTCACTCTTCACACAGCCTGTTGAAATTAATGATGAAAGAGGATTTGGATTTAAATCTCTGCATCTTACAATAAATTAATATTTGACATTTATTAGTACATGGCTGAAGACCTTATTCTTTGTCCATTGCATCCGTAGCAGCATTCGATATTTCTGGGGGCAGCCTGGATGATGTCAGTGAGGGAATTTGCTCAGAAAGTTGTGGCTTGGTCTGAGTAAGGGAGGAAAAACACATATTTGTATACAGAAATTGGCTCCATCTTTGTACAATAGCTCCTCATTTTTTTGGCAGAAGCAACCTTGATTCTTACATGGTACTCTGTGACACATATAGTATTCTCTATTCGTACCGTATATCAACATGAAACAATTTTATTCAAGCATCGCAAAAAAGCAAAAATGTTATTTTCCAAAAGTTGATGCCATTTTTAAGCTCAGCTATCAGCACAAGCTCAGATCTGTAAAGCATGCTGAGGCTGGAGCTACAAAAGCATCTTTTCACACATGAGTAAGCTACAGAAGTCAAACGAAAAAGGTTGTGACCTTACGTTAACCTTCTTTGGTAAAATGTCATTTCTTATTTATATTATTGTGTTCTCATCTGTCAAGGCAGATGAACAAAGTCCTATGATTAGCTGTTGATGAAAAGAAGCTTCTATTTTACTGATCAGAACAATATTGCAATCAGTGCAGCCCAGTCCCTGGGCATCCCTGGGGGCTGAGCCCAGCTCCAGAGTCTGGGCAGATCTCTGACCTTTGCTGGAGAGGCTCAAGGAATGGCCACCTTCAGAGGATGTGTGTGACTTTGCAATGCCACTGCTGTTTATCCAAGTAATATAATAGTTGTTGGTGTCAATCATTTATCCTGATTTCTAGTCTGACGGGAGCTCTCTAAACACTGCTTCCACAGGAAAGTTAATAGCTTGACTGAAAGGAATAGTGAAGGATTTGTTAAAGAAAGTGTTTATTAGGGCGACATCAGAATTTATTTAATCTTTAAAGCTTGGGATTTTGGTCATAACTTATTCTTGTCAAATACTGTGTTTTTGCCAAAGAGAATAATCACACTAATTTTGTACTTGGACTGGTTTCCCTGCCCATCAAATCAATGCATCACACTTCTGCTGTGTCCTGTGAAGAAACTGAAGGACATAACACTGTGCACCTGCAGAGCAATGCCAAGAAGTAGTTGTTTTTCCTTTTTATTCTTAATTATTTACTTATTTTAACTGAAGAAGAGAATGCAGTTCATGGGAGGGATCCAGTGTCTTGTTTCAGAAGGTTTGTGGTTTCGTACTGCCATGATGTGCAGTGGCACAAAGGAGAACATGGAAAAGAAATGATAATTTACAAGAAGAAATATAGGTCAGACTTGATTACACATGCAACAAGTGCCACTGAGCTTGAACCCCAATCTTAGAGTAACCCAGTGATAGCACTCCTTGATGTGCCAAAGCCATCCAGCCCTCTTTATCTATCTCTATTGTTTCAAGATTCTGTCCTGAGATGTGGAAATAAAGCTAAGTTGTAGCAATTGCACCACGGTTATCTAATTATCTGTGACTTAAAGACTATGCCCACTTAATGTCCAATTCAAAAGTAATTCTTTTGGAAATTGGCGCTTCTCTTCTTTTTTTTTTTACCTCTGGTTCTTTTGGAGGAATGAATGCTGGAGGTCATTCAACCGTCCTTTCTTGTGTACTCCCATGCTGCATTAGGAGCCAGCCAGGATCGATAGATGCTAGGAGCTGTTGCACTCTCCTAGGCAAATAGTGTCATCTTTCTGCATTTGTCTCTTTGTGACAGTATTACAGCCAAAAATATACTCAGAAATAAGTAGGAAAAATTACAATGGATTCATAGTAAAGGTAGCATTAATTGTAGGTTATTGGACTTTTGAAGTGAATTACCTGAATCCTGATTAATGGCGAGCCCAAGGTAGGCAGAAACCTGAGCTGAATTTCGGGTTGCTAATTGAAGGCTGACAGCACACAGTGAGTGCTGCGGGTTGGTTTGGTCACTGCCCTCTCATTTTGTGTGCCCCTCCAAACCTAATCCACTCAATTACTCACACAAACCTTTTCCATCTTATTAAAATGTATCATATACTAAACTTAGCAAAATCACCCTCATTTCAGCTCTGACCTGCTTCTCTTCCACTGGGGAGGGTGGGGGATGAACACAGAGCTCGAATCGAGCGGGGCAGACAGGACCAGAGACTTCCAGCCTATATCTTGAGTAATAGTGTGGCACTTTTAGCCAGGAAGAGAGCCTGATACTCTGATAATCGATTCGTTTTAGAATTTTAATCACATTGGTTTACATTTTGCCTGATTCATGCTTGGCTACTGCAAAAATCTCCCCTTTCTAATTTGTGGGACAGAGGAGGCTGAGTGAAATCACAGCTTCTCACATAGCACATCCCTTGGGGTAGATGAGCTAGCAGCTATGAATACAACCATTGAATAGTATGCTTGTTTACCCCAGATACGTGTGCTTATTAAGTGGAGCCAAGGGCACGCACTGGAAGGTTTCAGTCACCTTTTAAACAGGAGTTTTACACTAACCAGTTGGGTGCAAGCAGGTAGAGTAAAGAGCAATGCCTTAACAAGGGGCTCCAAAGCAACAGCTGCAGTGCAGGAGTCCTGCACAGCTCTCTGGGCAGGCTGGATCCCAGGTCCCACTCTCTTCTTTTCCATGGAGGATTTTGTTTTGTTTTGTTTTCCTGACTGTTCCTGTTTAATTCAGTTGCAGCATTTCAATAAGCCATTTGCATGAAGCAAATGGGCAGCAAGCAATTTAATTTTAAAATTATGTAAGGATGGCTTTGAGTCTTGTGCATTTCTACATACATACATACGCATATATGCATTGTATACTGATATGGAATATGTTTCCTACAGCACATCTTCTGCTGTGTTCCAAAACAGCATGATTTTTAAAAAGCGTGGTATTATTCATAAAGCACAGAAAACTGGCACCTTGTTCTGCGTGTCAGCTATCAGATGAATTATTGATCACTGTTCTGACACGGACTGAAAGAGAAAAATTGTTTCTCAGTGGCACAGGCCTCCCAGGTAACAGCAAACTCAGAGTCCCAGCTCTGCTGCTCAGGTCCATATGGCACTTGAAAGCTCACCGTGTCTCGTAGCTGGCTGTGGGCTCTATCAGCAGGGTGGAAGTACTGTCTGGAAGCGTAACTTGCTGCTATCTTTGGAAAGGAGAGGTTGTGTAAAGTGCTGGGAGGATGGCAGTTGTTGCCTTCATGTTTTTTCTGCAAGCGGTGCCAACCTGTACCATTGTGAATTTGTGCAGGATGCTGGGGATGGCCAAACATGCTGCTGTGATAACTTCTCTTTGTGCCAACTGATGCACAAAGCTTTACTGGTCCTCTTTAGGCAACGGAAAGATTGGAGGTTGGGAAACGCTGTACTATTTACTACACGAGTCAGGGATTTCATCTGTTTTAATTAGTGGATGCAAAGAGCTTTGAATAGTTAGACAAAAAGCACAGTATATGACAGGACTATTATTGTCCAGACAAAATAAAGTAGTTAGAAATAATATGACAAGAATGATAGACCACAGTACAAATATATTTTGAGGCTTTTGTAGGGCTCTGATTAGTTTATATTAGCTAGTTTTTGGTATTTGTGACTACCTCTGAAAGGCAGGTTACGGAGCATGTTAACGTTCCACTGGGCTGATTGACAATAATTAGTTTATTTTAAAGGAAAGGAAAGAAACACGGTATTGTTGCAGCTGACTAATGTGAATTAAAAGCGAGGTAATCTGTTCTGCAATTACGGAGATACAATGATTGCTGCTGTCAGAGAAGAAAATACACTCATACTTTCAAGAACCATTGTGTAGGAAGAGTTTTGCAAGCCTGAAATTGAAGCCCTGTTCATGGTCTCCGAAATTACAGTTAGTAATTTTATGCTGAACTAAGAGTTTTGAATACTTAAATTATAGCTTGTTTGTAGCAAGGTATTTACCAGCAAATATAAGCATCTTATAAACAGCACATGAGTCATCTTGGTGTTGGTTTTGAGCACATCGAAAATGTAAATTGCTCCTGAATTACTCTTGCGGAGAGAGGCAAGGCTTGGAAACCTTCAATTCGTGCTTTAAATGGAAATTATAAACGGAAAAATGTGCACATTTGCCTTTCAGTGGAGAGCATTGTGCGGGGTAACTATTGCATTCTCTATAGCTTTGCCTACAGGCTGTGTAAACAGCGATGAACAGCAGATACAGAGATATGCAGAAGTACAGCTCCCCAGCGCTGTTTATATTCCTCTTTAGAAGCATTTAATGTCATCTTTAATGGGCACAATAACAGAAATCCCACTTTTTATTGAAATGTGCCTGGATTTTATGAGCTATCTGATACGTCCTGGAAAAAAAAAAAATAACACAGAACTTTAAAACAATTTGTGATAGAATCTAAAGCGGAAATCTGTCAGCCTCTCTGTTCAAAGCACTGGCCTGGAGGAAGCGATCCAGACGTGACTGTCAGCAAGATAGCAACTGCTGGGAAGACTGCAGTTCCTTATTAAAAGATCAGTAGTGTGATCAACATCGCATTGGATTACTTAAACTTCAATTACATGAGTACCTGAGGGTTTTATCTGGGATTTATTAGAAGACTGACTTGAAATATACCTGCTGGTGGTGCATACCAGATCTTTGAAAGACCCACCTGAATACCTTGTTAACTGTTCCTATCCCAGAAGGGATGCAGTGTCAGTGGAGGAGTGTTTTGGGATGTTTGATGCCTCTTCACCTGTTCTTATGGATCAGTCTCTGCAGTCATGACTAGCATATGTCATATAGTGTCAGGAAGAAAATCTCTGTAATATACTGTCTTTTCCTTGCTGACAATTTATGTTTTAGAAGTTCAGTCTGGTGCTACGATAGCTCTAGAGGGAGCATTTTCAAGAGGCATCAAATGAATGAATGGCTGTAGAGCAATTTCAGTGAGCTGGATTTTCAGTAATAGTGTGGGAAGTACTGTGGTCTCACCTGGGGGATGAGATATGCTCAGCTCGATATTGTGTTATTTCTTTCCCCATCTTCAAATACTGACAGCACTGCAAGCATTTCACGTGTTGAACAAAACAGATCTGACTGGCAGCTGCTCCACCCCAACCAATTATCACCAGGACAGGCTTATGTTCCACTCAGTTAGCAAGATGAGACTATCCAGGTGATGGCAGAAAGCTGCATCCCAACCCATGCAGGACATTTGTCACAAATAAGCATTTATGTTTCAGATGAGCAGAGAGCATGCACGGTAAGCAGGAAACATCAGATTATGAAGGTATTTGCAGCATTATCCTTTTTCTTGTATATTTTACCTACTGTGGAAAAGACATCTCTCTGTGTCCGACTGCAGTGAAGATGCTCACTGAGCACAGCAAGTGTGCATTAATGCTGCTACAAACAGCAACAAAAAAGAGGTGTTCTCATCATAACAGTCATTTCTCCCTTTTTATTCCATGACTGTTTCTTTCAGTGACGTATCATGCTAAGAGAAGATGCTGATGCTCCACACAAACCTCCTTAGTACCTCTCCAATTCAAACCTGCACAAGAAATTTGGCTGCGTCGTGCTGTTGCTTATTATTGCATCTTCTCATGTGTATCCTTTCCTCCTTTGCCACCCTCTCACTTCCCAGCATGGCCTAACTGAATTGTGCTGAGGAACTGTCTTTAAAAATTGATGGCATGATGCAGTCCCACAACAAAGTGTCCTGCTGCTATTGTGCCTCACGTCACAAACTCTTCCAGTAGCATTGTGGTGCACCTGCTGATGCAAGTGATCTCAAAGCCTCTTTCTTAAGCAGAAGTTATGCAAGTGTTTAATTGCTGTGTTCAGCCCACTCTGTGGCAGTGCACGGGCAAAATGTCCTCTTCCAAATTCACTGTTTACAGCTACTTATCCTGGCAGCAGTTTGTCACTGCAAGCCTACATCCATCTATGTGGGTTTCACACTGACGTGAATTGGAGTCATCCAGTGGGTCTGGCTGCCAAAATATCTATTAGCGTAACCCAGCACGGAGGTCGGTAACCCTATCAGTCTTCCTTCTTGGCTGTAATTCACTGTGATGTGTACCCTGATCTGAGATTCAGAAATGGATCATTCTTTTTTCATTTAAAAAAAAAAAGTGAGAGAAATGTGCAGATTTGCATTGTAAAAAGAAGATGGAAAGTATTTATTCGCTGCTAAATGCAAGCGTTGCAGTGTTGTCTGAAGGCTGCCCATGAGAATTCAAGTGTTCTTTAATTCTATACCCTGACTTTCTTTCAAATCATCTGACCCCAATCGTTCCTTAAAGCTCACATATAGATGTCTGCATGCGTATATTTAATGAGGAATGCCTTGAAACTCTAATTAGGGCTGCTTGACTCCAAAGCAGTTTACATATCGCAGGCTCACACGGCTATCAAACAGATGCTTCTCCTTTTTTTCATTCAGCTGACATTTTCATTTTCTCTGCATATTTTGAGGACTGAGCAGTGATGTGTTTTGACTCCTGAGGCTATAGACGGTATCAAAATGAGGATTAGAAATGAAACTTTACCTGTCAGTTAACTTATTAAGCTTGTCCTCCACAGCATCTATGCTTTCAAATGGCCTGTTTATTGAATTTGAAATAGTTTTCATTCCTGACCTTGTTTAAATTGAATGGACAGTTCTAATTACAATCTTCAGAGTTTTCAGCTGTAACATATGGTTTGCATATAGGGCTGTGGATGAAGGGCTCTTGACTGTTTATTGAGTTAAACCACCGCTAAATATCTCAGGAGAGACTGGTGTGTCAGGCACTGAAATTAAACAGAAATCAGCAGTGCAGCTATTGGCCATTTTGTCTTCACGTCCCTCTGCCCATGAGATCTGCTCTTCACTAAGGAGTGAACTGAGAAGATGGTGGGACCCAGGGTAGGTGAGGAACAACAAGTCTCTGCCAACCACAGTGTGGTTGCATTGTGTCAGTCTTCACGTGAAAGACAATATTTAAAACAAACAAATAAACAGCAACCACCGACAGAATCACCAAGCCCCATAGTGAATTCAAATTACCAGAGTCTTTGTCAAATCAAATGCCACTCTTTCAAATCAGCCGTGGACCCACAGGTAGGGTTGTGTGACATCTCACAGCAGTTTATTTGTGCATTTATTGTCCAGTAAGGCCAGTAACAGATCAGGAAATTGAAAGCAGGACTTGACTGGGTGAATTACTCCATCCATCAGTGCTTCGGATGTTGTCTCTCCAGATTGAGGATGACTGCTCTGGAGGCAGCTTTGCCCCACGTTCCTCCCTGAGAAATCCATGCCTTAGAGATGACTCTTTCCTCTTCCCTCCTTGAAAACTGTCATCAAGAAATGCATCTCCCTTCAAACCTGAGCATAAATATGTATTACCCAGCACGGGCAGTGTCCAATAGATGACTTTTGTTTAGTATTTCCCTGCGTCCTCTGGTGTTCTCAGTATAAAGACAGATAAACTAGGGGTATAGGAGGGGAAAGCCAACCTAGTCACAGCTTGAAGTCATTGAATCTACGAGGAAAAACATCTGAAATATAGGGCAAGATATCAACCACAGGGTAGAAAATTCCACTCTTTGACTGATTCACCAGGGAGGTCTGAAGAAAGGTGACAGACCGGGAGTCAGTGAACCCTCTACAGAAAGCTGTCTTTCTGTCTTTCTTTAATGCCATTCATTTTCAGAGGAAAATAAATAATTAGATAACATGGAAAGCTTGTTTCCGTGCATGACTAATTGGGTAGCCCTGCCGAAATAGGTGCTGGCTAAAGCTGCTTTGTGCTTAATCCCAGGCAAAGAAGAAACACTATGCAAAACTGACTGCGCTAACAAGGGTCCTCATTCAGTGTGCAGTTGGTTCTCAGCGACTAAATTGGGTAAAGAATGTCTTAACCATCCCTTTTAACCAATCCCTTATCAGACTTGACGTGCTCCCTTCAGTATGACTTGCTCAAGCTATTCCATTAATTAATTTTGTTGCTTGCCTCAGACACCTGTGACTTACTGAAATTTAAGTAAGCTTCAGCAGTGATTTGAGCTAACCTGGCTGACTTTGAAGTGAAGCAGACAATGGATGCTCATATAATCCATTGGAGGGGCCAGAAAAGGGCAGAGACAAATACCTGAGGAGCAAAAATAAAAGCCTGGGAGCGGTAGCAGTTTGAAATGACCCAGCTAACTTTACAGGAGCACATTTATCTCTGCTGAAAGCTGTTTCACTGAGGTGTTTTAACATCAGTTTCCAGTGGACCACTCAAAAGATCTTGTCAGGTATTTATGGCGTTTTTGGTGAAGTAGAAAAGAAAGTTCATGGAAGATTTTGCAACATAAAATCTATCAAAAATTGCTCTCTTTGCAGCTCAGTTTGATTCAATGAAACAGAAATAGGTTTTTAATTCAAATTAGCAGGAATTCTGCCTTTTCTTGTTGAACTTCAGACTTAAAACCTGTTGTCTTTTATTCCTTATAGTCAGTGCTAATGTCAAACAACCTTCAAAGTGGAAAAATTGAACAAATATTTTTCCAGCACCAGGAGGTCCCAAACTCCTTGAATCAAACTTTCAAACCTCAAAACCCCTTTAATGGCCGTAAAGCAGGGGAGATCATTTTAAAAACTTCTGCTTAAAGAGCAAATCATGTCACGCTTCATAGTAAGTACATTTGTGAATGGATTCACACTGGCTGTCAAATTGCAGGCATTTCCAAGCACAAGAAGTGAGGGGAGACTGTGTGATTTAAAGGGAGCTGAACGTGTCATAAAATTATCTACTGACAGTGGTTCTTACTTTGTTTCATTCTCACGGAATTAATTTCTGAATTTTGTGATCAGCTTATGCACCACTGGATATTAAGCCTGTTTCCTTCCCTTCTCTTAATTATATAAATTATTTAACTTAGAAACATGAAAATAATGTATAAAATCCACTTTGTGAACTAGTGGGGAAAGACCGTTTGATGTCTTCACTTCATCACTTGTGTGAGGCTTAGACATCCCTTGGAATCCATTAACCAAACCAGCGCAGCAGGATTTTTGTTAACTTCAATCCAGAGAATTCCCCGGTTAAATAGTTTGTGCACTTCTGGTAATGTTAAATGTAGTGCCTTCATGTTTCTCATCGTGCTTCTTTACCCAAGATCCAATCTTTCCTTCCCGGCTTCTTTATATCCCTACTGCACTGAATCCTCTCTGTACCATATCTGCACCCACAGAGCTCCCACTTTACTGAACTCTCAGATGATGCTGCAAAGATCAAATCTTTCCTCCTCTCTCTGGACACAAATGTTATAAACAATTACTATAATTGTTTCTAATTACAGTCTAACTTTATAAATTTAAAACTAGTGACATAAGCAATTCTCCAAGTAGATGGAAGCAGGATTTTGTGTTTCCCTTGGTTCCATCCCTTCTGGTGGGTTGTGGTGAATGGAAAATGGTGATGTGCATGTGTCATTCATTCCAACTCTATGCAGTGCTCTTGGGTATCTGGGAACGAGGATGCAGTTGTGCTTCTGTGGAAGCCTTTGCGGTATGGTGGTTTCCCTCAGTGGGAGGAATTTTCAGTATTTCTGCAAGCACTTTGAGATCTGACATAGTAGCCATCCTGCACCACAGCTCAACTCTGTGTGTGTAACTCTAGCAGAGAAAGAGAGATGTGGATGTACCATTCTGAGAGTGGGGATGCGCTGACTGTGGGAGTAGTGGCTGCAGAGATTTCCAAGCAGCTCCCTTGGGGAAAAAAAGGATTTAAAAGCAAAGAGGACTTGGGATGGTACAAGGTGCTGTCTGACCCCAACCCATGTGCAGCCTAGGGCACTGCAAATGGAAACCCGTTGTCCTATGCAGCTGATAGGAGCAGGAGGGTCAGGAGAATGGAGACGATGCTGCAGTGCTTGGTCCTTCTGCTGCCAGAACTCATTTTCTTCTTCCTTCTTCGGGCTTTCTTTAGTTTTGCATGTTATGTTTCTTAGTGTAAAAAGCGAAGCTGTTTGTTAGCAAGAAATTGGTCTGGAAACACCTTGTTGTTGTTTTTTTTCTTCTTTATAAACACAAAATTGGAGGTCCACTAATTATCTGTGTCTGGCACTGCTCTCCGTTTATTTTTAAGGAACTGATTGATCATACCTGTTCCTAAAGATTTTAAGTAGCAATACAAAAACAATCCTGCGGGCTGTGTACAAAAGCCGCTGATGTGATGACCTTGAATTCCAAACAGGCAATCACACGGCTTTAAATTGTTTGTAATGCAATTTAAAAGAGTGTTTAAATGAGTATTTGGCAGGGAAATCAGTCTGTTGCCAAAGCAGCTGGGGGCAGACTTCTCTGAAAATTAGCAGAGCCCCCATTTAGAAGTATAGAGGCTTAAAATCTTTAATGTCATCAGTAAAATTTGCCTTGGAAAGGGCAAGGTGATGTATCAGTTTATGGGTTTGTGTGCCCAGTGTCTTCTCCCACATTCGGAACTGGTGTTGTGCTCCCCCATCCTCTTGGGATGTGAGAATGGGCAGCATGCAGCCATCAGAGGCATCAGAACCAAAAAGCTGTATGCCACAGTGGCTGAAACAGTTTGCATCCTGGCACCAGGTAGCGCTGACTTTTGGTTTGACCATAAGACCATTCCCACTGATAAGTGGATAAGTCAGGGAGTCGTCTCTGTGCAGCCCCATGTAGGCTGTGGGCTGCCAGCAGAGACTTTCAGTGGGAAATCTCACTAACGTGCATCTCTGCCAAAACTCTTACAGGTGAAGTGTAGGGTATTCACACATTGACTCTGCTTTTTTCACCCATCAGTGTAATTCCCTGCTCAAGATAGTGCTGGGATGGCACATATTTCTCATTTTGCTTCTCAGTCTCAGTCTATTGCCCCACTCATCTCAATGGATGGCTCTGCCTCTGTCTTCATAGAATGGCCTGGGTTGAAAAGGACCACAATGATCATTCAGTTTCAACCCCCTGCTATGTGCAGGGTCACCAACCAGCAGACCAGGCTGCCCAGAGCCACATCCAGCCTGGCCTT
>JAOWBP010004023.1:16594077-16608449 GCA_028571105.1 Tragopan temminckii | reverse complement strand
TCACCACCCTCTGTGTGAAAAACTTCCTCCTAATATCTAACCTAAATCTCCCCTGCCTCAGCTTAAAACCATTCCCCCTTGTCCTACCACTATCCACCCTTGTAAACAGGGAAGTGTAGCTGCTTTCATCGCAGGGCAACTGGAAATAAGAAATTAAAAGTGGCTTGAAATTCAGGTTATTTGGAGAAGCATCCTCAATTCTAACTGTAGGCAGTGTAGCACATAGGTATTTTAGTTTGATCTGTGGTAGAAATGAATCCAAATTTAATTATATAATAGAGTTGAACAGATGCAATCTCCTGTAATCCTGTGTGGACTGACTTCATAATTTTAGATTTCTACAGTTATTTCTGTGCAGAAAAAGAAATGGCTGCTTGTCATACACCACTCATACGCTTCTGGCAATGTAAGTTGTTGCTTCCCTGGTGTGTAAGTCCTTTACACGTGTCACTATTTTAATATAAAAGTGCCAATAGCTTACACCTGTAAAACTCTTAATTCAGCTCTAGCATTTAGATTAGTTCTGCTTTTCAGCCTGCTTCCCTAGAAAAGATAATGAAGATGTTTTTCTTCTGTAACTGGGGGGCAGAGTTATTTCCTGTCCCAGAGATGTAGGAGGCACCAAAGGCTGCTGCTTGTTGCATATTTCTTCATTATATCCTCAGTGGTAGGATCCTTCAGTGGAATGGATCTTTCAGTGATTAATCCTCACTATGCTGATCTCCCACAGAAAGCCCCAAAGGGACTTTTTGACTGGTTGGAAAAGAAGGAGGTGGGCAAAAGATCTGGCCATGCAGGGGGGATGCTGATGTTTTGGGACATTTGGGGATGAGGTTTGCAGAAGGACTGTGGCCAGTGCAAAGGTCCAGGTGCTCTGCTGGAAATCCAGGCACCAAAATGCTCCAAGAGAGACTAACAGGTGGGCCTAAATGTAATTGCTAGTTTTTATTATCTTGGCTATTTTTTCTCCTTTGTAAGCACTGATGTCCTAATGTAAAGCTGTGTTTGGTACATGCAGAAACTCCACAGCTGATTGCAGCCTATAAAGGTAATATATTGAAGCTTGTAGTAACTGAGTTAATGGAGGTATAAATACTGGGATACAAGGAACTATATAGCTCATCCTCTTCCTTCTTGTATTTCTCTGAGCCTTTTTTGTGCATTTTATTTCTTTGATACTCAAGACAAATAGTTTCTTGGTTTTGATTTCACCCTGGGATTTTTCAGCAGAGCATTTCTTAACTGGATAACATTCAACAAGATGAATAACATTTTCTGTTTACAGTTTACATTAAAAAAAATGAAACTTCTGTTTTGGTTTTTTTAAGTATTCCAGATGTCTTCAGGCAGTAGGAAATGTACATAGTATACAGTCCAATAAAAGAACAAATATAGCAGGAGGATTAAAAAGTGGCACACATTAGCAAATGGTCTGAATTTAAATGCTACTCAGCACCAGGACTTCATTTTAGGTGAGTGAAATTCACATGTGAAATATTAAAATTTAACTTGATAAATACGTTTCCTTAGGACCAGGATGTCATGCATTTCCAAGTCATCTTTAGAACTTCCTTTTTCATTTAATTTTGATTAGATTTTCTAGAATGGAATAAACATAAAAGCGTAACAAATGTAAACCATCAAAGCCAAATGCAAAGCAGATACATTGACAGCAAAAATATGAAAGCCAGACCTCTATGCTTGAGTGCAATACCAGGGGGGAAGATCCTCTCCTTGTGCTCTCGTTTCCATGCTCCACTCTGTTCCACATTCCTGGTTCTGCTACCATCCCCTTCCCTGCAGCAGCAATTAGGAGATGGTCTCTCCTTGTAGCCACTCTTGTCTCTCTTTCCATCCCGCTCTCCTCATCCTCAACTGTTTGGATGAGTGAATCCTTTCAGGTGGTTTCAGAACGTTGATCTAAAGAGATGATAAGGTCAGTGTAAGTCTTTAAGAAATAAATGTCACAACAGGGGATACAGATGCAGAGTGCAGAAGGGAGTTTAGGGAGGTTTGGGTTTAGCAACAAGAGGGAATCTTTAGTGGTCAGCATGACTTGGCTCCAGCATTGCCCCTGGGTGAGATGGAGGGATGTGAAGCTGCTGTCCCAGGGGCCTGTGAGGAAAGGACAGACAGACCCAAGATAAGGATCTGCCAGGTCAGAGAATGGGCAACTGGCCCTTATTTCCAGTGATTTCTGTGTCAGTTTTTAAGGTAATGGTATCAACATGCCAATCAAATGCTATTTACTGTAGTGTGGTGTTGCAGAAAATATACAGAAACTGCTTACATGATACTTTTGAAAATTCAGTCCTGTGAATTATTGCTGAACATTCAAGTATTTACTTCAACTTTTCTTGATCTTTTTTGTCCACCGTTGTCTTCATTCTCAGATAAAGTGTTACAGCAGCTTTCTCAAGTTGATTGTCATGATTTCAGTTGGGTTAATTATCTTTCTAGTAGCTGGTACAGTGCTGTGCTCTGGATTTGGGATGAGAGTAATGTTGGGAACACAGCAATATTTTAATTGTTGCTGAGCACAGATCCAAGGATGTTTCAGCTTCTTGCTGCCCTGACAGTGAGGGGCTGGGGATCATAAGGAGATAGGAGATGGCACAGCCAGCACAGCTGACCCCCTTTGCCAAAGCCCAAGGGACAGGAGTCACAGAAAATGTGGCACAAAAAGCATTTCTGTGTAAAGCCTATGCTCTCATTGATTGGGAGCATGAGCTCTGATCTTGCATGTCTCTTTGCCATGTCAGCTGTATGTGCTTGTATCCTCAAGAAGACCTTCTATAGGATTAAGGACTCGATGCATAAAGAAATCTATTTTCAGCAAAGTTTTGCAAAAGCCAAATGTTAGACTAGTGGTACCTTCATATCCAGACGTGTTTGAATTCCGTCTTCTCTCCCTGGACTTTTCTCTTCCCTTCAAGGAAACGTTGCTGTCACAGATCACTCTAATTAGCAAGAGACTACAGAGATGGTGTCTGTGGGCACTTTGAAAAACACCATCAAAATTTCAATTTTCTTTGCTCTGTTTACAGGGTAGCTGCAAAATGAACAAAAAAAAATATCACGGTTGGAGCATCATGGTTGCATTATGTCCAAGCTACATGCTTCTCCAGGAGAACTGAATTATGTCTCTGCTGTGACTGTTTGGTAATTTCAGCCATCTCTCTTCCTCCTACAGATGTGGATGAGTGTGCAGAGGTGAATGGAGGCTGCCAGCAGGGCTGCATCAACACCCACGGCTCCTTCCACTGCCACTGTCAGACAGGATACAGGCTGCACTCTGATGGGCGCACGTGCTTGAGTGAGTACATGCTGCAAGACATGGATATTTGTTTTTCTCCTATGTTCTTGTATAAGTGCAAGGGTTTGTAGACTTCGGCTTTTCTGCTGCAAATTCTTCTACTCTTTCTTAGTCTTTTTTTCTTGTTTTTCCTTAAGAAACACGAACAGCAGATAGCAAGCTCTCTTGCAATGCTGTTCTTCTGACCAATCAGTCCCAGAACAGATCTTGTGTATTTGGTGACAAAGGCAAAATAAAAGCTTGCGGTTGCCACCGTAAAGTTGGCTTTAACTCGGCCCACAGTAGGTGAGATCTCCTTTAGACTGAATGGGCTGTGGATCCTGTGGGTTTCCCAGGTGGTTCCATGAGCAGAGGGAAACCATCAGCTCTGCTGAGAACTATGACAATGAAGGAAAATCTCTGACAGTGTTTTCCAGTGAGTGGAGGACCCAGAGCAGAGGCTGATCTTGTGAATTACGAAGATACCTTTAGGATTATGGTGCTATGGGCTGGTAGCTGGAAAGGGAGTGATGAAAAGCTAACAAAATACTGAAGTAGTGTCAAGTTTGCACACAGAGGTCTTCTCTGTTTTCAGGAACTGCTTAAAAAGAAACCTTTCCCATCGCCACTTCTCTTCAGTCTTTGCCGTACATTTAATTTTCAAATTTTTTTAGGTAAAGCGGCAACTCAAATTTGTCTGCTTTTCATTTTAGTTATTAGGCAAAATGAGAAGTATGCATGGGGTGGGCTGGAAACTCCTACAAGGCATATCACAGGAATGTTTTGCTTGTGCTAATCTTTTTAGCTCACACAGGATGTTCTCATGCATATGAATGAAGATAAGATTTTGGAACACGTTTGTTCTGCTCTTGCTGCAGGTTGATAATTTGGGTGCTATAGATTTGTGATAGCTCCTTGTTCCAACAGTAGTTCTGTCTCCCTTCATCCATTCCTGCATTTAAATCTGTCTTAAAGGTTTACATCACTCCTGTTTGTAGAAATATGTCTTAATCTGCTGCAGTCATGTTTGTAGTAGCTCTGTTACAAGTCATACTGAATTCCTCTTCCTTTGCTCAGTGAGCAAAACCCGTGCTGTACTTCTCTGTGGCACAAAAGACAATAAATGAAAGTCAACAACAGAAGATGTTGCAAAACAAACCAATTTGTTCACTTTATATCATATTGAAAATCTTTCCTCTTGATCAGAAGAATCCCATTCCAAGCATCAAAGAATAGAAAACAGTAGGAGGAGGGATTATATGGTCCTAGTGATGTAGAGCAATGGTCATTTCTGTGTTTGTTGAAAAGATAAGCAGTTCTGCCATTAGCTTCTTACATTGGACTCTGAGCCCTGAAATGAGAGAGGCAGAGTTAATTCTGCATCTTGCTTAGAAAATCCTCATATGTACATACATACTCTCACTGTACTGCATTTAAAACAGTATAAAAGTCAAGTTGTCAAGTTCTGCAAAAAGAATGAAAATATTCTGTCACTTCAGCAGAAGAAGTGAACGTAATTTCTTTGAATTTTGAAGCCTGATTTCAGGTAATTTGAGAAGAACAGTCAAGTGTAGTCAGACCACATCTGCAGAATCAATTCACTCACAGTTTTGTCATTGTTTCTGCACTACAGTGAATTCCCTTGGTTGTGCTTAAATTCAGCCAAATATGTCATTCATTATTTCTTGTATTATCACAGCAATAAATTTATTGATGCATCCAGAACACAAAATGAACTCGTGTTCAGGCTGCAGTAATAGCAATTTTTTTCTTAATTTAAGGAACTTAGCGTTTCAGGTTTGTTGGGTTTACTGCATACAAAGACTTTCAGCATTTTGGTAATGAACTGCAATTAAAAATATGGCCAAGTCTGAATCTTTTCTTCGCTCTCTCAGTCGGGGAGAGAATGCATGAGGAAGAACAAGGGTGTGAGAAATAAATTAATTTAAGGCAAAAGCAAAATGTCTCATATTTACATAGAAGTGTTTTCCTATGAATTACAGGAAAAGAGAGAAATCCATCTCTCTCTGATCAGATATGACCAGGTATGACACAAAAGTGAAAGACGGGATGTTTGAATTGCTTTGCTCTCTCTGAATAGTCTAATTTTCAGCAGTGGTGGAGAGGGAATTTCATACTAAAAATGACTAATGTGGCTTAGGGGGAGAAGTGATAGAGAAGTGAACGATAAATACAAAAAATAGAGATTGAGGGGATTAAATGAGTTTACCTTTATAACACCCACAGCCTTCTGTGGGCAGTCTATAGCTGTTTGCTCTTGGCACCAATCATAAAGCTCAGTTTTATGTTTTCCTAGCTATGAACATTAACAGAAAGTGAGTTTTCATTTTGGGAATGTAAGCATTGAAAAGCAGTTATTAAAAGTACTTAACACAATGTTCAACTCAATATCTCAGAAATTATCAAAGAGAAACAGAAATAAATCCTGAGAGGAGAGACAGAAGGAAGTTACAGAGAGTTGCTATCGTGGTAATGGATGTACACAATACCGAGCAGGGAATATTGAGTTCCATTTCAGCTATTTAGACAGGAAACGAAAATAAACGGATATAATAAACTCTCATGTGCTGGAGCAAAAGACAGATGCTAGCTGACGAGGACAGGGAGAAGCATTTCATATAAAACCGTTTTACAGCCCAGGGATTTGGGCATGAAAAGCTCGTGCTGCCCAGGTGCAGGTGGGGATGGGGCTGGCATGGCCTGCTGCTCCAGTTTCTACATTTTGAGCACTCATCTGATCAAGAGGTAAATGGAGCAGTGCACGTCTCCTTCAACCTAGTGCAGCTGAGCAGAACATCTAACGTTTCCAACAGGGCTCATAATAGCAAGGGTATCTGTTCGAAGAATACATTAGAGGATGTAACAGCCTCTCAAACATACAAAGAATAAAAAGGGTCTGCATTCTGGAAACGAGCTGTTTATTGGAGGTTATTATCTCCACTACAGAAATTAGAAACAAGGATCCCTTTAGACAGGATTTCAGATGCACCAGCTCAGATTTCTGCTTTGCTCATTCTTTCCATTTTTGGAAATCCTACGTTTCAGGGAGCAGTGTGCCAAAATGACTGGAAGGAAGCAGATTTTGATACCTCAATGGCTTGGAAGTCTCCCATACGTAGGAAAGGGGATTTCTCTTCTTCTAAGATATTCAGCCCACATTTGAGGACTTGGAAACCTGATATAGGCTACTTTACCGTGAGGTTGCATGGGAAACTACTGAAGTTCTTTGCAGCAAGTCCAGTCCTCCTATTGCATCATCGTGGTGTGTTTGTGACCCATCTGTCCCTGGGACACCACCAGCATGATCCTCAAGGAGATCTGAAGAAATCTGTTTGTCATTTCTCCTTTTCTCATGAGAAACTTCTGCTTATTCTCCAAGGCAGATAACTTCTAAAGTGTGTTACTATCTCCAGAAGTAAACAGCATCCAAGAGCAAATTTCTTTCTTGTTGTATATTTTGATGATCTCTGATACTTTGTGCTGTGCCACAGTCCCATCTTTTACAATGCTCCTTTTCTCCTTTAGCATTTTGTCCCCCAAAATTTTGCTCAATTTTTAGTTATATGTGCCAGGCTGAGCATTCACTAGCAATTAGGCAATTAAAATAACCAAAGATAACAGAGTCCATTCCTTCTGTTTGGTTGTCAGTGCCTTGACTATGCTAATGTCACGAATTTAACTTCATTAAAGTTTAACCAGCTGGTGTCTGGAAAGCAGAGACTCAGACAGAAAACGTATTTATTGCAGCACCGGGCTGTGCTTTTGGACTGATGTAAATTCATTGTTTTCACTGGAATTTATTCTTGTTTGAACTCCAAGAAGAGAAAGCAGAACATAGGCTTTGGAGCCCAATTCATCTCTGGTGCCAGCTGTTATCTTTGATGTCTGCCTTGTGTAGGAAAGCTGTTGGGATGCAGGTTTTGTGGAGGCTTTCACACACTGTGACTCTTAATAGGGGAAGTAACAAAGAAGATATCTCTACAAATCCATAACCTTTATTTTACCACACAAGTAGAAGTACAGTATGTCTGGTTACGTTCTTGTCATAATTTGAGTTGGTGAAAAACACAGGCAGAAGGAGGCTGCATGCTCTGACTCCATTGTTACTATCTATCTTCTAACAAGAGTTCCATACTCAGGGTTTTTTACATTTTCTAGCATTATTTTAGGCAATAACATGTTGAGAAATGTATATTACAGGTCAAAGCTTGGCTTTTCTGCCATGCAGAAACTAATTGTCTGCTAATGGATAGCATAGGGTGAAATGCCTCCTACAGCAGCTTTTGTGGCTAACATTTTCTGAATATCTATGACAGATAACTGAATTTATACTAATATTAGTAATAGAAATGTCAAAGCTCTTTGCTGGCACCAGTGGGTCCAGAGTTTGATGCCTTCCATGGAGGACAAAATAGCCTTTCCAGCCACTGATGGAGAGCATAATACATCCCTGCTGTTAGTACAGATAGATGCAGCCCTGCACACGTTCACACGTACGTGTGTGCAGCACAATAACAGGTTCAGAGGACAGATCTTATTTTTATATGCAGCGTGCGGATAGGTGTGGGTGTGTGCTAACATGTTTTGGCAGGAAGAGAAATGTTTCTCCAGAGGCTGGGGATCTATGCTGAACAGAAAGAATATTAATTTGCCTGGGTGAATGGAGAGGTATCTTCAGAGATGCTCAAGTCCACCTCAGCCCCTGTTGTTTATTCCATGTGTCTGTGCTACGGTCCTTCAGAGCCTGAAATGGGCAATGCCAGTGGGGCTGCTCTGTTTCCCCTTCCTTCCACTGACAGACCCTTGGGCCCTTTGCTGCCATCAGATCAAAGGGTGGCTGCACTTCAATCACATCTTCCTCTACTCACTGCCTTTGGCCAACACAACAGTGCCAGGCAGCCCTGTGCGTGCCAATGGAGTGACGCAGGGGATGGGATAGGTGCTGCAGTGAAAGTTTGGTGAGGATGTAGGAAGCACAGGACTGTGTGCATTTGTCCCATTTCCTATAACCAGTGGTAAAAAGATGACAGGTAGCTGAGGTGTGAAGTTTGCCTTCTTTCACAATCACAGATCTTCTGCCCTCGTGGACTCCTGGCCACTCATTGCACTCACTCTGACAGCAACGGCGTAAGTGAGGAACACGGTCACGTTTTAATCCTAACATTCATTACTCATCAAGTTGTATATAGAGTTGGCCTCTCAATTTTCTGCTACATGATGTCTTTTCTTTATCTGATTTTGGCTTATCTCGCTCCTAATCACAGCCTGATTCATTCCTCCCCTTCAGGCTACAGAGCACTTGCAAGTAGAATAGCAATGCTATGTTTGAGTTTGATTGTTGCCTTTTTTTTAGCAAATCCATCGTTTTTTAAATCAAACTTCCCCCTGCATCACAATCACACATGGCACCCTTGGATGTGCCAGAGAAAGATGGCTCCAAACTCGTGGATTTACTGTGCTAAAACTCCCATCACAAAACTGTTTCCATATGGCTCTGCTTCTCCTCAGGGCTTTTCTACACTGTGTACAAAGTGTGAGTAAATCCTGCCATCAGTTCCCATGGCATGCAGAGCTCTTGGCCTCGGGCTCTGGCCTGCGTGAGCTTCACCACCTGAATTCCCGAACAATGGCTGTGTCTGTGAGTCAGACCTGAGCTGGAGCCTGTTGGTAAACTGCATGCAAGGTGATGGAAATTGAAATGGAACAGCACAACCTCTCCAGGAGAGCAGCTGTGGGCAGAGGAAGGAGAATTTGTCTTGCAAGAGGAGCTTAGCTGGCAAAATGAAGGCCGAGTGGGAAGGTTTTCTGCCATATACGCCTTAAAGAGTAAAAACCCAGGGGAGAAAAGTGCTAGTTAAGCTGATGGACAAGGTTTTTACAGAACAAATGAGAATAAAGTGGCCATGAGTACATTAGGTTGGCAATTAGGGCTGTCATCCCAGGGCTGACACTACAGCCAGGATCCTGAGAGGCAGCAGGGGAACACCCGTGCCTAGCAGGGTGCAGCCTTCCCTACAGAGGCATGGCAATGGGATGGACTTGTGCAGAATCAGAGTGATGAGGTTGAAGCACCAGGTGTGTACGGATGGGATCTGCGCTAACACTGGTACTTGTGCAAAGGCACAGGCTGTGTGAGATCTCTGCTAGGGTGAGTTCTCTATTGGGTTATCCAGGAGCCGGATAGGATTTTCTCCTGTATAAAGTCACAGTTACCATGAGTAAGCACACTGTGACAAGACCCAATTCTCTTTCTTTTGCTGTTCTAGAGTGCACAACCAGTAGGATTGAAGAACTAGACCCCCTCCTTTGCAACCTGCAGTGAAGGTCTGGAAGGGTTCCCAGCACATACAGCACATGCTTTCCCAAGAGCATTGTTGCTGCCTCAAATCAGTGTCTTGGTGTGGCTTTTTCAGATTGCCCAAGGAGGTTGTGGATGCCCCATCCCTGGAGGCATTCAAGGCCAGGCTGGATGTGGCTCTGGGCAGCCTGGTCTGGTAGTTGGTGATCCTGCACATAACAGGGGGGTAGAAACTAGATGATCATTGTGGTCCTTTCAACCCCGGCCATTCTATAATTCCATGATGTGATTCTACGTCCCAGGACATCCTGGAAACAGATCAGTTCTGGGATAGTTTTGGGCTTTCCTGGTCTTTGTTTTTTGAACACGGCACTTAACAGCTTGGAATAGAGTTTCATAGGATGTAGTCTGTTACCCAATAATGTTAACAAGTCAGACAATATGAGACAAATGCATAGAAGAAAGAACACTAATGAGATGTTTCTAGTTTTTCCTGAAACCTGCCCATGACAGCAAGGAACAGATATGTCAGAATGAAACAAAAGCAAGTAAAACAAGTCAATCTGTGGTTGCTTTATCTTCTGAAAATCTCTTTCCTTTACAAATTTTTATCTTGTCTAGGGACTTCCAAAGCTGCTATTTTTTATTCAAATTACTACATTTTACTACCATGTACCCTATAATTTGTTGTTTGCTTGTAGTCATGTCACAGACTATTACAAGTCTTGCTCTATGCTGTAATCATTTTCAAATTAAAGCTTTAGATGCTCTGAAAACCTTTATAATATGTAGGTTTAACAGATGCTGTTTGATAGTGATTTCACTTAATTTATCCAAATAATAATAATAAAAAAGAATCAACAAATAACATTTCGTATCAGTCAGGGAACGAATTCTTGCTTGAAGCTAAATCCTTTGTAGACAGGCAACTGTTTAACTGCAGAGCCAAGCTGTCAGCCTTGAAAGTGTCACATAAGATGAAGTGCTGCTGTCCCTTGAAAACCTATTTGCAACCTATCGTGCTGAAAGTCCAACAGAAAAATTCAGTTCTAAATCCTTAACTGTGATATTATTTTATGCTATCTTGTCAAATTCTCAGCCTGCACACTCGAGTGGCTGTGTTCTTGGGATGTCAGGAGGTGAAATGAGGAAATTTGAAGGTGTTCTGGAGCAGTGTCCTCTGTTACCAACAGTGACATAAAATGCCACTGGCTACGTGGGTTAAAAAAGCAAAACTTGGAGGACGTGGGGAAAAAATGCACCACCATATTTAAATGTATCTCTATAAAATAAAGGTGTTGTTCTCCCAGCACCTTCTTGATAGCTATACATACATGTATGTGGGTAGCCAACAGAGCAAAGTCTGGAGAAAAACACCTTCAACTGATGTTGGCTTTCCTTCCCAGTTCCCCTCTAGAAGTTACCCTGAATAGAACTTGAGATGAAGGAGAAGTGAGGGAGATGTCAGGCTGGAGGCAAGCATATTGGTCCAATGTTTCAAATCAGCCAGTAATTATTAAGAAACTAAAATTATGTTATAGCTTGAATTGTAAGGAAATAGCCTTGATTTTTAAACAGTTTAGAATGCTAGAGGACACATTTTTCAAAGGTGTCCTACAGATTTGCCTGCATGCTGTTATTTACCAACGTGTTGATGTAACTGAACTCCACACTGGAACACCAGCCTTGTGCAAAATATCGGATTTTTGTATGAAAACTCTGGCTCTTAACCCAAATCATCCTATCCAAGCAGTCCCAGTAGGCCGGTTTGTGTATGGACAAAGTCTTTGTGCAAACACATCAGTTTGCTTCCAGCAGCCATGCACTCCAGAAATAAACACGTTAACCACAGTGAAGTTTTTGAGGTGGAGACTTCTGCAGGCACTTTATAAATGTATTTTTAAGTACTCATCACTTAGAACTGCTTATCCTTGAAATTGCATGTTATTGCTGAATAAGAGTGAAAAACCTTGATGTATAACATTAATGCCACATGTTGTTAGATTGAAGGAGATCTTCTGGTGCTCTTCAGCAAGTATTTTCTTTGGAGACTTCTACATACACGTTATTCTTTGGCAA
The DNA here is from genome assembly GCA_028571105.1 of Tragopan temminckii. NCBI lineage: Eukaryota > Metazoa > Chordata > Aves > Galliformes > Phasianidae > Tragopan > Tragopan temminckii. The sequence continues at coordinate 16,596,756 of JAOWBP010004023.1, read as the reverse complement.
ACTTCACTGTTGAGTGTGCTTGTGGGTTCAAACATTGGTGTACTAATTGCTATTGTTTAGAGCAACTCTTGAAATCTACTCAGTTATGGTAAAATAAGGATAAAATGTACTCTCCCATCCTGCTTCCAGAGAGTAATGCAACCACAATTTCCCTCAGTTTATAGTGCTGCTGATCTATTGAAAATGCTGTCCAGGATCAGAGAAAATAGCAGACAGAAAAACAACGGATTTAACCATACACCGACTTGTGTCAGATATTTTTTCAGTCTAATCTTTCACAGAACCGTAATCTCAGCTGTTGGTTGCAGCGATGGCAGGTAAGACCGTTTTCAGGCACAAGCGTGACCTTTAAGCTGACAGTGTGCTCTAATTGGTTTCAGTGATAGACCCCTGCACAAGTGGGAATGGAGGATGCTCACAAATCTGTCAAAATGAGAGAGGAACTGCCAAATGCGAGTGTCACCCAGGGCATTATCTTTCTACAGACAAGAAGTCCTGCTTAGGTAAGAAACTGTGGACTCTATTAGAAGGAAAGTATTGTTTGGTGGTCTGGCTTATTGGGCTTTGAATTAATAAGTTCTAATTAATGAAGTTCTTTACAGAGAGAGTGGTGAGGTGCTGGAACAGGCTGCCCAGAGAGGTGGTGGATGCCCCATCCCTAGAGGTGTTCAAGGCCAGATTGGATGGGGCCCTGGGCAGCCTGGTCTAGTACTAAATGTGNNNGGCCCTGCATGTGGCAGGGGGTTGGAGATTCATGATCCTTGAGGTCCCTTCCAACCCTGGCCATTCTGTGATCTGTGATTCTGTGTAAAAGAAATATGTTGGAAAAACACGTAGATGTTTTTTTGAAACAGCGTTTCTCTTTGTGATATTCGCATCAGCCACTAGTCACAGAGGGGCACCTTTGTGATGGCAGTTATTCCATGAGCTCGTCAGTCATTGTTTCTAGCAGTGGGATTTCTCAGTGCTGTAGTGTTATTCCTGTAGTGTCCCTTTAAAATAATGCCCCAGATACAGCTCCTGAGAAATTGGTTCAGGTAGCACTTTGAACCAGGTCACCAAAAACCTATTTAGAATTCAAAGGGCTTTTTAGCTGGAGAACTGTTTCCATATTCATAAAGAAAGTACTGTGAAGAAAGAAATCACGAAGTCTACTTTTTCCGAAGAGAGGAGCTTAAAAAGTTGAATTCCAAAGTCCTGCATTTAGGCTGGGATTTTCAAAGGGATCTGAAGCATTTATGACCTGAAATGTGCTGGAATTAGTAACCAGAATTGCTGCTTTTCTCTTCAATACGGTGCTTGGAAGCAAGAATTTGTCAGTTTAAAGAAGCACGGAGCACCTGTGGACTTCATGATGTGCAGGTTTCTAACAGCCTTGTCAGGATCAGGGAACGCATTCAGACATTAATTTTAAACTCCTCTTTTTGAACACTTGGCCAAGATTGTACCAATACTGGGCTCGTTGTGTTATCTCAGTGGGTCTCTGTACAGGATGCTGGTTGCATACAAAGTATTTTACTCAGCTGCCTGTAAACCCTTCCTTGGGGAGCACAGTGCACCTTGATGATCCCAGCCCTGTTGGGATGACTCATGTGTAAGGTTACTGAAAAAGCATTTTCAATACCAAGAAGTAGTTTCAAGTAACATAGACTCTATGGTGATGATTAATCAGTGGAAACAGCAGTGAGTTTGATACTGGGGTCAGCATATTCCTCATTTTATCTTGTATAAACGTTGACAGTTCTGTTAATTTATGTATAAAATAAAGAACTAGATAACTAGCAATGTTATATACTGGAACAAATTTTCTTTCTGACCTCATGGCAACAGTCATAAGTCATTAAGCATAATTTCCTAACATGAATATATATATATATATATGTTTCTCTTAGAAACTATTCCATGTTTTTTGCCAAATTCAAGCTGGTATCTGACTCTCTGTAAAATGAGCTAGAAGGAAATCAGGGCAGGGAGGTGTCATGCTTTAGTTGTTAGCTGTGTTTACCAGATATGAAGAAATGAGTACAGCATGGTGGCTGTGGGATGGTTTTCTAGTATTTTCTTTTTCTATTTGAAAAGCATAATAAGAGAAAAAAACTTTTCCAGCATCTGCCAACATTTTTCTACTTGCAAATTGACATTTTATTACAGAATAAGGAGAAATAATCCATTTTATTCTAAACAGCAGCTGCACACATGGCCACTTCAGAGCAGCTGTCATTCATCCTGCAATCTTCATGGGTCAGTGTGTGGTGTTTGCACTGCCTGGGGTCCCTTTCTGCAAGTAGGCTGATTGCATTCGTAAAGCTACTTGTGTTCAAGTGCAGGAGTCTGTTAGCACGGGTCTGATTGCAGCACATATGGAGTGGAGCTGTTAGAAAGCTGTTTTCTGAAGTAAAGAGCAAGGAGCTGCATGCCCCTGGCAGCCTCCCCTGGACATGAGGTGCTCTGTCCCAGGATCATTGCAGGGTATAATGTGCATTTTGCAAGTGCAATGTCAGAACCAAAGCAGGAGCAGGAGGTGGGTAGGCGTGTGCTGTGTCTGCGCACAGGCTGGGGGTGTGCAGCTGTGCTACATGGCAGCACTATCTAGTACAAATAAAGCTCCCTTCCCTTCCCTTCCCTTCCCTTCCCTTCCCTTCCCTTCCCTTCCCTTCCCTTCCCTTCCCTTCCCTTCCC
>JAOWBP010004023.1:16572079-16593977 GCA_028571105.1 Tragopan temminckii | reverse complement strand
TCCCCTCCCCTCCCCGAAGATAGATGCCTTTAGTGGCACATAACTCCCCACATACATCTCCTTGCCTTTTCTATTTTCTCCTCTGATGAGAGGGAATTCCTCTCTGCAGAAGAAACTTCAGGATTTGTGGATGTGACAGAGAGGATCTGTCTCCATTGTACTTGCTGCCATTTAATCCAAATCATTTAACACTCAGGAAATAATCAAATATTTCTTGTTCCACTAATTTGAATGTAACTGGGAGGACCTAGTGCTAATTTTAGGGCAGAAGAAGTTAGGACTTTTGTCTGAGTTCTTCATGTGGCTTCTGTTACCATTGCTCTTGTTAGAGGAAATACGGAAAAGTTATGTTGGTTGCTCCAAAAGTAATGCCTTCTATTTGTTACCATGGAAACTACAGCAGATACAAAGAGCACAATTACACTGTTTAATAGAGCAAATTCTCAGCTACAAAACACTGTTTTTTGACATAGTCACCACCATGATGAGCTGATTGAGATGCTTCTCATTGCATGGTGTGACAGCTGTGCACGGCCATCTGGATCATGCTGCCACTGCTGAAACACACTGTCCACTGCCTCACTTTGCTCACATTCACCATTTGGTCTCCATAAATGTTCAACAAACATCGATGAATGTCAGTGAGTGCCGTATTCTCTGGATGGAACATACCACCACCATCTGCTTCTGACATCGTGAGCCAACATAATAAAATAGGAGGCATTACTTTCAGAGCAACCCTCATACATTGGCTGATACAGTAAATATGATGTCTGATGTAAAAATTCATGCTGAGGGGCTCAAGGTCGGCACTGAGTAGAATAAAATCTTATTTTGGAGAATAATGCTGTGAGTTCAGTGTTCCTGGATCCATCGAATGCTGTCCTTTGTAGATGCTCTTTCCACTGGACATTTGGAAATGCAGCCACGTGACTGTAGGGCGATATTTTTTTTAATGTCTTTGCCTTTCTCTCTGCTTCCTAGACATTGACGAGTGTGCAGAAGGGAGAGCCAGGTGTGCTCATCGCTGTGTGAACACGCTGGGATCCTTCACCTGTGCCTGTAATCCCGGCTTCGAGCTGGGGGCTGATGGGAAGCAGTGCTACCGTAAGTGACAGCTTTACAGCTCTGCCTTTCAGGCTGCCTTATCTGCCAACTGCTACGCTTCATTTTTAATTCAGTTGGATTAACACTCCCAGCAAAATAAATGCATGCAAAAACTCAAGCTTAATATTATTTTCTTCATCTTCTGCTATTGCCATTTTTGCAGGTTGATACCTTCCTTAAGCCTCTGTTCACCGACCTTAATTACTGCATTTCAAAGAGCAAATCTCCCTGTTGGTTTATCTTCAGAGCCTGGTGAATTCTATTCCAGCACCACCAAAATATTGCTGTTCTGTGAAATGTATTCATTTCTGCCCTCCCTCTCCCCATTTTCTTACATGCCTAGTCTGATGCGGAAGAAAACCAACGTGACATTCTGCTCTTGTCTTCATCTGCATAGGTTTGGTGTTTCTGCAGAGATTATTGACACTATTAAGTAGATGCTTAAAAAGGGGGAAATAAAACAAGATTTAGAATGAAAAAAAATATATTGGAACAGCTAAAATTTCCCAAGCTAAAATAAGTGAGCCATGTTTTCTTCCCTACGCACACAGCAGGGTTTCCTAAGCTGCAGTGCCGTCCTTGAGCGGGGGATTGGCTTGTTGGTAGGTGATCCCTGCACTGTCCTTAAGGGTAAGATTAGGTTAATAAAAGAGATGGTGTGGAAGAGTTGATGTTATTATGGACATAACATAAGCTCACTGAAATGCAGACAAAAGCGTGACCTGTTTTAGCAGAGGTGGGCAGTGATCATTCAGTCCAATATTACAGCGCAGGAACTTTCAGCAGGATTTCCTTAGGAAAAATACACAGTGTGCCAGAGAGTGAATGTGTACTGAAGAATCTGCATGTAAGAAATATTTAATACAGATGAAAATCACTTTGAAAATATCAGTGTACTTTGAAAGCAATATAATAATGTATAATATATCGTATTTTTACCTCAATGTTCAGCAAGTCTCTGTGAATGGGGATTCTCTGTGCCTTATGCACAAAGCTATGGAGCAAGCAACATAAACATAAACATTCTGCGTATTTTTGTGATCAGGATTATCACAGTGTTTGAGCAATTCACAGGCTCTGTTTATTCTCTCATTTCCCCAGTGGCATAGGGAAACCCGTGTTTTACTAATGAACAACTAAGACAAAGTAAATGGCAAAGATAATGCATAAAGTCTGGGTTTGTAAATCCCAACTTAGCATACTGGACAGCAGCCTAGATTTCTTTTCCCCGATGCAAACAATCACACAATGGATTAGATGTAGCCTTCCATATATCTTCCCCAAATTGATCCCCTCTTCCAGGTAAGCTGAAAGGAAAAATGGAGTAGGATCAGTGCCACCAGTGGAGATGTATCTATGAGGTGCAGAAGAGGGGAAATGCCATCCATCTGTGCCAGCTCTGCCACATGCTGCTCTGAACAGCATTTCTGGATGTATAACGGCTTCTTTAGGGGCACTGTTTCTCAGGTCTCCCACAGAGCATGGAAAATTCCTCTCTAGATTGCCCTCTAAGGCAGCAATAGGGCTAATTGAAGAGAAGTTTTATAGCTAAGCTTCTTTTTTTTCCTAAATAAATCATTTCATGAAGTAGCTGGACAGGAAAGAGGTGGATAGATGTTCCTCTTTCTATGTGAAGGTTTCCACTGGACCTGACCAAAATATCTGAGCCCAGATAAGTGTGGGAGAGTGGGGAGATCTGCCACGGTGAAGGGGACTGGTGTCGGCATCATGTTGTCATTACTTTGAAGGGTCAAATCCTATAGGCTGTTGGCTAGCTTTTGGGCTCAGCAGTGGAACTCTGTGATGAAAACATACAGAATTTGTGCTTGGAAATCAACTAAAAGCAGCTTTTTGGAAAGCATAGGCACGCTTGGTTCAGCTGACTCACTTGGTCTGTTCAAATGCTTCCATTCCTCCTTTGGAGCAAGGGCAGAGCTTGCTGCCTATCTCCATAGTTCAGTGGCTCAGGGCCATGCTGTTTCTGCATGTAGGTGTGAGCTGGCTTTCTCTTCCCTGCCAGCAGCTTGCTTGTTCATGGATGCTTTCATACGCAGCGCTCATTCTCCAGTGCCTCTCCACTTGTGCTCATTTTGACCATCCCTTTTATTTGTTTCTCTGCAAGGCATTGAAATGGAGATAGTGGACAGCTGCCAGGAGGACAACGGTGGGTGCTCCCACCGCTGCGAGCACACAGCAACAGGGCCACGCTGCTCCTGCCACGATGGCTACGTGCTCAGCTCAGATGGCAAGGCATGCACAGGTAACCCAGGGTATAATTCATGCTGTCAAGACCATGCCTGCATACAGCCCAAGCATCACGTCGCTGAGGCTTTGTTTTGTTTTCCTTCCCTCTCTAGCCATTTTAGGATGGGAGCATTACGACTGCATTAGGTTACAGCTGCATTAGGTTAGCTGCCTTTCAGCAGTGCTGCGTGTGCAGACTCTGCTTTATGCTGTGGAAGTTGTTCTGTTTCCATGCTTAGTGGTGAGCTGTGTGAGGTGTCACTTAGGAAGTGGAAGCCATAGAATTACAGTTATTTTTGCTTCAAGAAGAACTTAAAAATTCCTTCATGTTTTATATTTTTTTATGACAGGATTGTTTTTCTTTACAGCTTTTGCCATGCTATTTCGTTCTGTTATCACTATGCCATTAAAATTTTAAGGAATAGACAAGAAGAGAAAGGGAAAAAAGGAAAAGAACAGTTAGATGGAAAGAGAGGCAAGGAGTGGGATTTCTGGGGACGGACAGACAAAGGTTCACAAAGGAGAAAAGTTCAGAGCAAGGAGGATGGATGAGCAGGGCAGGAGGAATGGACAGTCTGTAAGGGTGGCTGGTGCTGGGGCACAGAAAATGAGAATATAAAGGAAGGAGAGAGGAAGGCAGACATGGATCCTGAGCCAATGAGTTGGGCTGAGAAGGTTCCTTCAGCCCCGTTCCTGTGCTGCGGAGGAGGCAGTGGCTTGCTAATGGAGATGTCAATGTGAGAACTGCCCTGCTGGCCGCAGCCAGGGAGCAAGAGCAGAGGTCAAGGGCTTGGCAAGGCCAAGGGAGTGCAAAGCTGCTCTTAACAGCAAAAATTTCCTTCTTTTGGAGGCACGTTTTGCATTCCTGCACAGACAATGGGCTACTAATAGACCCCAGAGCGAGGTGTCGTCTGACAAAGTGCAGAGAAGCTCAGCTTGTGACATTTCTGGAAAACACTCCATGTCCAAATAACCTACATTAATAATTTTTGTGCTGACCTCCTCACCTCGACTGATTAATTACATTTTCCTTCTCCTCTTTCTCCTGCCCGTGTTTCCTAATAACGTTGGTGCTCTCTCCAAGGTTAATTGAGACACCGACCTTTCCCATCTGCGGCTCTTCGCCTGGGTAACGTTCAGAAATGTTTTGCAAACTCAGCATTGACAAGATGGCCTTCAATGGCCACTGAGCAGGGCAGCAGGCTGGGAGGGGGAGATCTGCCAGGAGTCTGCAGTCAGAAGATAGCAGCTCGATTCTTGAATCTTTGAGCCGGCAGTGTGCACTTGCAGCCCTTAAGACCAATGTGTCCTGGGCTATATCAGCAGAGGGTTGGCAACAGGGAGAGGACTCTGCCCTCGTGAGATGCCAGCAGCAGTACTGCGTCCAGGCCTGGGGCCCCCAGCACGAGAATGACATAGAGGCTTTGGAGCAGGTCCACAGGAGGGCCACAAAGATGCTTAGAGGGGTGGAGCTTCTCTCTTCAGAAGAAAGATTGAGGGAGCTGGGCTTGTTCAGCCTGGAGAAGGGAAGGCTCCAGGGACACCTTGTAACTGCCTTCCAGTATTTAAAGGGAGCTAATAAACAGGAGGGAGATCAGCATTTTAAGTGGTCTGATAGTGACAAGACAGGGGGGAATGGTTTTAAACTGAAAGAGAAAGATTTAGCTTAGATATTAGGAGGAGATTCTTAATTCAGAGGGCAGTGAGGCCCTGGCACTGCTGCCCAGAGCTGTGGGTGCCCCATCCCTGGAGGTGCCCAAAGCCACGGAACAGACCCAAGGCAGCCTGAGCTGGTGGAGGCAGCCAGCCCGTGGCAGGGGTGGAGCTGAGTGGGCTTTAAGGTCCCTCCCAACCCAACCATGCTGTGGTTCTGTCATTCTAAGATCTAACCACGGGCACATCTGTGCCCAGGGTACCAGTTATAGATATGTACCACATCTGTGTATAGCAGAGGACTGTCGGTTCTCAAGAGCTGCATTTGCACCTTGCAGGCTGCCCCCCCACCAGCTGCACTGTTAGGTTAGAGCTCTGTTAAAAGCAAACTGCAGTGCAATAGCTGCTTGCTATGTGTGTGCATTGCATTCTGATGCTGGGGTGAGAGTTCAGCCCAGGGCTGACTGAGCTGCCCCATCCTTGCAGACCTGGATGAATGCGAGACCGGCGAGTCGTGCTGCTCCCAGTTCTGCATCAACTACGTGGGCAGCTACGAGTGCACCTGTAGAGCAGGCTTCCAGCCCAGTGCTGACGGCTGTGGCTGCGATGGTGAGTGCCCTGCACTGATCCCACCCAGCTCAGCATGGTTTAAAAAGGAAATTTCCACTTTGTAATGTTGGAATCCAGTAAGCCAGCATCCAGCAAGGACAGATGGGCCGTGGGAGATGAATCAGGGACCTTTCCCCCTCTCTGTGCATGCTGTATGTGGATGTGTTTTAAAGACTGCTTCTGCAAAAGGAGAGCCCTCAGAGTAGCCAAAGGATCAACAGAGCTTAACAGCTTAGAGCAGCTGTTTTCACTTGAGGCAAAAACATAGGTGGAATGATCTCTTCCATGCTGAGCTGAAATGTTTTAATACCCTCAATAACCCCAGAGTACTAAGAAAATTTGGTTTCCTTATGTTCAGAATAGCTCTGGCCCTGTACAGAGAGCACTCTCCCAACAGAGGCACTAACCAGCTTTTATGCCTGTTTATTAGACGTGGATGAGTGTCGTATTGAGAATGGCAACTGCGACCACGTCTGCATTAATTCCCTGGGGTCGTATGAATGTGCCTGCAAGGAAGGGTTCCGCCTGGGCGCTGACCGACGCTCCTGCATCGGTGAGTTCCTGTTGCATCCTGAAGGCCTGGTCAGTATTTCTCAGCTGTGAACTCAGAACTGGGATCTTCACAGGTCCTGGGATTTTGGGAGCCCAACTCAAGAGCTCTCAGATGTGTTCATGGCATCGCTGAGGTGTCCAGGTTCTGCTATGAGGGAGTCAGTGGCATGATGCCGGATTTCTGCCAATGCAACCAGATTAGCAACCTGATTTTATAACCTATTTTAGCAGCCGATAAACTTTAGGCAAAGTTTGATATTTTAACCAACTGAAAGAAAGCCAGCTGATTTCCTATCACGGTAAGGCTTCAATTGTAGTTTTTGAAAATGGGCAGCCAGACTTGCTCTGTCTTTGTCATCCCCCAGATGAGTGAGAGTAATGACCTTCACTCACTATCAACAATCACAAACTTCAGGTGGGGAAAATTAAACTCCCATTTAAAATACGGCGCAGTAACAGGGATGGTCTCGTCTGAGGCCCAGGGTTTAATTCCAGAAGAAAGAGAAGTATTTTTTTTTCTCCTTGTCTCTTACTTTGCGCATCAAAAACTGTTCGTATCCGTAAACCAGAAAAGGAATCGGCTGTAACAGGATGTACCACAGCATAGCTGGGAAGTCACTGAGCACCAAAGCACAAATGCAAGACGGCTGTTGGGGAGGAAGTCTGGGGATGTCATCCTAACCTTGTATGCATTGTGTGTCAGCATTAGGAGGGGATTCAGCAGTGTCGGGCTTCGCAGGGGCTCCGGGGCTGCAGTTCAGAGGTGCCCCCCAGCTCCTGAACTACGTGCTTGGGGCCTTGCGTGAGGATGAGGATCAGCGAGGGGAGCTGACGCTGGTGCACAGAGCTGGTGAGTGCACGTACTTATTTGTGAATTAAAAAAAACTCACATGACTTTCTTCTGGAGGTTCAGATGCTTTGGTGGTGGCTGGGGCACATTCTCAGGGAGGTAACTACATAGAGATGAGGCAGCGGAGCCCACGAATGCACATAGCCGTAGGAGTGGGTGCAGAACACCATGTCCTGTGCTTCTTCAAACTTTGTGCCCTCTGCATTCTATGCAGCATCAGTTTCTCCCCAGGAAATGGAAACCGCACCGTGAAAGGGCTCAAACCCAACGCTCACCTTTTGATGAGTGCTGATGGCTCACTCGTGCTTGTTCCATATGCCCTATGATTTTTGTATTAGCTCTAATTACTCATCTGAGGGCTGTGCCCTACAGGCAGTGAATCAGGAACCGGTCTCAGCTATAATCAGCACAACCATTTAGGCCTCCAAGATCACATAGCATCCAGGTATACTCAACAATGCTGATAATCAATTGGGAAACTAATAAATGAAGTAACCATGGGCAAAATTATCAGGCATGGGAACCTCAATCAAATATTTATTAACAAGTTTTTGTATGTTTTATCTACGTTTAGCCACACAAACATGGGGATTTTTAGTCATAGCTGAGCACCTGCTCTTTTTCTAAAGCTGAGGATTTACAGCATGTGATGGTTTGTAGGAAAAGGTGAGGAAGGAAAGAAACTTCTCACGGCTCAGTAAGTTGTTTTACCTCTCAAATATCCCTGTATTTTTGTGCTGGAATCTATATTATTTAAAAAAAAATTCTTTAAATGATTAAATGGAGCAAATAATTAGTGATTTTCTATAGACTAAATGACTTTCTAATGTAGAAGCGTGAAGTTTATAGTGGTAATTTGTATTCTTCTTCTGAAGGATGCATTTTCAACTTGTTCCGAGTGGGAGCACTGGGATTCTCAATGCCTCTGCAAACCTGGGCATTTACTCAGCTTTAGAAGGAGGAACAGTCGGGTGCTGAGACCTAAAGGAAATCTGGCCCCACACAGAAAATTGCTGGTGAAAAGCAGCCAGCCTGCTGACTTGCTGCTAGCTGAAGTAATCTGCCAGCTTGCTCTCAGATGTTTTCTAAAATCTCCTTCCAAAAAGCCTCCAGCCGCATCTGTAAAGCCTACAAGGCAATAGTCTGACCACATGGATAAGATCTTGTCACCAGCAAAGAGAAACCCTCATTTTTCTCTTCCTTTGTCAACAGAGCCCAAAAAGAGAGGAGTGTGTGCCCGTGTGTGTTCATAGCTGGGCAGACAAGGAGGGCAGGATGGGGAGGCACGAATGCATTTTTGTATTTCTTAGCTTTTCTGCCTGGAATTACCTTTGCTAGAACAAAGAGGAAACAAACAAGTGATAAATGTGTGTTATCCTTTGCCTTCCTAGAATAACTCAAACTATGCTATTAAAAATACTGCTTGACTGTGCTTTACAGCACGGAATGCGCCTACTAAAATCACAGAACAACAAGGTGAGCCTCACAAGGAGAAAAGGTTTTCTCCCAATAAATATTTTTTGTTGTATACAATTATATTTAGCATTAGCACAATTTCAATTTTTCTGAAGGCAAACTATTTGCTCTTAAAAAGTACTTTTAAGTGCTCTTTGATGGGGAATCATAGTGTTTAAGGGCATGAATTCCAGCCGCAGTCCCAGTTTTCCTTTTATTCAGATTAAAATTTGAAGTGGAAAATTTGGGAATGTCCACTTGAGAGTACATTTTGGCATGACTTAGTGATATTTGCAGTGCTTCCAGCATGAACACTAACGACTTGAATAGGCTTTTTTTCTGATTGTCAATGTCATGCACGTTCCCTTTTGTACTTGTGCATCTGGAAGGACAGCTAAGAGCCTCTAGAAATGTTTTGTCTGATGCTCACTGAGCCTTCTGTATTTTTTCCTTTCAGTTTGCCTTGATAATACTTTTGGCAATGACTGCAGCTTGAGCTGTGAGGATTGTATGAATGGAGGCAGATGTAACAGTGAGAACAGTGGCTGTGTTTGCTCACCTGGGTGGACTGGCATTATCTGCAACGAAAGTGAGTACAGTGCATTGAATTCGTTTGAAAGGCAGCAACTTTGTCCTGGAGCTGTGACACTGATGATAGGTAGGAAATAGGAATAAACTGCTGTACTTTTAATCCAAAAAGCTCTTCAAGGAGCGCAGCTTTTTCACTTCCAGATCAACATTTTATAACAGTATGACACGTTAGGTATAAATTGTATGGATGCTACAACAAATGACACAAACCTTCAAACTGTGAGGTCTCTGCCATCCCATGCAGTGCAGTGCCCCATATGAAGTGCTCACTTTGGGACCGTTCCTATTCACTTTGCTGCAAGAGGTGTCAGATGCTGCAACGCTTCACTCCCCAGCTCACCCTGTGTTTCGGAGGGCTGTCCTGGCAGGTGGTGTGACTGTCTGGGTGGGCAAATGTGCTAAACTTGGGTTTTCCATTATAGAATCCCAAGACGTTGCCTTTTTTTTAAATTGTATTGGTAACACTGAGCTGTTTGTTTCTTTCTTTTAATCATCCTTTTTATTATTAACATAACATATTAACATCTGGCACTGGTTAATTTTTTGCAATGCACATTGTGTGTTTCAGAGTTTTCTTCTTATTCTTGCCTCTTGGTAGAAGATCTTTCTGTTTCAGGAGTATGCATGCGAACCAACTGGAAAGATAACTTTACTTTGCTTCAATAGGCAGCGGTCCTCAGGTTAATCACCATCTTGTTTGTTTAGAAGGCATCATCACAGAGACAAAAATGATTGAAAATGATTGAAATTATCAGTCTGCCCTTAGTTATTTCTGGAGACCAATCTAGATGTGGTTTGTAAACACCAAGGGCAGCTGAAGAAATAGTAATGAAGAGAATTGAAATGATGATTTCTACCTACAACTACTCAGGCTGCTATGTTAGGATGGTTTTACTGACATTCATGGTGCTGTAGAGGTTCTGGAGAGATTATAAAAATTTCAGGACAGGAAATTCTTCAGTTCACTTCATAAATAATAATAACATTTTTGTTCTATATTTGCACTAGATATCCATGCATGTAATGTTTTGGAATTTAACTTTGGCATTTAGAGAATGCAGACTGATGGAACTGTGTTAAGCCATACCTGCAGTTCAACGAAGCAAGCACTGACAAGAATAAATACGACATCTAATCTGTATGAAGTAACCAAATGTGATGGCTTTCATTCTTTCTTTCTAAAATGAAAAAAAAGAATGGCATAGTTCATGGGTTTAGGGTAAGCTAAGCAGCTGAGAAATCTGGAACTATATTTCTATAATAACACACCATAGAAACCAAATGAAAATGGATGTGAAATGTCAAGTTTCTTAATGTACATTGATAAAATGTCAGTTAAGTCAAATGACTCCAGCAACTGCAGTTACTCAACTGGCTCAAGGTGCAAACAGGAGCAGTGCTCTATTTCACCACCAATTTTTTTTTTTTTTTTTTTTTTTTTTTTTTTTTTTGCACCAGAGTAATCAGAGCAATAAGAAGGAGTCCCGTCCTGTTGTGAACCCACTTCTGTGTATGGTCAGCTGTGGAATTTCAGAGAATGTATAACAAAAACACAACATTTCTGTAATGGTTATTGGTGGATGGGAGGTGTTTAAAACTTGTATGTCCAAATGTATAAAATTGTGTTGCATTTTCAAGCTTGGTACTTCTTAGGCAATTGTTCTGAGCCCATGAATTGTGTGAAGCATACACAGGGGAGAGTATGGGTACCTCACAAATTTCAGATATCACTTTAGAATCACCTAATAAACATTAGGTGAATGTTTTTGCCCTATGTAGAAAGACTATGACATTGCTCAGAGACTGCTTGACTACAGGGATTATTTTCTTCCCATTTCTGATGCCTGCATTCTCATTTTGCTCCATGTGGAGCACAGGGGTGGGACATTGGGGCCCATTCACTCTTTCTGCTCTCCCTGCAGCCTGCTCCCAGGGCATGTATGGTGATGGTTGTGCCAGTACCTGCACGTGCCAGAACGGAGGCTCCTGTGACCCCGTCACAGGGCTGTGTCACTGCCCACCAGGAGTCCAGGGGCCATTTTGTGAAGACGGTATGAGCTCCCTCATCCCGCCAGGTGTAGCGTGAGCCTGAGGCCTCGCCATCTCCCTGCGTTTCTCCCTGTCTGTCATATGGCGTGTGGACATCTTGGCCACGTGAGAGTAGTTTCCATTTGGTGGGACATAATGCAGGCCCATGGAGTGCCTCGAGTGATATTTGTTTAAAGAAATGCAAGAAAAGGGATGAGAGAAACCAAGGGCTTCCCACCACTGGCCTGTGCAGAGGCTCAGCCTGAGGCCATCAAGATGGTATTTTCTGTAGCACCCTCTAGAAGAGAGCTGACCTGGTGTTTATTTAAATCCTTAACAACTGATGCACTGCTGCATTTATTCACTCCAAAGGTTGTCCCAAGGGATTTTTTGGAAAGAACTGCAACAAACCATGCAACTGTGCCAACAGCGGCCACTGCCACCGGCTATATGGAGCCTGCTTGTGTGACCCTGGGCTGTACGGACGCTTCTGCCACCTCAGTAAGTTCCAGCAGCCTTCCTGATCTGTTTATTTAATGTGTGCACAGCATAGCAGACTTACAAAGATTCCACGTGTCCAAAATGAGCAAGGCTTTGGAATAGGGCTTGCTGGGTGGTGTTAGCAGGAGAGCTCACACTGGGGATGTGCGTAGTCCATGAGCTCTGCAATTAGAGAGGAACAGAAGATGGAGGACTTCTCACCCACTCTGTGAGGCCCCAGAAACTCCAGTTGCCTTCTCCTGCAGCAATTAATCCTCGCTGTAAGAGCTGAGGCTTGTTAATGCATAAAGGTGAGGGCTATAGGGGGATTTGGGTTGGACATGTTAAAGTTAGGGTTGCGGATAAGGTTCAAGTCTGATAATTTCACTGCTCACCCTATGGTAAATCAGAAGTCATAAGCACAAACATTAACTTTCCCTAAATTTGTGTCTCCTTCCCTGCATGGATTTCCCAGCTGAGACATCCAGTTTTTGTCCTGAAGTGGGAATGCTCATAGTACAAAAGCACAGTCGTGAATGCAATCAAATGTTAAATGGGAATAAAATGGATCAAAACACAAAAGTGTTATAAAACAGGCAGTCCAGTTGCTTTTCACTTACAGTTTTTGTTTGGAAAACCCATGCAAGATAGAAAATAGTTGCTTGATTATTTCTTTTGTCATGAAACTTTTGTTCTGGGCTATATCCACATATCTTTCATTCCAAAACTTAATTAAGTTTGTGTCAAAATATTTCTGGTTCTTGCATTCGCCACATATTGCTTGGAATGGAATGAATTACTTTATATAGGAATCCTATAAACTGCATTTCACACACCCACACATTAATAGGCACTGCCATAGGAAAGTAGACACTTTTTGCAGTCATTGCGTCCTGCACAAGGTTGTGATTTCAGATAACTCACGCCTAATTACAGACCTAACGATTCCCTTTAACCTGCCCGCAGCCTGTCCCAGGTGGGCTTTTGGTGTGGGCTGCTCACAGGAGTGTCAGTGCGTGAAGGAGCACACACTGAGATGCAGTGCACAGAACGGGACCTGCAGCTGCAAGCCTGGATACCATGGCAAGAAGTGCCAGAAAGGTACAGCAGGAAGGGATGTTCCCCCGTCTGTTTATTCCTTTGTCCTCTCTGCATGCCTCCTTCCTCCTCCCATGTGCTTTATTGTGCTGCCGCTAATGGTAAATTCATATTCCAGTAATTATTTTGTCTCTGATTTTTCGTATTGCAACTCTGTGAGTGCCCGATATCACAGAGTCTGCAGGGACACCACTGGGAATGCAGTGCAACGGTGCTGTTTTTCAGCCTGATGAAATGACAACTGAAATCTGGAAACCAAATTCTATTACAACCCTAAATAATGAAGATTGTGGGAGTTTTCACTTTTGGTCTTTTTTTTTCATGCAGACAGCAAATAAGTGGCAAAAACTGTGTTTTATGCAAGCAGGCTCACTTGTAAATGAGTTTCTGTAATGCTAGTTTTCCTTTAGCTTTCCAGGTCTTTGAATTCAGCTTATTCTGTGTAGTTTTGGGCATAGGTCAGAGAGAATTGTGTTCTGAATTCTTGTATGTCTCTGAAGGCAGCTCTGGAGTAAAGCAATATTCTCCCTCACAGTTCCTCCCTGGGCACACAGTAACACATCAGATTCATGGCACTGCTTCTGGGAGTTTGGTGAAGAAAGGGAGTGATGATATTTCATATCCTAGTAGTCTAATATAGCCTCAAGTACTCTCATTCTGTTTCTGGGTTGCATTTAAGCAACGACTTCTTAGCAATGTGTGTGCATGTGTTTAGTTGTTGCTTCCACTTCATTATCAACACCTCTGAAATACATGTTACAGTAGATTTTTCTGTCAAGTTCTGCTAATTATTGTTCTGACTTCTGTTAAGTTTCTTTATCTCTTTCATTTCCTCACACACGCCGTGCCTTTACTTGCATTTTCCAGCATGCACACCCGGCTTTTATGGGGCTGGTTGCAAACTGAGGTGCAACTGTTCAACCGACATTTTGTGCAACCATGAGACGGGAGCCTGCAAGCGTCCATGCCCGCCTGGTTTCCATGGAGAAAAATGCCATTCCTGTAGGTACTCACTGCGTGTTTCCCTGGGAGGTACACACTAGATGGGAAAGCTTACCATGTACCTTATGTTCAGATGCAGAAGCTGCAGATAAAAAAGTACAGTTGTTAGAATAAGAGACTGACGCTGACGTAGATCACTCTGTGCCAGCACAGCTCTGTTTAAAATTGATATAGATGGTGAATGCTGCTATCTTTCAAATGCTTTGCTGTATTAATCAGCTGTTTGGGTTTTCTCTGGACAGCTTGCCAGCCCGGGAGTTTTGGGGTGGACTGCAGGCAGAGCTGCAGCTGCGGAGGAGCACCCTGCGACCCAGAGACTGGGCACTGTATTTGCCCAGCTGGGAAAACTGGTGCCATGTGTGAGAGAGGTACGTTCCATGTGAGATTAGGGTAGGGAGTGCTTTGCTTTGGCAGACAGGGTGAGGAGCTGGATTATGGCATTTTCCACCAAAACTGCTGCAATGCAATGTGCTTCACTTGAAGTACAGGTAAAGGGTAAGTCTTGGAGAACGTAAAACATCCACTCAGTGGGACTGCTCATAGAAAGGGAGCATTGTGCAGTTATCCTATCCTGTCCTCCCAACACCAGTTAATAACAGTGATTTGTATGCTGGTCTGGATGCACAGTGTGCCCTTGGAGCTCTTGCAGAGAGTTGGTGAATGGTTCAGGCTAGAAGATACATCTGGAGGTCACTTGGTCCAACCAGAATAGGATTTGGAATCAATTCAGGAAACAAAAAGAAATGCATTACTCTGAGAAATTGATAAAGGAGTGAATAAATTATCCAGGACATTGCACTGCCAAGGGGTCAGGGGTTACCCCTCTGCTATTTGCATGGGAGGTGAATCTTGGTAGGAAAAACAGGGTGCCAACCATACCAGCTAGAAATGCAGCTCTTCAAAGCACCTCCTGCACCCAGCCCAGCAGAAATACAAATGCAGCCTTCTTCTCCTGAGTCTCAGTCTAGGTTTTCCTTGGTTAAGTGTGGTAATTCATTTTTCAGATATACTCATATGCTCACAGTGTTACTGGATCAGAAACCAAACCAAAAAACAGACATGCAAGGCAAGCTGGAAGAGAGCCTTTGTGTCTGCCTTTAGATGTATTCCTGCATGCTGCACTGTAGGGTTCTGTTGGCTCTGTCAGAGGATTTCCCTTGAAAGCGCTTTCAGTCCACAAAGATAATATAATACCTGGGTGAAAATTCAGCTTCTGGTGTGGATTTTGCCTTCTTTCTGTTCTGTGAGGTGTTTGTGGCATTAGGGACACTGACCCAAAATAAAGCACTCTGCAGCCTGAGATGTTTCCTAGGTTGAGTTTGACTATGTTTTGCAGACAGAGACAGGTAACAGATAAATGCCAAAGAAAGGCTAAACTGCATCCCAAATTGATGTTACAATTAAAGCTATATGTAGTTAGAAAGACAGTATTTAATAGCCATAATACTTGCATTGTAGTTCTGATTGCTTGGTGAGAGGTGCTGAGCAACTGGCCCCGTGGGTTATGTAGGCAGCAATGCTACTTGACTGCACTAATTCTGTATTAAAGTGTGAGGACAAAGATTGTTATCAGCACTGTCTCTGCAGACCCATCACAGACCATGAGAGTACCTCAAGCCCCCAGTCTATGTTGCTGGAGCACAGTTCCTTCCCCAGCTGTGTGTTGAGGTTGCCAGGACGGACAGACACTCAGAACAGAGTGCTTCATGCAAGGCTTCAGTGCTGGCATGTGTTTTCTCCTTGTTCATCACAGAATCACCCAGTGCTTTGGAGAAGATTCCTCTTTTGGCTGATACTGGTGGGCAGGAGTATCCAAAAGGCAAAACTGTTCCGCTTGCAGGATTCAGCCCTAGCTACTCAGCACACAAATTGCAGATGCTTCCTTCATTTCACCATTTTGCTTCCTGGATTCAGCTAGTGCATGTTTTAGGGGACAAGCTGTTGCTGTCTTGTTGGAAAAGATCTGTGCCTGAATTATTATCTAGGTGAAATTGCAGTTTGCTCCTCTACTTTCAGCCTGTCCTATTGGATACTATGGACAAAACTGCCTGCTGCCATGCAGCTGCAGCAGTGATGCTTTGTGTCACCACATCACTGGGGAGTGCATGTGTCCCCCCGGCTGGACTGGCCACGACTGCAAGCACCGTAAGTCAAACACAGACTTGCTATCCATCACACGTGATTTCTCACAGACACTCATCTGCTACTGTAAGAGCCAGCTCTGTTTGTTCTTAGCCTATTACGTTTTTTTTAATATACTTTTGCTAATCTTATTGCTCCTGAAATGGTGTATTTGTGGGTTTGCACAGCCTGGGCGGATATAATCCTTAATTATCTAGGTTCAAAGTGTTGAAATAGATGGCCGATGAAGCACCAAGTATTGATATAAGCTCTTGTTTCAACACTGTGGATCCCTTCGCCCACTGTCAGCACTTTGACTGACAGTTCTGTTTTTCATTTCCAGCACATATTAGTTTAAAGATTAGTTCCTCCATTTTTCATATTGTTTAGGGGAGATTTATCCAACAAGTGAGTGACATGTACAGTCTTGTGTCTTAAGGTCACCCCCTAACTTGTGCATACAAATGCTGGGAGAAGCTCTGTTCTCTGGAAGAGAAGCACATCCTTCCATTGACTTCAGCATAGCTCTCTGCACTGGTGGCAGTGTAAAAGCCCAGATGTGCTCTTATTGGACAGTACTATTGGAATGCCAACTCATTCTGGTTGATTCTCTCCTTTTGTTTCTTTTATGTCTTTTCTGCTTGATCTGTTATAATCCCTCTTGCAAAAATCCTAGAGAGAATAAAGCTCTCTCTAAACTTGAAATTCGTACCAATAAATTGCAGGTGCTGACAGCAGTAAGTTTTGGATCTGGCTTCTCAGGCCTGATGCTGAAGAAAATTCTGGGAGAATTTGAAGCCTCCTTCAATTTGTGAATTTTAAGTTCAACCAGTTAGAAATACATGGAGCCATTTAGATAACTTCCCAGAAATCCTCAGGCTGTCTAAAGAATTATGTGACCATGGCGAAGAAAAGCTTTTATTTCTGTTTGGGAAGAGCTATGACAAAAGTTGTTTTGCAGAAACCTCTCAGTAAGGCAGCTCTCCAGCTATTGCAGCCTGGGCATGAAACAGATACTCAGCTCCAAAACCGTTTTTTTCTGGTCCTAATTGACATATTCATCCTTACTCTTACATGAAAGGAAGGAGATGCTGCGCTTTGGCTGTGGCACACTGTCATAATCGTGTTATATGATTTTCAGAATGAAAGCGGCGCGATGCCTGAACAAAGACGCTGAGGTTTCTCTGTGTCCACATTTCATCTCCCCGTATTTTGAAAAGAAATCTTAGTCATGCTTCCAGTTTTAGCTGTGCTTGTCTTAAAACAAGGGATGTTTTTCTTTTCCAGCAGCCACTGTCAACACACAGCTGGGAGAGAAAAACTGCTTCAGGGTGATTTGCAACCGTTTGAAAATCTGCTATGATTTTCTGTAGAAACTCTCCAGACAAAGAGGGTGATCCCATGAAGCTGAGCTTCCTTTTCCCCCTTTCCCTGTAAATTCTCAAGTATGGAGATCCTTCTTGTTTATTTTGATTTTGTATTCGTTGAGTTTCAGAAGAGTTCAGGCACTCGTATAGAGATAGAGAGATAAAACACACATTTTTCAGTAGAGGGGAAAAGAAGCACATATTTTTTCTCTTAGGACTTTGCTTGTCCCTGCTTCCCTCCCATTCAATAAACAGTTTGTACTAAAATAAAAATATCCCTCTGCACAGTAATGAGGAATCCTTATCTGTCTTGCCAAAAGTCAAAGACAAGTGTTCTAACACCAGGCACTCGAGCCTCTCGTGCACACCTGAAAGAAACTTGATTTTCAGAGGCAGCACACTTCTGAGGCTCCCATTTTCTTCTGTCATTTCAAGGCCAGAAAGCTGGCTATTAGATTATTTGAAGTCTGAATCCCTGCCTAACACACGACAGCCAATCTCATCCAGCCGCACTTCTGCCGAGCCCATTTCCATGTCCTTGACAAAGGCAGAAAGACACCCAGCTTTCAGGAATGGGAAAAGCTGCCTTCTCATTCATAACTTCTGCAGGTGGCTGGTTGCTAACAAGTTACATGTTGTACCACCAGCTAATCCCACTTACGCCTATTTTTGCTGTGTCAGTTAATAGCTGATATTTTATACTTAGGAAAGTCTCTGCTTGTGCATATTTTGCATCCTTTCTGTTCTCTTATTTGTAAGTGAAATCATCCCTCGGCTGAGCTCCGGGCTCATTCTCAACATAAACACTGCTCTGCATTGCAGCCTGCAATAGCGGCCATTGGGGACAGCGCTGCGAAAACTCCTGTGCCTGCAATAACAGCGATGGGAGCTGCGATCCTGTCACCGGGTCCTGCTTCTGTGAGCCAGGATTCACTGGGAAACACTGCGAGCAGAGTGAGTCTCACTTTTGTCAGCAAAGGGAATTTGGAAAAGCAAGGAGCAGGAATTTGTCCTTCTCGTAGCCGCCTGCTGGGTTTCAGCAGGGTCCGATGCTGTCACTAATTTGGATTCCAGACAAGTTATTTGCAGGCCTAAATGGCTGTTCTGAATCTTAAGATTTAATGTGAGTAATAAGATTGATGTATGTTTGGTATGTAGTGTAAGATTTTCCATATTGGTTATATTTATTCAGTTGTAGGTATGCATATCTTCATAAACGCTCTTTAAGACCAGACATATAGAAATGTTTCATGTGGACATAACAGATGCAGGATCAAGAAGATTTAGGGTCCTCCATTAATTAATAACAAAAATGTCCCATGGCCTTACCAGCGACCCAGGATCTCCACCAATCCATCTCCAGCAGGGGTTAATAGCAGATGTCCGGAGAGGATAAAAACAGTCATATTGAGGATTTCTGATATGTTTTCCCAGGCTTCAGCAATTTGTCATTTGGAAGTTTCTTAAAACAGAAGCAATATGTCTATATTTAAAACAGTTTGGTATTTTCTTCCAACTAATGTGCCTATTCCCTTTTTTGATTCCATGCAAACATTTGGTATCCACTCGTCTTGTGGCAGTAAGTTGCATAGTTAAGCTATTTTGTTATTGTTGTTATTATTATTGTTGCTATTGAATAAAACGAAGATTTTATCTATTAAACAGTCTTATAGTAGTACAGATCCAGCTGCCAGAATCTCAGTAGTGCAGGCAGAATTATCTGCTGGTGTCACACAGAAATGTCAAAACAATTAATCTGGAGAGGTGACCCACAGGCAAAAATCCTCAAAAGCATATCTTAGGGTTCTTGTTGCTGTTGGCCCAGAGGGAATGAAAGCACAGCTATGGGAAGGCCATAGCTGCCAACTCCACTTGTCCTTCTCTCTTGACCTCTCTAAAAATGCCATCTCTGCAGATAGGAAGCAGCCAAAGAGCTGGTCTTCATCTTCTCTGACAGAGGCAGTGTAAGCAGGGAAGCCATTGCTTTTGGCAACCCCTGATATTCCCTCTTTAGACTTGCTGTTTTCTTCAGTCTGTGTTTTGTACCACTTTTATTATATATATATGATGCCTAGGCATCTCTGTATCTCAGCTTGTCCAAAATATCTAACGTCAGTTAGGCAACTGGCCCTGTTCTTGATTGATTTTCCTATAACCCTGGAAGCAGTTATTTTCATTCTCAAGTGCTGCCTTTTCCTTCAGATAGAGTGCACCATGCAAATCTTTTCAAACTCTGAACATGAACTGCTGTGGAGACGTAACCATTAATCTGTCCCACAGATGTAATGTGTTAGGCTGTCCCCCGAATGTGATGTGTTTTAAAGCAGAGCCCGAGAGTGAATTATGCAGCTTTCTGCAGGAGGCCACCACGTTCCATATTTTCTCCAGCTTTCTAGGGAATGAGGATTTGTAGAGGACATGGCTCACAAGGAAGCAATGGGGCTGGGAGCCTTCCCCTCCTGGCAATGGATGTCCCAGAGGACTTAGGCATGTTAGCAGTGCTAGACCATCAAGCAGAAAGTGTGGAGTTGCAGGCTTTGCTGCTCTCACAATCAATATATTTTTTCCTGTGCAGAATTCAGTCTTTTAACACCCTGACATTTTCCTAAAAAGTGGACTTTTAACAAAACAAGCCCAAGGAGAGCACTTAATGATATCAGATATAGGGCATCACCTCAACACCTCGAATCCCCTTTTGCAAGCAGTAAGAATTCCTTTGTCTCTAAAAATTCCTCTCTGCTCCACCATTCACCCCTCATCTGGTTTGGATTCCCCGCTGCAGGATGTCCCGAAGGAAGCTTTGGTCCCAGCTGCATGCACAGCTGCCAGTGCCAGAACGGGGCTGCGTGCGACCATGTGAGCGGAGCCTGCACATGCAGTGCTGGATGGACTGGGACCTTCTGTGAGAAAGGTGATGTACCTGCACTGCTCCCCATCCTTTTGTGCATTGAAAACCATGCATCTGTAGGTGGATCTTCCCAAGGGAACTCTTTAAGAACAAACAATCTTTCAGTTTAACAAATCTGACATAGGTCATCTCCTATGACAATCTGCTAGAGTTGGAAAGGGCTGGCTGGATTTCTTAGGGATGTGAGCCAGTTAGTGGCATCATCTAAGGAAGGCTGCTGCTGTGTTGTGTCTGTGTGTAGATCATAAAAATATACAGCTTTGGGTGCAGCACATAGTCAGACATTCCAAAAATTGTTTCTTAATGATTGAAAGTTTTATAAACGATAATCATTACACCAAAGCCATAATTATTTTATTCTGAAAACCTTATCAGCCAATTTATGATGGTAGCATTAGAGGGAAATGTCAGCACTCGCAGGACCCTACTGCCCTCTGATGGGAAGGAAGGTGCTGCACAGCCTCCCTGCTCACATAGCAACATGAGCTGTGTTAAATAGGGCTTGGTGTTTCCCTCTGATTCTTACCAGGGGTTATTCTATGAAATGAATATTCTTTTCAAAGCTCTGTCACCAAGCATGTCTCATAATCCATGGTATCTACATTGTGACCCTTCTAAAAGTCACACTTTTTATTTTAACCCTGTTTTCATAAGTTTTTGTTTTGTTTTGTTGTTTTTTTGCTCTAGAACACAGAAATTCCATGTAATGCATGAATACAAAGCTGTCATTCCCAAGAAAGACAATGTACATCCTGTCACTCCTTTGTTATGTTGTCATATTTATGACATTAGGAGCTGACAAGCCAAATCACCTGGTTTGAGTCTGTTTGGTTAGAAATTAAGTCATGCTACTTCAGAAATATTAGCTAGTTGTTGATACATCAAAAGCACTGGTTTCTGCTGGACTGTGACCATACTGACAAAGCAGTACTGTTGTTTGTGTTGTGTTCTGTTCATTTCGGCAGGAATCAAAAGGAGGACAAACTGGCTAAATATCCTTCTGCAAAGTAGGTGTGAGGAATAGGGGGAAACCTGGGTAATACAATTGGGAGAGAAAATAAAAAACCAATCGAATTCCAGTTTCCAAAGCAGTCAGATTGGACACAGCTTTTTAAATTGTTTGAAGACGGTAGAGGTGAAAGTAGAATTTTGTGCCTGTTGCTCATGACCTTGCAGCTGCCATCAGCCCCCATTTCCCACATTTTCTTTCAGGCAGGCTGAGTGTTTGCTCTGCACTGATCTGTTTTACCTTTTCACGTAGAAAATTACAGCTAGAACAGTTAGGTTGGTTCAAAAAAAAATGAAGACAGAGGAAAACGTGTGGGTGGCTTGCCCTTGGTACAGCTTTCCGGCACTTCTCCCAGGAGCTGTAGCACTTCTGTTTTTAGTGGCTTGGCTTCCTTTTGGCAGGGATGTGCTTTTTGCTGTGCTCTTGACAACCCACCCACATGGGCCAAGCCTGTGTGAGGATGCAGAGATGCAGACTGGAGCTGCCAAGTTGCCTCATGCTCCCAGCAAACTGCTGGTGCTTTGTCCCAGGGCTGGGAAGGCTTTTCCATCATCACATTGAATGTGACAATTTTGCAGCCTTCTAACTTTGAAGTCTTAGGAAATGGCAATTTTTCCAGTAGCTAAAGGAAGCCTATAAACAGGAGGTAAACAACTCTTTGAAAGGGTAGATAATAGCAGGACAAGGGGAAATGGTTTTAAATTGAAGGAGGGATGATTTAGGTTGTATGTCAGGGGACGTTCTTTACTACGAGAGTGGTGAGGTGCTGGAACAGCTGCCCAGAGAGGCTGTGGATGCCCCGTCCATCCCTGGAGGTGTTCAAG
>JAOWBP010004023.1:16561243-16572016 GCA_028571105.1 Tragopan temminckii | reverse complement strand
CCCAGAGAGGCTGTGGATGCCCCGTCCATCCCTGGAGGTGTTCAAGGCCAGGTTGGATGGGGCCCTGGGCAGCCTGGACTGGTGTGAAATGTGGAGGTTGGTGGCCCTGCCTGTGGCAGGGAAGTTGGAGTTTGAGGATCCTTGAGTTCCCTTCCAACCCAAGCCATCCTATGATTCTATGATAATGTTTTCAGATCTCTGAGATAAAGATTAGAGGGGGGAAAAGAAAAAAAAAGCTTTGCTGAAATGCTAAAAAAAAATAAAATGGTTGTTTTGCAATTTCAGCTTGCCCAGAAGGATTTTTTGGGCTTGACTGCCACCAGGTGTGCAAGTGCAAGAACGCTGCAGGCTGTGACCATGTCCTGGGGACGTGCAGCTGCCTCCCGGGCTGGAGGGGCGAGACCTGCGAGCAGCGTAAGTACTGTGACTGCTGGGTTCTGCTGGGTGTGGGGCTGGGGGCTGCAGGGTGGCACACACGTTAGATGGATCATCTGCCTATCCAATAGGAGCAAAAAAATGAAACAATTTTTAGCAGCAGTGCAAATAATCCACCTTTTTTCTTTTTAGCTGATGTTGGGACTTTTTCAAGCATTTTAGGTATCATTTATTAAATAGCAGTGCTATTATTTGACTGTATGATGAATCTCAGCTTTACATTTTGAGAAGTATAAGGAGACGAAGTGTTGTGTCTGTGTTGCTGGTGTATCTCAGGTAGCTTTCAATTATAATGTGGCAGATTACAAATTTACAATGTGGAAAAATGAGAGCTGGGACTGTTACGTTATATAGCCAGGAGAAAATAGTTGTAGAAGTAATTCCTAGAAAAGTTATTCTTTTTTTGTTTAAATGTCAGTTTCTTGGCTTTTCATACATGCAGATTATCCCACAGTATTGAGATTAATAAGTCTTTTCTGTATGTCTGTGTGTATACTATGTAAAATTGGCTCTTCTGAGAAATTAGTCACCAAATTTCATAGGAAATGATACTATTTTCTTTAGCTACATGGCATTACAAGTATTTTCAGGTGTTAACTTCTCAATTAATTTCCTAGCCTCACGTCAGGATGATGCCATGGTCTATACTTCCTTTTGAAAACACGACTGCTTTCTGAGCGCTGTGCTGTAGAGCCGCTGTCTGAAGCAGCAATGTACACGGACCCAACTTTTGCTGATAGTAAATTCTTATTTCCAAGATTTCTTTAATCCATAGGCTGCAGATTTCTGCAATAGAAAATATGTTTAACTTCGAAAACAGAGAGAAATGATACTTGCATTGAAGCAGTCTTACTTTCCACTGCAATATATCCAGTCCTATTAAAGAGCTGCATTTGCTCTGGGCATCTTTCCCTCATTTGCCCTCCACCACCCAACTTGTCCCCCAAAAGGATTTCTCCCATAAGATCCCTGGCCCTTTTGATTCAGCAGTCTGTCCCTTTGGCCCTTCCCAGCTCTTTGGGCTGTCCTAGAGATGGGAAGCTTTCTCCCCTCATATTTCATTAATTAGGAATTCATTCAATTAGGAAATACATCTCTTTGTCAGAGGCCTTGTGGCCCCTAGAAGCTATCCATCCGCTTGCACTGCAGTTGTTAAAGCCCTGTGCCAGCTAATTTATTTCTCCTTTGGTTTAAGAATGCAAATCCTACAAGGTCTCCTCTGCCTATAAGTAAAAGAGCAAGGTCAGCCAGCAGCGTGGTATGGCATCCTGCTCTTTCCTTGGCTGGATGATGCATCTCCATTCTGACTTTAATGCTATCTGATAGCACCTCGCACTACAGCAGTTATTACTAAAATAGATGGCAGTGCCCCTTTTCAGGTCATCTGGTTGTGCACCCCTCCCTGTCCCTGCCTGGTGTTAATATTCACCCTACTCTATCCTGGGGCTTGCCAGCTCTGGCAGCTGGGAGATCAGCATTTGTTTTCAAGTAATCAGATTGCAGGCAATGTGCTGGAGGATACTGAGGAATAATTTTGCCATCATGGGATTTGAATTGATCTTAAGGTGGCCATGCAGTGAGTTTTATACCCTGTATCTAATTACAGGATATATGGACAGTAATGCCTTTTGTTAAAGCTGCCCAACACTTTCCATTACAAGACCATGTTTTGCGGTTCTTATAAATGATTTATAATAATTTAGGATGAAATCTGCCAAGCAAGCTCTCCCTCCTCTTGCAGATGTGTTTGGCAATTGCATTTTTTCATGAGTGTCCACCTGAGATATTTTAGGAATCCAAGAAAGAGTTCTAGATATATTACCAATGTTTGAGAACAATTCAACTTTGCTTTGTTGCTTTTCATGATGCCACAAAGATATAGAAGTGATGACTTGACACTTGGCATCTTTTTGTGCCAGAGATGTAATCTTCCCTTCTGCATAAAACTCATCCAAATTTTGTGACCTTCAAAAAAGAGAAGGAAAAATAACAAAATGGTGTCACATTATGTATGGACACTTAGCAAAGGCATTCTGCCCTTCTTTTTGTACCAAAAATGCCTCTTTCTGAAGCAGCTGTGGCTCCCCAGGACCTTCACAAGAAGCAATTTCCCTTATAGTAAACAGAGACCACATTGGTTTTACAGATAAAGAGTACAGAAAGATTGGTTCTTCCAAGAGTCTCTGCCCAGAGGCACTGATAACCAGAGCTGTGACATTTCATAGTATGTGAGCACTTGACTTTGCAAATTTCCTGATATTTTAACATCATTTTGGGGAGCATAATCCATGGAAGCTGTATGAAATCCAATCTTCTGGGCACCCCATTGAGCCTTAGCGCGCATCTTTTTCCCCATGCTCCCCTACGCTTTTGATAGATGTTGACTTCCAGACTGAATGTTTTGGCTTCCAGTTTCTTGTGTTCCTCTCTCTGCATGTAAAAGCAGATTTTAAAGACTTTGAATGAATAATTTCTCCTTTCATGGAGGAAAGGCACTGAGAGGAAAATGTTGAAGCAGGAAGAAATGTAATAATTTAAACCTTGCTGATGCTTTCCTTTGCACTCATCATAAAGAGAGGAGAAAAAGCCCCAGGGATGTTCGTACACTCAGTTGAGTAACTGTGTGAAAATAACTGCAACATATCACTTATCTTATTCTTCAGAAAAGTGGTTTGATAACTAAGATTGTCCTACAGAGAAGCTAAAAGAAGTTTGTGTGCACCCAGTAGAATACTTAAAGTTTTCTCCTCCAGAAATTTCTGCTTTCTTACTCCAGTTCTCACTAGAAAACTCTTTTGTCTTCTTGGTAAGCATAACAAGAGCTTAGCACACATGCTCCAAAAACCTCCCTCAAACCACTAGTAACCAGTCAGGGGACGTGGTTATGAGCTGGTTTTTCCTTTGGCTTGGTTGTGATATAGTTCTGGTCTGTATTGTGGAAATGTTTAGTTCTGCTCCCAGAACTGAGCCAAAGCTCTGTAAGATGGGCTGAACCCATCAACTTGAACTTGGCAATCAGGCCGCATTTGCAGAACGATCTTTGACTGTGATGGGACTGCGCTCCTGCACTTCCTTGTGGTTTTAATGTGGATGGGGTCCAGGTGATGTGAAAAAAATGAATTACTGGGAAGCCCTGGGAGAAATGGTGTCTGTGAGAATCGTGTCTGGAAGCTGGAAGTCCTCAAATGGGAAGAGAAGGGCTGTGAATGGGTCAGATATTGTCAACCAAACATGCTCTCACAGTCAAGATGATTTCACTCCTCCATCCTGTCCCCAGGGACGTTTCCTCCTGCAGCACTCCATCTTGCTTTGCCAGCTGGCATCCTCAGAAGCACAGAGGTTCTGGTGGAAAGAGATAGTTTGGGTGTGATCCTGGGAGATGTCCTATTCAGGGAGTGCAGGACACTTTTCTGGCTCAGGGATCTGAGCTGTTCTTGTCCCTACAGCACGTGCCAGCAGCGCTGCAGGGAGGAGAGGCTCTGATGGCTCCATACATGTGAGTGGGAGCTGCTCGATGCAGACACAGCCGTGCAATGAGGCTCTCCAAATTCACCAACTCACTCTGCATACTGTGAGGGGTGTTCCAAGAAACCGGAACAGCAGGATTGCCTGTTTTCCACCATATAAAGCTATCCAAACCTTCAGAGCAATGGAGACCGGAGAAATTTTAACATTGCCATTCTTCATGGGCGGCAGCACTGCAGCGAGATGGTTTTATTAAGCTTTCACCTGGGAGCCAGCTGCTTAACTGAACGTGTTGGAAATATCACTCCTCTCTGACCAAAGAATGAGGCTCTGGGTGAGCTGGTGCATCCAACTGTGAAAAATGAACAACGAAAACAATGAAGTTGTCAGGTCTCTTACCAGGATGCAAATAAATACCTGGGCTGTCAGGCCAGTGGTGCTGCTCAACCATTAGTTCAGCACAAAGGCATTCTGCAGGGCAGGGGGATGACAGCTGATCCATCACCCCTGCAGTCCTACCCTTTTGTGGAAGTCTCCTCAGAATGTGCTATGATACATATTTTTAAAGCACATTATTTAGTGTCAGGGGTGTTTAATGCATGGACTTATGCACCATTAAGTTGTGAAAAGCATGTTGACTGAAGGCAATTTGCAACTGGCACTGGGTTTGTTGTGTGATGCCTCCTGGGATGCTCACTGACTGGGGACTCATCTCACTGCAGCATGCCAAGGGGACAGGTTTGGGCAGGGCTGTGCTCACACCTGCAACTGTCACAACGGAGCAATCTGCGATCGTGTAATGGGGACGTGTGCCTGCACCCCGGGATGGGGAGCAGTCACCTGCCAAGAAGGTATGGCCAGGGAAAAAAGTCCATAAACCTCCATTTATGACACCAGGACACACACTTTCTATGGTCTACTGTATTGTCCCATGGGTTTGACTGATTCACATCATTACTGTCTTCTTCCAGACATAGACCAAATCCAGAATAAGTGAAAGGCACTGGGATCTTCAGCCTTGAGCCCAACTCCAATGAGGCTTAAGGAAGAAGGCTGGCAAACTAAATTTCCTGGTTTGATCAATGATGAGGACATTGTCAAACATACCCTTTTTCTTTAATGATATGTTTGGAGATTTCTGTGTTTTTTCTTTTTCCTTTGGAAGGAAGGAAGTAGAAAAAGTGTGTGAGGATGGGAAAGCCATCCCCCAGTCACTGCTTTGACAGAGGGAGAATTTGCTCCTGTTAACATCCTAAAAAATCTGTCCATCTGGCACATGCCAGAGAAATAGACTCTGCCCATAGGTTCCGGTTGTGATAGGCATTAGTAAACCTGTTTAACTTAAAATTAGGTGAACTGTAAACTGTTATCTGACAGATGTAGATAGCAAGATCAATTGCCCATTGGAAAAGTAATTGTGATATAAGAGCGCTGTACAGAGAAATGCTGGAAGCTGTGTAATCAGTAGCTCTACTCCTTCATTTTGAGGAAGCTGGTGGAACTAAGGCTTGTTTTCCATAGGTGTGAACAGAAAGTCTTAAGGGTATTTGGTGGGTTGTAATTAGCTCACTTCATCAGGTGTGCTTTTTCCTATGTTGTTCCTGGAGCATTGTTACACCAGTGTAATTACTTGAAGTTGTGGTCCCCATTTGTACCTCCCGCAGCACCAACAAAGCCACTGGGACAATGGAAGGTGAAAGTTTGTGTCCAACCCATGTCCTCCTGCCCTCCTAACCCATGACTTTGCTGCTTTCTCCCCAGCCTGTCCTCGGGGCTGGCACGGTGCCGGCTGCCTGCAGCGCTGCATCTGCCCTGGCCAGACTGCATGTGACCCCGTGACTGGCGAGTGCCAGTGTCCCAAGGGCCGGACAGGGACATCCTGTGAGCTTGGTAGGTGTTCTCAGTCCTTTGGTACTCCTGTGCCCCATGTCACTGCACTGTCACTGTGCTGTCTCATTGCTGAGCGTGAGGATGTGAGGTACAGAGCGGGCTGCAGGCAGAACTGCTGCTGCCATAATGGTTCAGATCACTCAGATTGCCCGGATTTAATGCAGTTTGTGTGTTTACATCTATGTAAATCCCTTAACAGCAATCTCAATAAGCACTAGGTATCAGATGAGTGCAATGTACGTTCAGTTTCTCCATTGGCACAGTGTGATTTTGGCAAGCCATGAACACTGTCCCGCTGCATCGTAAACTGCTGAGGGACACCAGGGTCACCTGTAACACCTTGTAACACCCCATAACGCCAACCTCACACCTCTTCAGGCCTCACTTTCTCCTTGATTGCTCTCTAGGGACCCATGAGTGACAGCTCCCCCTCTGTGCACCTAGCTGTAAAAATAAATGGTGTTTTCATATCTATAGAGATCATCTGTATATGTACTGTAGACATCGTTATGAGTTTTCATTAATAACCAATGCTGAATGTTTTTACATTTTTAATATTTATTTCAATTACATTTTCTGGGC
This sequence comes from Tragopan temminckii, assembly GCA_028571105.1. NCBI lineage: Eukaryota > Metazoa > Chordata > Aves > Galliformes > Phasianidae > Tragopan > Tragopan temminckii. Next base: position 16,565,644 of record JAOWBP010004023.1, on the reverse strand, counting down.
ATGCAGCCTTCTGAGCACCTGTCACCATGCACTGAACAAGCAACACACTGTCCCTGCCACAGCACCAACTCTTACTTTCTGTCTGCTTCTCCCCACAGCATGTCCCCCAGGATATTTTGGAGAGAGGTGTGAGGAGCAATGTGACTGCATTCACAGCGTGTCCTGCCACCCCCAAACAGGGGCTTGTCGCTGTGCCAAGGGGTGGCGAGGCAGGCACTGTGACAAACGTGAGTGTGGGGCACACATCCCATAGCCATCTTGGGATCCTTGCACTCTGGATTGGTTTTGAGGGGCTGTCAGGGAGGAGTGGGGGGAGCAGCTTGGTGCCATCCTGCCCTGGTGCTAATGGGATTTGGTGTCCTCCTGCAGCCTGCTTGCCTGGCCACTATGGTGTGGGTTGTGCCCAGCGGTGCCACTGCCCTGCAGGCATCCCCTGCCACCACCTGACCGGTGAGTGCGGATGTCCTCCAGGATTCACTGGCCATGGCTGCGAGAGAAGTAAGTTATAAGGATGCAAATAACTAAAAACTATGGGGTAACAATTAGTTTCTTCAGTGTCTAATGCAGAAGGAGCAATCTTTGCAGCAGTGAAGCTGGACAAGGGTAGGAGTGCGGTGCACAGCTGCATTCCACATGCATATGTCACTCACCCCAATGATTTGGCTGGTTCTGAACGTTGTGCCTGGTATGGTTTGGGCAGGTGAGGTTTGTCCTCTTGAGGTCTGCAGCCTTCTGACAGCCAACACAGACTGAACTGGATAAGTGTGCTGAATATTACTTGCTCTCCCAGTAAAAGCTGCCACTCCTGTGTTTGCTTGAATAACCTACGGAAGCATCAGTGCTCCTGTTGCCCTTCCTATCCCTTAACGTCCTCTGGGCATGGTGGCCTGGACAAAGCCTAGGGGAAGACAAAGCTCAGCTGTGCCTACATTCAGAGCCATCAGTAAGAACTAGACACGAAAAGTCTGAAAAATGAAAACGACGTGCTTGTCACCAGGCAAAGCGAAGCCCACAGAAATGTTTGTGCCAAAGCAGCTTTGCAAGTTTAAACTCTCTGCAAAAGGTAGAATGTCTTTATCCATATGTCTGGTCCCTGGTGTGTTATACTGTTATTTCAGTCAATTTTACCTGACATTTCCCTATGATTTTCTCTAGTGACAAGAGAATTGTATCTGGCCCTTGACAGTTGGGCACGAATTGACTGAACGAAACAAAATCAAGCGGCGAAGTAACCCCCAAGTAAATGCAATAAACCCAAAGTCCCGGAGGACGGTGTCGTTCTGTGGGCAGGGGTTTTATTCAATAAATTTCAGCTTGCTCTTTGTTTGAGTGCTATATTTACCAAGGCAAATTGAATTTATTGGTTTACGTTTCCTCTTTCCCGAGCTTGTCCACCAAACACATATGGCCGGAGCTGCAGCCAAACCTGTCGCTGCCGTGCTGAGGAGGACTGTCACCCCATCACTGGGCAATGTGTGTGCCACCCGGGGTACCACGGGGCCCAGTGTGACCGCCGTGAGTATCACAGATGGGATGCTCATCTTCTGGGGGGCCCAGACATGCAGGAGTGCTCAATTCATCTTGTCCTTCAGCACTGACTGAGACACAGTAAGCACAGTGCTAATTTACAGTAATAGTTGTGCCTGCCTTGTTGCAGGGGATTTACATTTTCCTGGGGACAAGCGTGGTTTGCGACCTAAATTCTTTCTGATTTCACGCTGTGCTGAAGAATGTCAATGTAATTCTCTGTGTTCACACTTCTCATCTTCAGCTACACCTGGATATTGATAGCTCTTTCATTTCAACACACCTTGGCCAAAATGCTTCCCGAAATCTCTGAGTGCTGAAGTCACGACAAATGGTTATGATAAAAGAACAAGCTGCGATTGGCAGTAAATCTAAGTGATTCATAAAGGCAGTTAAGTTGTAAGGCCTTCTGAGGAACAATCAAATTAAACAAATTGTTAGTCTGGATTGAAAAGCGGTGACTAGCGGAGAGGACGAAATGCCAATTGGCTGAATGCTCCATCATAAAAAATATTCCCAGATCCACATGCCTCATGCTGGTATTTTAGGACATCTGTGAAGTTGTTTCTGGTGGAATGTGGCAACTGATAAGAAACATATCCCAAAATATCCAGAGAAAGGAGACAGTTAATTACCTTTTTATTTACAACTTTAATTTTGTTTTTATTCTGTGCTTGTAATAGTCTGCCCTTTCAAGCTCAGTCTTTCTCTCACTGGAAAATGCTGATTTTCCTTTCCTAGGAATTTAGTATGGCTGTGTTTGGGTTGCTTGGTTTTCAGGCGACGATTTAAGCACAGAGGGCAGCTGTAATATAGGCAGCTCTGGAAAGGGTTAAACTTGTGCTTTATTCTTTGAGCAGAAATGGCTAAGAGGCTCACTTTGGAGACAGACATTTGTATTACCATCCTGTCATCAAAAGTTATTCTTTAAAATATAAATGTAAATGTAAGGATTGATTCTATCCTCCTTTGTACATCAGTTCTCACTGTGAGAGAGATTGAAATTCAGCCTTCAAAATCTAGACTAAAGCCATCTGGATCCATTATACATTAGATTATAATAAATATTATAGCAGAGCAGTAGTGGAGATCAACTATTTAACAGCATCATTTTAAAAGACTTAATCATGGTTAGCCTATTACCTTTAACGTAGTAGTCTTTCAGTAGTGATTACTCGTGCATATGGTACTAATTCTCCATAGATTGTAATAAATGTCCTTATGTTTGCTTAGGTCCCTAAGATTTCACTGGAGAATTTAAAATTTAAAACATTAATTATACTCCAATTCTGTTACAGAAGAAATTACTTACAAAATGAAATCTGTGTTTCATTGCATTTGGAGGGTGTTTTGTCACGGACTTTGGTGTCATTAGGATCAATCTACATCATATGAGATATGATCCTTCAATGCATTTTGCTGTCCTACATAAATGCACAGCAAGTTCTCAATTATTATGAGTTTCGTTAAACTTCTACAGAAGAGACAATGGAATGGTAGAGATTCACTGAGGGAGAAAACTTGTCTGGCATCTACCATTTCTTTTTGTTATTCTCTCTTATGTTGTCCAGGCCAAGCCATAGAAAGACACAAAAATGGAAGGAAAACGGTTCATGCTTGAGGCTTTTTTAGCTTTATGTCAACGGAGTGAGAGGTTACGGACTGACCTCACTCTGAAGCAACTTATCTGATAACTGTGGATAGCTCGCGTGACTTTGGTGGAAACACTCTTTGTTCCTGCCGTCCTCAGTGCAGAGAGAGCTGGGGCTGCTCCAGGATGAAGAAGCTTTCGACATAATATTAAAAACAGCATAGGGAGCTGCTCCTGAGACGTGAAATGGGCTTCAGGCCAGTCAACATGTGGTTGGATGCTGCTGGAATCAGTTTCTGGCAACTATTGGTGTATTTATAGCACTGTGAAAAAAGGTTCAAGAAAATATCTATAAAAGGTGTAGTTGGCTGGGAAGTCAAATTTCCAGGAGCCAAGAGCAATGAGGCTTTCATGTTCTCAAATTTTGGAGTGAAGAGCTGAAACAGTCTCCTGTTTCAGGCAGGATCCTGAGGAAGCAGACAAACTAGCAATAAGGTTCCCATCAGCTGTCTGTAACTCAGAGGATGGGCAGATCTACTGGAGTGGAGTAAGGAACAAAAGCCTGTAAGGGGTGTTGTCATGGGCAGAAAGACCATGCTACATCTCTGTGGCATTTATCTAGCTAGGTGAACCCTGAGCCAGAAAGACATCACCAATTTCACCTTCAAGCTGTGGGTAACAGGATGCTTCCAAAATGTATTTCTGACAGTGCGTTAATAATAGCGGCAAGGAAAGACTTCGTGTATGCGGTTGGTATGAAAAGTTTTAGGAACTATTGGTCATGGCAAAACCACCCAAACCAGGAGGGAAAACTCAGGAAATGAGTTAGAAATCTGTCTGCTTCTCCTGCCATTCTCAGAATAACATGTCAAATGCACAGGAAACTGTTAAATTAGAAAATGTCTTTATTAGATAACTGGTGGTTAGAGGCTAACCCTCTCTATAAATGGCAGGACAGCGTGTCAATTGCTGTAACTGTCTGCATCGTTCTCCCCCAAAGCAGTAGCAGATGAGATGGCCTTGTTAGCAATCACGTAGCCAACAGTTTTGCCCTCTTGAACAAAACTAAGTGAAATGTTGCAAGGGTAAATAAATTGGTACGGGGGGAATTGCTGCATCCCCTTTTGTTAATGGAACAGCTCTTTCTAGTCTTGAGGAACAACCCTGAAAGCTTTGCCAGGGAGAAGTCGAGTGTGTGGGAGTGTGGGAAACTGAATTAAAAAAGAGAAAAGCCAAATGATGACTGAAAGGAAAGGGAGGGTGAAGAGAGAAACTCACTCAGA
>JAOWBP010004023.1:16539995-16561143 GCA_028571105.1 Tragopan temminckii | reverse complement strand
GAATTAAAAAAGAGAAAAGCCAAATGATGACTGAAAGGAAAGGGAGGGTGAAGAGAGAAACTCACTCAGAGTCCAATTAAATCATTGAATCAGGGTGTGCCCTTAGCTTCGTTTCCATGAAATAGATGTTGCAGGGCTCGCACCTCGGTGCCAGGGTTTGCACATGAAACAGATTTTCTGCACCAACAGATGGAAGCACTGACAAAGTATTCATTGAGATGAGAAGGGCTGAGGAGAGTATCTGCATGTTGGAAAAGTGTGTATCTGTTTAGCCCTGATGATCTGCTATCCTGATTTGAGCAGAAGCCAATTTTCAGCTTTATTTAAAAGGCATCGCTTTAAAGCTTTACCGTAAGCTCTCCTTCTCTATGAAATGGTTTGAAAAACCCAGGGATTTCTCCAGGCACTGAGACCATGCTTTGATGCTTTCAGAAAACAGAAAAAAATATATGAAGTTCCACATACAGAGATTGCAAAAAATCTGTTGCCTGGAGACGTGCAAATATACATTTGGCCAGATTGCCAAAGTAGCCATAAGCTTTCCTTTGGTGGAGATTAAGAGAAGGAAGGAAGGAGCAAAGAAATATCATTCAGAGGCAGGGAGATGAATGCAACTGTTGAACAACGATCCCATTGCTCTAGAAGCACAGGCTTTTCACTCCTCTGGTATACTGGAAAACTGGGAGAAGCTCATTGCCATGTAACACTGGCTTAGTAGTCCACCCAGGTCTCGTTTGTTTGGGTTATTACAAAACAAAGCCTTTTTCTCAGAGAAGTTTCTGGCTTTGCATTTAAAGCACCTCACTCCTGTATCTACTTTCTGAGAAGGTATCACCTGAAATTCCGCATTACTGTCACATGCACATCTTTGAAGTCTTCCATCTACGCTTCACCAGGTTTGCCAGAGCTCTGCAAATTCCAGTTTGGTGGTGAAGAGTAGGTTACAGAGGAATCCAACTTTTGCAGCTTGAACATTTTCACAGGATGAGACCTGCCCACGTTCTAGAACTGCTCAGCTAAAACAAGAGCTCAACGAGGCAGTGCTGCTTGCGGCTGCTAGTGGTAAAGCAGGCTGCTGTTGCCCAACGGAAGAGAGACCAGAGCCCCATCTCCTGCCTCTGCCATGGAAAGGAAAAGGAAGCAAGTTGATTTGGTGTAGAAATCTAGAAGGAGAATCTCTGAACTGGACTTGCTTTTCTTGCTACCTTCAAGGATGAGAAATAGGAAGAGCAGCCAGTCAGGCTCTCTGGGGCTTTGGCTTGGAGTCAAAAAGAGGTCCTCTGCCCAAGGCAGCCAGCTGCTTGTCAATGCCTTCTGCTGGTCCTCTGAAAGCAAATAGAGTTAGAAAATGAAAATTGAGTTTTGGATGAAAGTAACAAAGGGCTTATGACATGAAATGTGAAGGTCCCAGTAGCAGCATAGCCTAATTGCCGTTTTGTTTTTCTTAAAGCAGGGTGTCCAAAAGGTACTTACGGTTCAAACTGCCAAAAATCCTGTAAATGCATGAATGGAGGCCATTGCGACCCAGTGTCGGGAACTTGTGATTGCGCGCCTGGTTTCATTGGAGCCGACTGTAGTAAAAGTAAGCCAACATTCATGTTCTGTTTCTTTCAAAAAAACAGCAGAGAGAATAATCTGCGTAAGAATTTGTCAGTATAAAAACAGACAGATTGCAGTTACCTCCTCCTTGAACTGTAAATCGGGATTCCAGCTTTGTAAAAATTCTCTTGCAAAATATTTTCCTTCTTTTCTGTGTGAGTAGAAGCAAGGACACTCATCCCAGGATTACAACCTACTTGCCCAAATTTGTTTCTAGAGCCAAGTCAGCATGAATTGCTCAAGTTCCTTCTTCCTGTCCAAAATTTCTAGGTTGAGAAATTGTCTCAATATTTTGTTTCATGCTACAGTGCCATTATTTTCAATAAATGGGAAAAAGATCAAGTTTTGTCATGGCAAAACTGGTAAAGGCTCCATGGCAACACTTCTCGTACTTCTCTGTTTCAGGGCTAGATCATGTGGCTGAATTTCTGTGGTATTTCCAAAGCTATGATCTCCTAATATGGATAAATACAGAGCCTTTGGGATTTCCACTTGCTATACCTGTACCAGTCACAAAGGTTTCAGTGCTAATCAGAGCTTAACTGATGTTTTATCATCTTCAGTCCCTTTCTGAAGCTTCTTTCAGCTTATTCACAGAAAGACAATGCTTTAATGCTAAGTAGTTGGTAGCTTTGCTCTTCAGCATAGGAGAGCATCAGTATTAAGGAAGGAAAGAAGTCTTTAGCTTGAAGCACGAGCAGCTGATATGCACACTTGCCTTACTGGGGGAAAACCTACTAAATATTTCGTGTGAAAGCATGGATTATATTTACAACCTAAAAAAAAAGATTTCAGAGGAAGAGGCAGTCATCTCTTTGGATGGGATTTGTTTTCATAGTCATTTTGAAGTACATTAGATGGAACAAGGAGGAAGCCAACTCCATCTATAGGATCCTGCCTTCTTTGGAAATGAAAACTGGCATACCCAAGGTGTTTAACAGAAGTCTGTGTTTCCTTCAGCTTGCCCAGAAAATCGATATGGGAAGGACTGCGCCCTGTTTTGTGCATGTGGTAAAGGTCAGTGTGACCCACGGACTGGCAGCTGTACCTGTCCTCCTGGCCAAACGGGACCTGGCTGTCAGCAAGGTAACAAAGTGGGACCAGAGCTCAGCTCGTCAGCTGGGCTCATAGTTGCAAATTAAATTCAGTGCCAAGAATTGTTTCCCACTGCGTTTGAAGCCAGTGTTTGCTTGATTATGCTTGCTGCATTTTGCAGGATCTCAGCCTCGTCCCTCTGTTCTATTGCCCTGCCCTTTTCCTACCCATCTCTGCCCATATCTCACTGCCCTTCCACCAGCACCACTGCACTGCTTTCTGTGCAAAGATAAAATCACTGCTTTCAGATACTGCAGCTCAAACAGCACGAACCTAAGGATGGGGAAAGTGTTCTTACCACACAGTGAGGGCACTGTGAATGGATGTTACGTGGGATACTCAGTGGGGAGCATGTGTTTGTATTTACTCCCTGTCACTTTCATCTTTTTGGGGGATGCTAAATGTATTATTTTTTTTCCAAACTTTGTTAATTCTCTGTAGTGTGTCCCCAGGGACGGTTCGGCCCCAGCTGCCGCCTGACATGCAGCTGTCAGAATGGTGCTATCTGTGACCACGTGGATGGCAGCTGCACCTGTGGACTGGGCTGGACAGGAAAAGCGTGTGAGAAAGGTAATGTCCTGCTTTAGTAGCAGTGAACACATACATTCAAGAAGGGATTTGCAGTGGCCTGTGGGCCTTCAAAAAAGGAGCAGGTTTTGCTTAATTAATCTCACTTCCAGCTGCTGTCATCGTTGTAGCTTCTCTCATGCTGCCTTGCCCAAAGTTAGAGCTTTAGATCTCTTTTTAGAAACAGTTTCCTCATGAGTCTTGCTCTGTAATTCTTGTAAATTCCTTTGAATGGATTTTTATTTCTTCTCCTATCCAACTTTTTGTTCTTTTGTTCATGGGAACATTTTTTTGGTATCTTCTTTGAATTGCTCCCCTGAGGTCAGCAGAAGCCAGCATCTCTATCCCATCTTGTTACCTTCTCTCTCCATTTTCTCTTCCCTTTGGCACTGGACTGCAGTTAAACTTCTCACATGTTGACTTCCCTGATGTTCCGGCAACATCTGTCTGAAACAATTGAAATTATGCTAGCTTGTCCTCACTTCTCTGTGTCAGCTCTCCTTTACACAAGACAAAGCACACTTAACAGAATGAGCGCAGAGTCTTTTTGTGTGTCTTTTCTTTCTTTCCATCTCCTGAAAGACACGAGATTCAGAGCCCTGCTTTATGTATATAGAATAGCTGCCAACTGGAGTGATGATGTCAATACCACTGTGGATGAGCACTAAAATACCTCTTCCTTCCATCCCAAAATTAGTGCTGTTTACCAATAACTGGCTAACATAGTGTTGCATGGACTGTGTTTGTGCATCTCTGCCTGCTCCTTGAAATTTTTATAACTGTACATAGGCTGTGTTTGGGCAGCAAACTGTGATGGGGTTGTGCAGATGTGGAACAGTGTCTCATGTGTGCATCCTCTAGATATGCTTAAATAAAACGACTTTGGTGTCCAACACTGGGGAGAGATGTGCACATTGCGTAAAGGATGGAGTGCTGTATCACTAGGAAGATCTTCATGGTTGTCTTTTGATACACATGCCAAGCTATTGGAAAACTGAATCTTTCTTTCCACAGCAGTGTGGTTTTGAGTCTGTTTTGACTAGAAATCAAAGACATCTAATCAGGTATCTTTTTCTGGTGATTAGATATGATGTTCTCAGATCTTACTTGCCATTTGCAGTTATGAATCCAATTATGTACATGGCCATGCTCAGTTAAGTTGGTCTGCACTGCATACAGTTATCACTTCTGCAGAAATCATGCCCATATTAGTTATATTGACCAGTCACTTTTGCATGACATGGCTTTCAACAATTTGAGATGCACTTAGTTCAGTACAAGTAGATATCTAGTTATGCATGGAAAGTCTATGTGTGAAAAAGAGACCTTCCCTTTTTATTAGGAGTTCAAATACTGTGAATTCCAATGATAACATGGAGGAGGAAAAGCTGTATGTTTTCTTTCACACTTTGTATGTGTCGAAAAGAAAGCATTGCTGTAGATGTAGAGGGTGGAAAAAGAAGATATCATTTACTATGTGCCTTTACAACACTTGAGGGACTGGAAAGGCTCAATATAAACAATATAGTGAAAGAAAATTGAACTCTTCAAACATCTATAAAGTATAAATCCTCATCAAAGTATGTAAATACATAATAATGGTGCAGAAATGCTATGTCTTCAGTGAGCACGACTGCACGGAGAGAAAGAAATTCATGAGTGTTCACCTGAGCTCTGCAAGTTACTATTTGAGCATCATGCCTCAGCTTAAAAGCCATCAGATTTTGGCGTGAGATGAGTGTTTTTTTGTCCATTTTCTTTGTCCACGCGTGGCCAGCAGAATGTCTCCCTGGCAAGTATGGCCCCAGCTGCAGCTTGGACTGCTCATGCCAGCACAACGGCACCTGCGACAGGTTCACGGGCTGCTGTCACTGCCCAGCAGGGTTCTACGGGCGCTCCTGTGAGCATGGTGAGTACACACACCCCGCAGAACCCCACCACCTGTCCTCCTGCAGGGACAAATGGGGGCTCGGAATGTTCCTGAAGAGCAAATGGGATTATTATTGGCAATGGTAAATATCAATTTTGCTGGCTCCCAAAGAAGGTAGCTGCAAATATAGAGGAGATTAAACAGATCCATGTTTTTCTTCCTCCTCTTTCCTCACTTGACACTTCTCCTTTCTCAGGGTGCCCCCCCGGGTTTTATGGGCTGAGCTGCCTTCATGTATGTGCCTGTAAAAACGGAGCGAGCTGCGATGCCGTGATGGGGCAGTGCGTTTGTCCCTCAGGGTACCATGGTATCCACTGCGAGAAAGGTACTTACACCCACCTGGTTTAAAAAGCAAATGAACCACATCCTTATCTAAATGTTTGTTTGTTCAGAGCCACTTCTTCCATATTTTGCACTTGATGAATTTCTTGAAACACTGAATTTGTGATCGCTTACCTGTTCTGTAGCTGGGTGTTCTCAATTCCTTATACGCTGACCACTCTGGTTCTGATTAGCACAGTGAAAGTCCCGGTCTCCATGGTGTCTTGCAGCAATGAGTTCCACATGTTGTTTATTAAGAATAAGTTTCTTTTACTGATTTTAAGTTTGCTTCTAAAATTCCAAGTAAGATGATTAAATTGATGCATGTCAGACCAGTTGAGTGTTATGAAATGGTCTTCTAAAGAGCCCTAATTAAAAATGAAAATAAGTGCCAGTAACGTTTTGGGACAGATTTACAAATACTTTTGATAAGTTGGATTAGATGAAACCAACTTAAAGAGAGCACACATAAATATTATGCCTATCCGCTGCATTCGATCCTTCATTAAACTTGGCATTAGCACTGAGTTCAGCTCAGAGTTTACGAACTTTCCTCCGAGCCATCCTTCAAGCCCTGCTCTGGCTGATGTATTTGTTGTGATGTTGGCATGCAGGACTCCTAACAGGGGCATTTATGGGGCTCTTCCCTCCAGGCTGTGCCAGCGGGCGCTTCGGTGAGCGGTGCCAGCACCGGTGCGACTGCGGAGGAGCTCCTTGCAACCCAACCACTGGGAAGTGCCTCTGCCCACCTGGAAGGACTGGGGAAAAATGTGACATTGGTAAGGGAGTATTTCCTGTGTGCTGGAGTACATGCAGTTAAAGCAGTGAAACCCATTGGTTGGTCTGAGCACAACAGTGAAAGGACACGTGCCAGTACGAAGTATTCCAGGACACAGTTTGCAGCAAAGTATTCTCCTGCAGGTTGCCAGGTTTATCAATAGGCTGTACGCTGATTTAATCAATATTTAAATTGATGCATTGATAGGAAAACCATGTATGGGTCAGCAGTAAGATGTCATTTGTCATGAGTGTCAGCGCAGCACAGTAGGAAGGGCTCAAGGGTTCTGCAACAGGGCAAGAAGGGATTGGGTTCCATGGGGGTTTTGTCACGGGGGCATTTATGGGGCTCTTCAAAGAGCTCAAAGAGTGTCTAACTCGAGATGACGGTGGTGGGGCTGCTGCAGTGTTCCTGGCTCTGAGAACGAGCAGTAGTCCGGGAACACTGACTCCAAATAGTGTTGCCTCATTCGCAGCACAGGAGCTGTGTGTTTGGTAAATGGTTGGCCCAGACAAGCAGAATTGTTTTGCAACAGGGTTGTAAAAATAGGCGAGAGAATTCTCCTGTGAAGGAAACCAAGCAAACTGACAAAAGCACTGAGGGCTGAGAGGAAGTAAGGACAGGGATTCGTGAGCCAGATTCTGATCTCAGTTGTGCTGGTGGAAATTTAGGGTAATCAGTTAAGAGAACTGCACTTTTCTTTTAGCAAGTGTAAAAAGAGATGTGTGATCCCAACAAGCAATGTACAGGGTGGTGAGCATCCATGTGCTAATATTGAAGGATCGCGCAAGGAGCCACATTCCTCCCAGTCCCCAGTATCACAAAGGGGGAATATTCCTCATCCTTTTGCTCTGGGATAGGGCAGGAAACAGCTCTGAACACCCTGTTATTGATGTAAGCAAGAAGTCAAGTAAACTGTGAGAGCCTGAGGGCTAGTGCAACCCCAAAAACTGAAATGGAGATTGACTTGCTTGCCAACCTGCACTTGCTAGGAACTGAGCAGCCCATCCTCCTGCACTGGTGCCGCTGGGACTTCAGCCACCCAGCACTGAGCACTGTGCGTCAGAGGCCTTTGCAGTGCGATTCTAGCAGTAGTGGAACACAAGGGGGAAGCTCAGCACCGACAATGTGAACCGAGGTTTCACTTCTTGCAAACTCTAGGAGTCATTTTTATTTTTCTTAAATCAGCTAGGGTCGCCCCCGTCCATGAAAAGCTGTTATGGGGTAGGTTTTATTTGCATTTTTATTTTCAATTAGACTCAGTTCATCTGTGATATAACTGTGAGCAGCTGTGTCTGTGCAGCAACCATAAAGATAAAAGGCCTGATTTTAATTTGAACTCTGGTAAAGCACCCATTAAACAGGCAAAATGTTAATTAAAAAAAAAAAAGAGAGAGAGAGAGAGAGAATATAACAGACTTTTATGGGCGTTCCTTTTCTGTAGTAAATTAACATTGCAGACTTTCAAACAGATGTCTTAAATACACATTGTTATTAACATGAAAATGTGGTATTACATAAATTAAAATCAGGTCCAGAGGTGTTTGTGGAGACCTTTTCTCATAACATTTCCTAATTGAAAAGGCCGAGCTCTGAGCGTTTGGGGAGGGTTCTCCCACGTGCTGGGGCTGCAGCTGATGTGGGGCTGGGGGCTTGGGTTAACCCTGCGGTGCTATGTGAGAAAGGCAGCCTGGGTTACTTACAGCACTGTCGTTGAGGTGAGGGAAAGAAGGCTGTTGTGTGCAGGGCTCTCAGCACCCTACCATGGGACATGCTGGGGACTTTTCCTTCTCACCTGTGCTCCACCACGTATAAAAAAATTGCAATGAGAATTTGTCCATAAAATGTATTTGCCCATCCTTTGCAGAGCTGGGAGTGAGACCTTTGTGAGTTTACATTGCCAGGAGGTAACCAAATTGTGCAATGTGGGTATGGTGTACAAACATACCTAAAATGAATTAATTTCCATTTGGAAATTGCTTGAGTGAAAGCTCTTTTCTGCTCCACACCGATAGCCTCTCCTTTTGGGTTGCCAGCCCCTGGGTATACGCCAGGGATGGTTCCCATTTCAGAAACTTCTTCAGGACAGGTGGGTCACACTTTGGGTGGGCTGTGCAGCCTATAAAGCTTGAGAATTGCAAGGTGCTCCAAAGTGTCATGGCTCAATATTAGCAGATGTAGGTGTCAGAGCAGATTCCCAATCCCAAATCTGTATCTTCTGAGAGAAATACAGCAAAAGCATTTCATAATTTAGCACAATTTCGTATACAGTATACTAATAACTTGCTGAGGCTTTTTTAGTTTTATATTGAAAAGCATATAACTTTAGGCAAAGTAAGAGTCTAGGTTAGAAGAATTAACCTCATGGGAAACTATATGAAGAGATTTTTAAAGAAACAATATTCTTTTCAGTTCATCTGTTGAGCCTCACAAAGCTTCCCCTAGTTTGCAGAGCTTGTTGGAGGTCTGCGTTCTCACCAGAACCTGTGTGAGGTCTATGTTCTCTCCCAGTGAAAATCCAGGGACTTAAAGAATATTTTTTTTCTAAATAAACATCCTTAATTTTCTTACTGTGCTTGCATTTCGCCCTGGATGCTGACCTTGGTCTGAATTTCTATTGCATGCACTTTCAAGGGTGCTCCTCAGTGTAGCGTAGCCATCAAGCAGGGAGAAGCATTCATCCTCTTCCAAACACTTCTGTCCTTCCAGGCTGCCGGTCGGACCAGTATGGCCCCGACTGCTCTCTGCGATGCCAGTGTGCCAACAAGTCCCAGTGCAACCCATACAATGGGAAATGTGTCTGTCCAGCCACGTGGATGGGGCCAACCTGCAAAGAAGGTAACACAGGCTGGAGATTGACTGTCTTAGAGACATTGTGCTTTGATAGTGGTTGTGTGTTGAAGAGCATGGTGAAATGTGATGAGTGGCTGGATAAGAAGGTGAAATGTCAGAAGACAGACTCGGATTGATCTGTGTGGATGACAAAATGTTCAACAAAGGGTTTTCGTTTTTGTTCGTTTTTTGGTTTTTCATTTAGGCAATTGCTCATTTTAATGATGCATAATACCATACAAAACTTTTCTCCCATTTTTAATCTAAACGTGGTCAGCTTTCTGGTAATACCATGCAGTCCTTCCCTTAGTTTAGGAAATACTATGGAACCTTCCATTTGAGGGACTTTTTTAATGCCTTGCTTGTTCTGCCTGCCTGTGTGAGGTGGCCAGCATAACTCAGTCCTCTACCATCCTCTGAAGGTTATCATTCATTAAATTATATAAGTGTAAATTCTATGATTTATATTGCATTTCACTATTATGTTATACAGACCTAAGGCTGCATTTCTACTTAATTCTCTAGGTGGCCCTCCAAAGCTTCCTTTTTATGAAGAACAAACTCAAGAAGGAGGGAATATTTTTCCGAGAGCTCTACAACAGTAACATTTGGACTAATAAATGAACTCTTTTATATGCACAGACGGTATTTGAATTTGGATATGAAAACAGGTATTCAATTCAGCTTGAATTGTACTGAAGTATTCACACTTCTTATGGAAGACTACAGAGGCCATTTAGTAGCTGGTTCCTTTTAAAAAGTTGAATCTGTTTCATGTATTTATTCCTAGCCTGTTGCCTCTCCATTAGTCTACTTGGACATTCTTTCTGATATGTAGTATAATTCGTTGCTTGAAAGCTTGGACATGTGGGTTTTTTGTTTTCTTTTTGCTTTTTGTAAAACCAGCTCCAAAGAGGATCAGTAACATACCAATTTAAAGTGAGCCACGCTGTGCTAAGTGAGCATTTAATGCAGTTTATGAAGCCAATGCAGGTTCACTGCAAAATCATGTTGCTCAGAAACCAGTAGGATTCACCAAATTAGTTCCTCTGTGGAAAACGTTGTATGTTCCAGAAAAGCATCCAGTCTTAAAATCATAGCTGATGAAGAATCTGCCACAATCTCTGATAAGTTATTCATTCATTTGAGAATACATACCGCATTTCTGACTGGCTGACTGGAAGGTCTCCATCCATATCTTGTTTGCATTTGAGGCTCCTTTCTAAAGAGCACAACATTAACTGTCAGGCTCCTCTTGTTTCCTGTGTTCTCCCATCTCATCAGTGGAGTTTCTCAGCAGTTTGTTAAGTCAAACTGCACAGCAGTTCTTGTAAAACTTTCTTACAATGGAGGAAGCTTTATCTTGAATGGAGAAAGCAGATAGTGAGGATAGATATGTAACAATAATCTGTGTTCTCTTTATGTAAAGGATTATAATGTGCTCTTACCACACAATAATTTAATTATCAGCTTTAACAAGTCCTGATACCATTGAACAGCTGCTGTTGGTCACCTAGAACAACGGCATTTTGGTGCTATTTTTGTCTGTTTAGGCAGGCTGTTCTTTAATATAGGACCAAGTCACTATTAAGAAATAATATTCTTTATTTCAGTATTCTGAGTTAACAAGGCTAAAAGATTTCAGAGTAACTCTTTGTACTTCTCTTTAGGTTAAGAGTTACAAAACATGCTCAGTAACCTCTTGAGTCTTACTAAATCAGGGGTGCCCTTGGTTAAAGGCACCAGGACCATGGGCTCTGTTGACCAGGTAGCACAAGCACTTCCAGGTTTTGTGTTCATGCTAGCATTACCATTCAAACACCACAATGAATCACAACTCTGCAAGGGATTTTGAAGAGAGAAAGTGGCAATAATTGATGCTCACTTGTGATTTTTAATAATGTTTATGTTTGGAATTGGATAATGAGTATGTGAAGCAACAATTACCTCTTGGTTCTCCTCAAGTCTTAAACCAATCTGTCTGGTTCGAAGCAAGTAATGCTTGCTCACCTGGAACTGCAATTCAAGCTGTGATCTTTTGGAAGCAATAAAGGTTTACTAGGTGTTTTTTCAAGCCTCATGGAAGTCTTATTGTTGTTATTCAAAACTTCATGGGTATTGGAAGCCATTCTAAACTCAGTAGCGATATTTGTGACCGCAACCAGATGAACCAACCAACTGTGCTTTCAGCCAGAAATTGTCAGGAGTTGGTTCTGAACTCTTGTCCTTTCTTTATGATAGCTCTATAAATTGCAAAAAACTTTGCTTGATGTAAATGTGATAAATCTGTTGTTCCCAACCTAGTCTGAAGCGAGTTGTTCTCGGCAGGATTTTTTCTGTAAGCCATGGTAGTTAAAATGTTCTTTTGGAAATGTGCTGGCCTAGGTCTGATCTCCAACTGTGAAACTGGGGCAATTTCACCGAATTGAAAGTGTTTAGTTAAATCTTGTGCAAGACAATTAGATATCATCATAGTAACTGATGGAGAAAAGAAAACATCCAGGTCCAGCAACAGACGTCTTTTGATTTCAACTATAGATTTAGCACAGAGACAAACCATAGTAATAGTGTAAGCACTGCCTTGTATTCAAGATTTTTCATATTAAAGGATGAGATTGGATGAGATCTGGAGGTCCAGGTTTCTCTTCAGGCCACCTCCAAAGTTAAATGAGATTGCTCAGAGATTCATCCAGTTGTTTCCAATATCTCCAGAGATGGAGAGCCCACAGCCTCTTTGGGACCATGCCCTAATGAAAATTTCATATCCACGATTTATTTCTCCTAGTTTCTAAACAGAATTTCCCACATTTCAACTTCTATCCACTGCTTCTTGTCCTTTCAAAGTGCATCTCTGAGAAGAGCTTGGCTTCATCTTGTCTGCAGCCCCCATGGGGTGGTTGAAGACAGCAGCAGACCTTCCCATGGTCTTCTCTTCTGAAGACTGAAGACACCCGGCTCCCTCAGCTTGCACCTTGCACGATGTGTGCCCCAGTTTCTTCTCACCTTACTGACCTTCTGTTGGCCTTGTTACAGTTTCTTGAACATAGCAGTTTTTGGAAAGATGCTCAGTGTCTGATATGGTTCTCAGCAGCCAATGTATAAAACCCGAGAGCTTACATTTTACTGTTTGACAGCAGTTTATAAAAAATATTGCCTTGTCTTATCTACATATCTAAGTATTCTTACATGTGATTGGAGCAGCTAATCGAAGGGGAAACTTTTCTCAAGCCATATTCTTTACACCTGTGTACCTTGTTTACATTTTCCACAGTAACTTGATATTAGAATTGTAAATATGTACTATAAAGGAAATAAAAGATTTTGTATGAAGTATTATTAAAGAATGTCACCATTTTAGGTACATGATGAAACACGTATTTTAAGTGGTTGACACTGAGTCTGTGCCAATGAATCAGAGGCCCAAGAAGATCTGCTTGGGAAATACTTCAGCAGACTTTTTTTTTAGATGGGAAAATGTCGATTCATACAAAACTATTCATATGCAACAGTCTTTTTTATTAACTCCTTCTTCAAAATACTTCTTAATTACTAAATGTTATTGCCCTGGGGAAAGAAGTTTACTTCAGTTCAGTAGAACAGATTGTCCTGATTTGGGTCTCAATAAGATTTTTTGTTCCAAAGCATAGAATAATGTACAACTATATAAAACTACGAATCAAAATTATGTATTTCAAAAATTGTAGACGACTTTTGATAGAGTACTTTTCATCGTCTTTTCTTGGTTTGCTATATGTGAAGGTTTTCACTTTTCACAAGGCAGGGAAAATGTTTACAGGATGTCAGTTTCTAGAAGAAAAGCGAAAGCTATTCATAATTAGCTATTAATTAAGTAATTTTTCTTGCTTGTGATATCAATAGCATGTTTTGTTGCTGTTCCTTTCTTCATATTAACAAATTTACCTTATTCTGTGCATGCTAAATTGTTTCTTTTAGACTGTATGTACTTTTTGTAGTGGAAAATCCACTAAATTAATATCCTAGTATGGATATTAATTCCATCTTATGGAAGGTGAGCTTAATTACTACTAAAACAATATAGCTCCCCTTATTTTGTTCATCAGTGGAAGACTGTCAGGGTGATAGCATCCTGAACATAGCACTGGCACTTGTTGAAAATGAAAGCAAAAAATTTCAGTGAAAATGCTTTTTGTGTTTAAATTTATGTCCATCTTTCACTTGGTAAATAACTTTCTTGGCTCTGTTTCCCAGAGGACCTAAGTTAATTATGCTTTCTTGAAATGAGCGCTCTGTGTATTCCACTGTAACACACTTGCATACACAGATAACTCCTTTCAGAAAGACATTTCAATTATTCTGAACATGCTGTTTCTGTGCCAGATGCCACTCTCTTACCTTGTTGTTCATTCCAGATAACTCCAGTTTGAGAAGAGTGGCAATGAGTTGAGTGTAACTCAGTGGGTCCGGCAGAATTTTATTCAATGAGAATTCATGAAACCAGAACAACATGTTTTAAGTTAGACTTCAGTATTTATAACACTGTCCTCATAGGAAAACAATCAGAATTTTAAAAATTCCCCGCTTCTCCTGCCAAAAATTATTATTCTACTTTTATCCTTTTTATGTTGAAGAACCATAGCTATTAAAGTTTGCCCAGATTTCTTGCCAACCATATTATTTTGATTGGCTGCATATTTCTGTTTGTGTAAGTAATAACCATCATAGTATCAGAAGT
Organism: Tragopan temminckii; assembly: GCA_028571105.1. NCBI lineage: Eukaryota > Metazoa > Chordata > Aves > Galliformes > Phasianidae > Tragopan > Tragopan temminckii. Next base: position 16,547,307 of record JAOWBP010004023.1, on the reverse strand, counting down.
TGCCAACAGGACAAACATGGAAATTATACCTTTATGTCCTTTCCAGAAGAGCAAAAGACAGAGTTTGGAGCCATCGTGGCTTCATGCTGTTGATCTAACAATGACAAAAAACAACGTCTCTGTTAGAGTTTTCTTTTTTATCAGAGGAGAATTCCGAAGATTTATTAAAAATAACTGGTGGAACCATAAACCTCCATCATCCCATCCCTTTTTTTTTTTTTTTTTTTTTTTTTGTAGTTAAGCTGGAAACCTTCTCAAACCCTGGTTCCTGAAGGACTTTTCCTGTGTGCTGACCCACGACTGACTGCTGCAGTGGTGCCCAGCAATTATTTTGCAGGGCCAAAGCTTTAGATTCTAACACTATAAAGCAATTTTCAGTAGCAAGCAAGGATTCTCTGCTTTTAGAGTATGTACTGCTCTTTCTATTGCTATTAATAAGCACATGCATAACAGTATTATGTCTAAGGGGTTTGTAGCCTTTTTCAAAGAATATGTGGGGTATAGCCCAAATCTGTACTGTACTTTTGTACCCATATATCATAGTGAAAGGATGCTGTTTTTTATGTTAAGATGTCATTATATTTGCTCTTTTTTTTCTTATTGACAGTCTTAGTGCAATAGAATTGCATTGTAGATGAAAATTTATTAAACTAATTTACATTCAGAGCAAGCACTCAGAAATCACATCTGCTTTTAGTGGTTTGTATGGAATAAGTAATGACCTTATGTATAAATGGGTTTATATAAAGATCCCCGACCAGATCAACTTGTGCTGTGACCGAGCCTGATAAATAGAGGTTTCTGGCACTCAGACTCTAGAGTATAAGAAATATTCAAAACAGAGCATAAATCTTGTTGGAAGAAGCTGGTTATGAAGTGTAACATTTCTGGAAGACTTGGGCATTAAGCACTTTGAAGGCATTTGAAACTGCACACCTGCAGGCTTCCATCAGACTTCTTGGACACTTCCCAGAGCCTAATACTCTCTGAACACATAGCCTCGTTCACCTTAAGGGTATTGTCTTCTCACGTTGGCAGGAGCTAAAGGAACACATGGGCCTGTTTAATGCCAAATAATGCAGTAAGTGTGTGCTGGTTAATTGGAAGTAGCATGCTAAATTGAATTCAAAATGTGTAACAGGGGTGACAGTAGATCAAGATGTTGGAGAAGAAGTGGGCAGATGTGGAGAGCTAGACCCTGAGAGAACAGCTTTACGGACTTGGGCTTATATTTAAATTTCAGAGCAAACACTTCTTAAATTGAGTTCTACAGTACTGCAGGATTTTGATGTATGTGATTTGCTTCATTTTTCATACAGTTTTCAGTAAGGAGTAGAATAATTAACTTCATTTGGTTTGTCATCTTTTTGACGTGTGTTGTAAAGATAGTCCAGTAATTCTTGTAACGTGTTCCATATTTTTTTTTTTTTATTAGAAGCAACATTTAAACCATTTAGAGAAGCTGTTGAAGTTATTGCAGTAACCCCTCAGTCCCAGTGGCTGCTGTTAAGAGCTGATCAAAAGTAGTCATGGTGAGTTAACGTACCCAACCTGCGCAAAGCTAGCACTGGTCTGCATCGTAAGCTTTTAAAAAAGATGTTGCTTGAAAAGTTCACGTATCCTCTTAGTAGATATATGCCAGTGGGAATAAGAGTAATGTGGCTGTGATGTTGGAAGCACTGCTCCGTGTCACAGTCCCTTCAGCATCTTAAGAAAATGTTAAGCCCATCTGTAGCCAGTATTGTTTATCTCTTATTTCAGTCCACTCTGAAAGTTCACAGAGTGATAGTGCAGTATTCTGTATATACAGTAAGAAGGAAAAATAACAATAAAAACCAAACTGTCCAAAACCCAGGAATGATTTAAAAATGACTTATAAGTTCCGTACGATAAGATACTGCTTTGTTGATTTCTTCAAGCATGGTAGTTAAAAAAAACCAAAACACTGTTCAACTCTGTTGTTTTATATATGAATAAAGATGTCAGCAACTAGTCATTTAACTGTCCATGCCATTTGGCAGTATCTAGCTTCCTTCTCAGTAATAGCCCAATAAATCTTTATCTTTTAGTAAGCTGATGACAGCAAAACATCTTGAGAAGCTGCATGTGGTGTAGATATTATAGTTAATTTTTAAAATGCTTCATGCCACCATCTACGGGGTGTTTTCTCCAGTCCAGATGTAACATCTTGGCTTAAGGCATGTTCTCATGTCTCCCTCTAGTGACTCCAAAGACCTGATGAGAATTTAATTAATTACTTTCAGAGCTGTGATTGCTTGATGTAAGAGATCCAAACTAGTCCTGCTGCTGCCCAGAGGTCAAATTTTGATTAATGAATGAATGTAGTAAGCTACAACCTACCAGCATTGTTAGCAGAGCATGGTCCAACTGAGCAAAGGCTGCCCAAATGGAGCAGTGATGGTCCTGCCTGAGGCCACTCTGCTTGTCCTAAGCAGCAGAAGTCCATCTGTTCGCATGGCCCCAGCGCTTGCACAGACCTCTTAGCAGCAGTACTACAAAATTTGCAGGTTTCCAAATTGCGGATGTTTCTGCATTGATGTTTTCTACATCTGCCTACAACTCCTTCAGAGTTCTTACAGAAGAATGAAGGAAACCTGCTGTGAAACTTCAAGGTTTGTCTCATTCCTGTGCTGCTCAGAAGATGTGGGGGCACCAGGGTTAAGTGAGTGCACGTTTCCTGCTCTAGTGGAGCCCCATTTGGGGTTGAAATACTGCTCTGTTCACACCAATTCTGTCCCGTTGTTCCAATTCTAATTAATAAGAAGCTGCCCTGTCATTTCTTTGTTATTTTGTCAGTCTTACTGTGCTATAAATTACTTACAAAGTGACTTAATGAAAATGCTCTAGTTTTTGCAGCTGGCGTTTTTTTTCAGCCAGGAATCCAGTTTTGAATGATTTATATGTCTTGTAAGATGTGCAGTGAGATTCCTTTCTGTATGTCATCAACAAAGAGTAAGATCAGTACGAGCAGGGGCTGCGGGGGCAATTCCTGCCTGTCGGTTTGCTTTTTTTTTTTACTTTTCTATTTGACATTTATGTTGTGGTAGCCAGTGTGGATCTTGGCCTTGCTCTACTAGGCACATGAGAAATCTGCTCTTAATTATTGCTTTAACCTTGGGGGTATGTATGAAGTACAGAACAGCAAGCATAAAAGCATCACATTAAATATGGGATGTACTCTTGGGTAACGAGGGGTTGGATGGCTGCAGGATCAGCCTCATAATGAAGGCTGTGGTCAGGGTGCTGCTCTACTTGAACCTTTTGCTGTGCCCTATCCCACTCTCTTTTCGCCTCTGAAAGCAAGAAGTTTGACCAGACACCATCAAGAACTATTAGAACTGTTCACAGACACATTTAACATGTTAAATTTTTACAAGAACCAGTGAATTTGATCAGAAAATAGTTATTTTTGGCTGCCAATGTGGCAAAACCACTTAAAATGCAAACTCAAGAATGTGTTGAAAGGAAACATTTTGCCAGCACCGCTATTGTTGTAGCAAAGGCTCCCCTCTGGTCCAGCGGGACTCTTTTCTCCACCATATATTATTCCAAAAGTCAAGGTGGAAGTCAAGAGCCTGGAAAATCGTTATGTCATTGAAAAGGGTGTTGGCAGGGTTGTTTTGGTTTGGTTTCTTGTTGCAAAGCTTTTCTTCAGCGGAGTGGCACCTGGCTTTTTTCTTCCCTGGACATTAATTTCTTCCTTTTGCACATTAGTTTGATAGTCTTGCACCTTTAGTTCATAAAGTTCTATCTACAAGGGATAATGGAGACACGTGATTTGTGGGCAGCCCAATACAGAATCACGGAATCGTAGAATGGCTTGGGTTGGAAGGGACCTCAAGGATAGTGAATCTCCAACCCCCTGCCACAGGCAGGGCCACCAACCTCCACATTTAATAGTAGACCAGGCTGCCCAGGGCCCCATCCAACCTGGCCCTGAACACCTCCAGGGTGTTCATTCAGCAGTGCTTCCAGCACTCTGAAGTCAGTTTTTCACTAAAAACAAAAAAAAGAAGTATGCTGTAATGATGAATTTGCTGTCAATTTTCTATTAGTCCTGATTCCTAGCTCCCCCCAAAAAAATCCATATTATTTTTTTAAGTCACTCTTCAGTGTAAATCCTAAAGCTTCTTGTTAACAAGGGAGGTGCTCCAGAGATGCAAGGCTGGTTCCCTAGGAGAATGCAGCAGGTCTATAAAGGTTTGGGAAAGAATGATTTCACCAAACCATAGCAGCAGGAAAAATTCATTTAGTGTATATCTTGGTGAGCGCTTGTGCAAACAGAGAACAGTCACTGAACACTCCAGGCACTGAAAAAGGGGCCAATCCACAGCGCACGTTATCTTGAATACATAAATGGTGCTTTAGAGCCCTGAGCTAAGGCAATCACGTGATAAGTGCGTGCCAAGTCATGTGAGATGTGAAATACATAGCAGCTGATAAAGGCATGTTTTATTTTGAGTAGGCATAAAGGACGACGTTGAAAACTGGGTTTCTTCCTGGCTGTGCTGCCAGGAATACAAAGCACCACACAGGAGACTTTGAAGGTCCCTCTGGGAAAAATGCCATTACCAACTGAGCTATGGTGTGCTGTCCAAGTTGCCCTGAAGGAATCTCTGCCAGAAACACCTGTTAACAATAAGGACTTGTTAACATTTCACAATTATTTTCCCAAGTATGTTATTGCTACACTGGTTCCCAACACCAGAAAATTTGGCAAACATTAAATGCACACAATACTTCTGGAAACCTCTGGTCTGTCTGCATCTGCGAAGACCAAGATAAAGCTGTACCTTCAAGTCTGGTGAGGGCTTAGAAGAGCGAAGCTTGCACTCAGCAGGGGGGGATTAATGAAGTGTGTTGGGCACACATTTGAGATCCTCTGGGAACTTGTGCTGGGGAGGAGATGTTTGTCCATAAGTGAAAAATGATCTACTCCAGGTCCTCCTTACCATAGCATTATCCATCACAGACTAGTTTGTTTGCCCATCCATTGAATTCTCACTTTGCAACTATCCTTTTTCAGTTCCAAAGTGGGCCACTTCACTGCTGATGAAAAATGGCTGACTTCTGCTTTTCACGCCATTCCCCTGACATTGTGTAGCATCTCTCCTCTACTCTACACGCAGAAAGAACAAAGAGTTCTGATTCCTAACTCCAAAAAACCATCAGTTCATGCCACCTGCAAATCCATGGTTTATCAGAGACATGAGCTTCTTCCTTCAACATGCATTTACAGAGATCTTTACGTGCATGGTAGATTTCTGCTCATGAAAATCAAAGCTGTTGGTTTTTAAAATCAGTACTAAGAGCCTGTCTTCATTCTTGAGTCTTTAGGTGTATTAAAAATATCATCCTCAGGCTTGATGCACGTTCTCAGTGGGTATTTAGATGTAAGAAGTTGCTTAAATCTCATCTGTTGCATGCAGTTTATGTGCTGCTGTTTAACAGCTTACATTTCCAATTAGTGACTAGATACTAAGTGACACAAGCCCCACGGAACAGTTTGCATTGCTGATGCATCCCTCCTAGATTATCATTTGCTGAATTTCACATACATTTCTTACAAAAGGTATTCACAGATTGTGACAGACTGATTCATTTTGCATGGGTTTTCTGGGGGAATAAGTGAATTCAAACCTGCTGAGATACAGGAGGGAGATAGATTTGGCTTCTCCTACACCTTGGGTAAGTGCTCTTGTCATCAAGTGAGCTGATGAAAGGAAACAATTATCCATGGCTCTCTTCCCACCAGCTTATGAATTTAGCTTTCATGTTTGTTTATTTTTATCTGAAATGAGCATACTGGCTATTTGCACGACTTTTCAGCCTTTAAAAATGTCTGAGTGTCTCAGTAGGTGGCACCCTTTCTATTCCTTTATTTTCCACCAAAAGTCAAAAAGAAGTCGGAGCTGAAGCCGATGAATATGTGAAATGAGTTCAGTAAAAACGTAAATGCATATTTGTCTCCTTAATTGAATATATTATATTGTGAAATCATTACTGTCAGGGCACACTTCAGTTTATACGAACACTTAAGTAAGGAAAATATATAAACCTAGATTGACTTGAACAATTTGAATGTGATAGCAGACATCTGTGTTCAATAACGTTACTTTGGTAAGCGGTGTTTAATATTTCATGTCAAAGTGAGGAGAGTAATAGAACGGGGTATTTTCTGAATTCTTAGATTGCTGAAGTTTATGGTACGGCATAATATATAATCTGTCCTTTGTCAAGCTCACCAGAAAGAGCCCTACTGCAGCTGAAGATGTAACGTGCTCTAATATATATGTTTCTAGACCTCTCCCTGCTTGAGGAATTAATCTTGGAAGGTGCTGAGAGCCCTGAAGTGCCAGTGAAGTCAGTGGGATTTGAAGTTTCTCACAGCTCGATGGACAGGGATCCTTACAGGGGATAATTACCCTGCTCCGTCCCCGGCCAGGAAAGCCTTTAAGCACTGCTTAACTTCTAGGATGTGAGGAGTCCTCTTAAATGGGGGTGAGTAACTCTGCTGAGGTAGTGCCCAGGGGCCCAGCTCCTGCCTCTGTCCTATTAACCTCTGCTGCTCTCTGGCCTGGGGAATGCAAAAAGGTGAAAAAGAGGGACAGAGTTCCTTGCCCAGGGCAGACCTGCCATCAAGGGTGAGCCCAAAGTGCTCAAAAATGAACCAGTGTCACGTTATCTAAACTTGGAGCGGTGAAGGAGGCAGGTAGCTCTGTGTGTTCATTTGCTCCACACAAGGGATGTACACAAATACATTGCTGGCTAAAGGACCCTATTTGCCTTCAAAAAGTTCAAAGTAAGTGAAACTTTTCTAACTATCTTCCAAGTCTATTATTAATGAACGATTGCATTGATGTTTTTGGATGGGTTCGCACAGAATAATTCATCTACAAACAATTTTTTCTTTTGTATTTTCTCCCCAACCCCATTCTTTTGTATTTCATTTTTAGGTGAAATTCTGTAGTAGAACTGGCCAAAAGAAACACTCTCCCAAGCCTTATGCTGAATGTCTGTCTGGACATTTTCATTTTAACTGCAGCTTGGGGAAAAAAAAGAAGTCAACATAGTGTTGGCATCATTTCTAAATTGAAACTGTCCTTCCCCCATGATCAAATGCATTATAAGTGTTTGCTTAAAAGACACATGTTTATTCACCTTGCCTCTGAGAGAATACTGTGTGCAGAGGTAGTTACAAAACTATACTGAAGAGTGTACAATCAATGAATGTACAGATGTTATAAATACCAAAGAGCTAGGCTATGCTGTTATTATACCAGAGCAAAAA
>JAOWBP010004023.1:16529405-16539895 GCA_028571105.1 Tragopan temminckii | reverse complement strand
TGCTCCCATGGCTGACTCACTGCTCGCCCCAGGTGATCAATCAGAGGTTCAGGCTGTGACTCAGCAGTTCCCATACAAAGAGTGAGAGAGATTTCACTGGTAGACAGCTTTTTCTTGACCTCCTCTTAAGCATCTTAGTGCAGCTCTGCTGCAGCCTCTCTGAGGAAGAATGGTTGCACCGAGGAGGAAGGATTTTTAAAGTTGCAGATTGCTACATGCAGTGAGCACATAAGTGGTGTTTTTGCTTTATGATACTGGAGAGAAAAAAAGAAAGCCTTAAAAAAGATATATTATGCATAACAGTTACCATAATGAATGCTGTTCCTGACGTGCCATGTCATTCCTTACAAGGCAGATGATCTATGTAATCATTATTCCATAATATTCTTTTTTCTTACTGATTTCTCAAGTGGTATTTTTTGATGTGACCATTCACTGCTCCAGGGTTTGATATTTGGGTGTTGCTCAGGTACCCAGCTGTGCCACTTATCACCTGGTGCTTTCGTACAAGACTTTTTATGTGCAAAAACAATTTCCAGTAACTTTTTTTGCGTGAGACTGTGGAATTGCTTTTCCATGAATTTGGGTCACTTGGATGTTTGTGGAAAGAAAATGCAAAACAGGAGGGATTATAGCAGAAAGAAATTAATCAGGCTGTTTGTATGGCTAGAGGCAGGACTTCCCAGCTTTGTTCACCCAACTAGCTCTCCTATCCAATTAAATGTGCACTTGGCAGTCATCAGACTGAAAGACTCAATTTGCCATAGAAGCTGGAGATGGAAAACACCTGCTCAGATCATCCTCTATCCAGTGCAGAGCCATTTCCCTACAGGACTTAGGTCGTCTGTAAATTCTGCAACTGACATACTATATACAACCTCAACTGGCAACATCCTGTCCAGTGCTACACTTCATAAATCAGACTTAGGCCCAGTAAATCGGCAAGGAAGAGCAGTTAGCAAAAGCATATCTCCCTTCCCAATGGCTTTCTTATGTTTCAAGGAATCAGTGGCATGTCAGAAATGATAATCTTACTCAAACACTAAATAGCATCTTGATAGCGCTGTGTCTTGCCAAGCGAGAGCATAAGCAAACACTCAGGTCTTCACTGGGGACTTGAGCAATTGCCCTCCACAGCCAACATTCCTCCCAGCTGTTTAGGCGCCTGTCATAGGGTTGTTGCTGTTGTTATCAATAGCTGATATTGTTATTGCTGCAGTACTGTGTCGTATTCTCATTCCTGGGTGGGAGGATGAGTTAAACGACGATTCCGTGCATATTTGTCTCAATGGCAGCCTCTGGTTCTCTGTGTTTCTCTGGAAACCTGGCCCTGGTTTAGCTGAACTGGCTTTAAAATCTGGCCCCGCTGTGGGTGCTGAGCACTCAGGGAAGGAAAAATATCTGGTTCTGAGCTCCACTTGAAAATCTGGTCCCAGATGTAGGGGTGTTTGTTTACTTTTACATTTAAGAGATGTAGAAAACTGCACCAAGATGCAAAATAGCACGACGAAAATAGTCTTTGCAAATGCTAATCTACACCGACTGGCGCTAAGTGGATGTGTATCCTTGTCGTAAAGTTCTGGGTAAGTTTAACTTATAAGAGGCCAAAAAGGAAAGATCAAAAAAAGCATGTATCAGCCAAGATCATTAGTTTAGACTGCACATAGAGCCAAAAAAATACAAATTACACAATTCCATCACATGTACCCATTACTTAACCCATTCTGGAGTGGTCAAAACTCAACAGAAGTTGATGACTCCAGTGGATAGAGGTAGACTTCATATTGGGTTGTGGCAGCTACTCCTCGCCATGGACCTTTGGCCCATTGGTCTCAGTGTAGGTAATGCAGATGATGCAGAGTTTTTACTTCCTTACTTGGTGCAGCAAAGAGTATTTTGAGCAGAAGCCCCCCGGCTTCTATTTGGAGAAAGCCTGCCCTCTCCTCCGTTAGATATAGACTGGAAGCAATTCTCATTAACAGCTGTTGCTTCTCTCTCTGAAAAAGGCCAGAGCACTACATTATTGTGTGTGTCTTACTGGGTCTTGGGATTAGGTTTTTGAAAGTGCACTTGAGATACCTGTAACAGATGGTGACATTTTCAAATATCCGCCATGCTGGAGAGTCTGGACTGTAATGTAGGCAACTGCCACACTGCAGTGACACTGGGGAAATAGCTGAAGTCTGGCTTACAGGCAAAGATTAAGTAATATTGTCCAAAGTTTAATAAGGTTATCACAGTGGGTCTGGGAAAACTTTGGCCGTGCAGTTCTCTACAGGAAAGACTTTGAGGTACTGTTAATTAAATGACTGCTGTGTTTTTACCTCCCATAAAATGCTCTAACTCTTGTAAAAGCTTTTTAGCTTGACAAAACATCAGGCAGAAATCCTGCCCAGTATGCCTGCTTTTGAGCCAATGCCTTGTGTAGCTGTTGTAGGCAGCCACAGCTCCGGTGCTAGCCCTATAGCCCAACCTGCATCTGACTGGACAGGTCCCCAAAATGCTTCCACTGCCCTGGCTCAGCCTCACGTTTGGGCACGAGTGAGACAGTGGCACCAACCTCCTGCCTGATTGCTTCAGCTGGGCAAAATGGAGAGGGTATGAAAATGTTCAGATTGCCATGAGAAGCAACACAACATCCGTATTGCCTCTCTTGTTCTTGGCATTGCAACAATGCATAGTTTTCTGTTGTCTCTGGAACCACTCAGGCATATAATGAATGGAGTACCAGTGATTGGAAAAGTTCCTTTTAAGCGGATGTTTCCATTACTTTGTTTTCCTCCATAAGACTTGTAATGGTTTTTTCAAGTGTCAGCATAAGGTCTGAAGCATCTCTTGATCTTGCAGATCGCATGTCCATGTGGACCATTCCAGGCACTACATGGAATTTTCAACACAATATTCACTTGTTCTCCAAGCTCTCAATGTTTTTATTATTTCATTTCACGGGTACTAAGAAAGAAAGGCTTCCAAGGTCTGCATTTTTTTAAGAGATTGCAGACAGTGATTCTGTTCTCAAACATGAAAAGTAAAGCTGATTTTCAGAAAAGATGAGGTCATCTTCTTCTCCATGACTCCAAGCAGACTTACGGGAGTTTGATATCTCTGAAGAGCTGGAAAAAAATTTTGGCTATTCCCTAAAATATCAACTGAATCTTTAGTTTCTTCAGTCCATGATGTACCCAAATCTCAAGCATGCTGCTGCTTTAAGTAGCGCCGTGGTCAGCATATCTCAAATGAGAAAGAACTGGGATTACAAACCTACACTGAATGCATCAGAGCAGAGATTTGGTCTTGAATTTTCCACACCCAAAGACCTAAATTCCAGGCTATTAGCAAGATAGAAGCAGTTGTCAAGCATCTATCTTGTTCAGCTGGAGAGTGGGGGTAGGCAGACAGAGAGGGAGGAGGAAGAGAGGAAGGGAGAGAAAAACACTTGAAGATTTTGGCTTAATCCCAGTATGGAAACCTTTTCCCATTTTGATTTAGCTGAAAATAGAGCCAAGACTAGCAGCCAGTGACTTAGTAATGTAGGAACCCTACTCAGCAAACTGTCGAATCCTATACTTAAGTGTACGTAAGTACATGATTTACATTCAAACTTGCTTGTTTTGCTAAATTAGGATGGATTTAGTTGGAAACTTGAAGATTCTGTAGAAGCAAACCTCTATTTCCCATGTTTTAGTCTTTAATTATGCAGAATACTTACCAGCCAATAGACGGTCAGGTAAATACTGAAAGAGGAGACCACTTTTCCCCACCCTGCAATGATAAAACGTAGAATTTAGAGCCCACTATCCACGTACTCATTTTTTCTTGTCTATGAGATGGAATGCAGATTTGATCACAGTAATTCAATCTCTGAACATCTCGCATAAATAGAGCAGTTGTGCTCAGAAGGTGGCTCTGAAAAATCCCCAAAAGTCACACCTACCCTCAACAGCAAACACAGGTGCTCAGTAGGAGGACGTTCTTGTCTCCTCATGTTGAACCTGTTCTTCTTCAGCAGAAGTGTGCTGGGCAAAGTGAATTAGGAAGCCCAGAAAAGGGAACGTGAATCTGGATGTTTGTACCATGAAGAAGAATATACATGAAGAATATCCTGACTCTGATTTTCTTTTGTATCAGTGCAGTAGAGGAGTCCTGCACTCTTGTGCTTCCAGACATGCTTGATGGATTTTCATGAGCTCACAGAAATGTGAGGTTGGCTGGGACTTTGGGAGGTCACATAGTCAAGCTGCTGTGTTGATGCCAAGACCATCCCTGACATGTGTTTGCCTTCACTGTTATTGAAAACCTCTTCTCAAGGGACTCACTAACTCCACTCTTTTCATTAAGTGCTTCACGACCTTTGCAGTTAGGAAGCTTTGCCTAACATCCAAACCACAGCACCTCTGCTGAAAATGCAAGTGATTTCTCTCCCCACGAGATGCAGAATTGATCATTGCTCTTTTCATAACCAGGTTTTCAGTCCCGTTATTCTCCAAGTCCTTCCCAAATCCCTCCAGGTTCAACATCGAGTGCTGCAGGACCTGTGAGTCCCAGTGGCCATGTGAGGTAGCCAGGTATCTGGTGGTGCCTATGCTGATACAACAGCATCATTGTTCTTAAAAGAAAAAAGTTGGCATCCAGGCATGACTCTCCCCCACAGAATCATAGAAGTGATTTAATATTTTAAACTGCAAAACGTCTTTTAACAGTTTCTGGAGGGTGCAAGGGCACTTACAAGATAGTATTAGTCACTACCATGGGCCACCTTCTAAATATTATAAACCTTAATTTACTTTTTTTATAATCTGAATGGATTTTTTAAGTATATCTAAGGGAATTGAAGCGAGGAGAACCATTGCTTAATTCAACCATTGCATCCTTAAAGCCAGATTGGAAACATGGAAACCATATGTGAGCTTTTAGCTAATAAAATAAAATGCCAAAATGTGCCGGCTAAAGCTATTGCACCCAAAATATAATTGCACATATGCTCATTTACTCACTTATAATCAAAACATTAAAAAAAAAAAAAAATGATACTCAGACTAGGTGTAACTGTTGGACTAAGTGATTTTACAAAATTATTTTACATGGAAAGAATGTGCATGGGGTTTTCTAATGGTGATATGAAAAGCAAAGTGCATAAATACAACCACACACAGCACCAATTGATAATGTTTCACCTGAGCACAAAAAAAGTCCTTAAAATCCTTTACAGGCTAAATTTATTTTCATTTTACTGTAAAGTAATCTTACTTTTAAATGTCTCTAGACTACATATTAATAGTAAATATGTTTTTTGTGTGTGTGTTGAACGTCAGTTTTCTTAGCTGTAGGTTCAGTTTTCCTTTATTATGAGTCTCAAAGAGATATTTAGCACTGCCAGAGGTGCCAGAACTGAAATCATCTCTTTACTTAAACACTTCATCCCTCATGTCCTTCCTGTCTCTATAACATTTTACTTCTAGTTGTTTTTATTCTCTTCAGTCTGAGTATTACCCTCCCTGAAGTGACTGGAAGGTTCACAAAGGCCTTGGGAAAGAACTGCTTAAAAATAACTCTGTCCCCTCTAGAAACAGCAGAATTCAAGCCATGGGCACTGACTGCAGCTCTGCTGGATGTCATCAGCGGGGCAGTAGAGCTCAGAGGTAAGTGGGTGTCCTTGAACGTGGGACTGGCACAAAAATAAGAAAACAAATTGAAGAAAGAAGGCCATGGACAGCTATGGAAAGTCAGTCTGTTCAGCACTGCAGAACCAGACTCCTATTTTTGCATCAGCAGACCTGACTTCTTATCAGATGCAAAACACAGGGGGTGACGAGGCTGAGTTATGTGCATTTTAAAGCTGTTTGCTAGCTGCTAGCTGTACCTACAGCAGTGGCTTGTGCCATGAGGGTGTGATAACTTTTAATCACTGCTCAGCCTTGGTCATACCCCAGTTTTCATTCTGAGGTCAAGAGCTGAGAGGTTCCTTTTCACTTAACTGATATTGATATAATATTGGTTGCGTGAATTCAGGGAATCATAGTTGTAATTTGGACGGCTAAGGTGGTTTTTCCCTCTGGAGATGTTTACTAAAAGTCTGCAGCCTAGCGTGAGGCTGCCATCCAGGGATTGAGGGAAGAACATTTATCACATCAGTTGTGAACACTGTGGTATAGTGCAAGGCTGTACTGCTGTTGGGGCCATAATAAATCCAGTTTTGCTGTGGATTAGCTGTCAAGAGTGGGAAGCAAGAGGAGCAGCATTGCTCCCTCTGACCGATAGGCTACACTAAAACCTGCCTGAGCGTAAAGCCCAACCTAATGTGCAACAAAATGCCATTGCCCAGCTGGAAATAATGGGAGCTACTCTTTCATTCTGGAGGCACTGACCTTTCTGGCATTGCCCAAGTGTGTCACTGCTGACAGCCTAGTCTCATGTGGGACAAGTGCTAAGGCCTCACCGGAGCTTTGTTCCCAAAGCCTATGTGAATTTCAATGAAACTAAACAAAACGACTGAAAAACAAAAACAAAAACAAAGTGTGAAATGCATGAATGATTAGATTTTGCACACTATCATAAGTGCTTCATATTTATTTTTTAGAAACGTGAGGGAACGGTCTAAAAATTACAGTGAGGCTGTAAAGTTGAGAGAAAAATTAATTTATGGGGAAGCAATTGGTTGGGAACATGGGTTAAGTGCCTAGCTTTGCCACTGGCTTCTTTTGCAGCCATGGCCAACAGCCATATTTCTTTCTTTCTCCAACCTTCATGGCTCTCCTGCCCCTGTACACCATCTGTAAAGTAGCTCCCATCTGCAAAGTATTTCCATTGTTTGTCTTGAGAGCTTGATTGCTTTTGACTATGTGCAGCACATTGCACAATGGCCTCTGGATACTATTTTATAAACAACAAATATAAATAGAAGACTTCTAGGGAGACTAATGAAAAACTTGAGGAATAATCTGCTTAAAGTGCATTTGAAAGTGAAAAGCTGATGTGCAGATGCATTACTAGGATATCTTTAAGGCAGGCCAGCCAAGAAATAGGACTTTGTTTATTTTCCTATGTGATAAGTTAGATAGGAAAAATGTTTATATATATATATGTGTGTATATATATATATATATATATTTTTTTTTTTTTTTACAAAAATTAAAAAATCAGATGGCGCAGCCAAAGGAATGAGTGAAGTCAGATCAAAGATGACAAATTGAGTCTGATGAGATGAAGAGTTTACCTATTTCAAATGCCCAACTTAAAAAGCGTAATTTATAGAAAATTATTTCTTTTAAAAAAGTGAGGAAGAAAAGAGAGAAAAAAAGAGAGAGAGAAATGAAAAGAAAAACATGCCATGGCCAATAAGTTGTGAAAAACTGTGGAGACTGGCACTTTCAAATGCTTGGCAGGTTATTAAGCCAATTTTTATTTAGTCCACTATAACTGTTGGAGGGTCTGTGATTCCCAACTGTTTCACATCAGAGAATGAAAACAACTATAGCCCAGCCAAGACCACATTGGTGACTGCCAGCCCCTTTAAGTGCCAAACATGAAAGCAACAAGTCCAGATGCTTTGATCCCAGCATTTTTGGATTTAGCCCAGAATGTTTTTAACTCATGTTAGGACAACATACATTATAACTGGAAATCAATCAATAGCACTGTGACCTTCAAACGCAGTAAATGTTTGGAGTTAGTTTCTGAGCATGTAATCTAAATTGGGGATTGGAAGTTGGAAGAGATCCTAACCTAACAGGGAAAAAAAAAAAAAATGTATAATTTTAAAAGCTGGAGTTGCAAGGAAGCAACAAATGAAGGTTTAATTATCTAAGGGAAGAGTATTAGGCACTGGAGATGCATCTGATGTGTAAGGCCACAAAAGCCCAAAGAGTAAATCAGTGCCATTGGATCATCCACCCCAGCATAAAGGGGAAACAATAAATATGACAATATAGGGGAAAGATATAAGGAGCAGCCCTCTCCATATCCGGGCTGGGGACTACGAGTCCATTTCAGTTGTGAAATAGTCCCTGGGTTGGTGCCACATCAAATGGGCCTCAGCCGCCTGGTGAGAGCCCGTTGGCATCTGCCTTCAGCACAGCCGTGGTTGGCCTTCACTCCCTGCTGGGAGTCAGCAGGCAGGGTGGTACTTCAGGGGACGAAATGCCTATTGAGAACAGGCAGAGAAAGCATGTCCATGAGTCCCTGGGGGGGCTTTAAGCATGGAATTTGCACCTAGGGCACGTCACACGAATTCCTGAGTCACCGCATGGTGCTGTGGCACTGCTTTGGCAAGTGCTGTATTAAAAAAAAAAAAAAAAAAGGAAAAAAAAGCACATAAAATAATTTATTGCAAATATAGCTGTAACATAGACCCGGCTTTAGGTAGGCTTATAGGCTGACACTGTGATCCCTTTAATCTTTACGCTGTTGCAGAGTCAGTGAGTAACACCTGATTTGCACTGATTTAAATCACATCAAGTCCTGACTTCTGCAGGGGAGAAGTGGCTTCAAAAAGTAATTAAAATAATTTCATCTCTCTTTCTTTTTCTTTTTTCAGTATGATTTAATTGTATTGCCACTAAATACCAGTCTAGACACTGTCTTGCTTAAAAGCTTTAAAAATCCCAGAGTAGATTTTACATATTAATGATCATGAATGGCTGTTGGCATACTGTGGGACAAGCTGTCCCCTCACAGCAACATTGCTAAGATTGCAAAATCCTACCGTGAGGAATTAAAAAAAAAAAATAAATAGATAGAGGCTCTTCTCCAGCTAGAAAAGCAAGTCTCTTTTAGCTAATATGAGACCCACAGGGCCAAGGAAGCTCACATGAAAGGCTGAGCTGGGCCGTGAACCACCAGCCCATGATCAGCAGTCATGGTGCACCAAGGCTGGTTGTGTGTACAGGTTGTAATCTCTGGAGGCTGGGAAGCAGCTTGCCCTGTCCAGCATTGTTTCTATCCCTATTTCCCCACCAGATCTTGCCTGGTTCCAGCTCTGCATACTTGAAGCTCTGTGCTGGCTGTGGTCAGGGCACAGACTTAGCGCCTCAGATTTGTGTAGGCTGGAAAACCAGGGCCAGCAGTGATGGCAATTTGAAGGGAGGATGCAAAGAAAGCAAAGCCAGGCTCTTTTCCATTCTCTTGGTGATGAGGCCCTGGCACAGGCAGCTCAGATAATCTGTGGATGTCCAGTCCCTGGAAGTGTTCAAGGCCAGGTTGAATGGGGCTTTGAACCTTATCTAGTTTGAGGAGTCCCTGCCCATGGCACGAGTTTGGAACTAGGTGCCGTTTAAGGTCCATTCCAACCCAAACCATTCTATGATTCTGGTCTGTAATTACTTTTAGTGGTGTCCAGTGACAGGACAAGAGGCTTTGTGTTCAAACAGAAACACATGAGATTGTGTTTGAGGATCAGGAATTATTTCTTTAGTGTCTGGGTGACTGAGCACTGGCATAGGTTGCCCAGAGAGGCTGTGGATTCTCTCTCCTTGGAGGCCTTCAAAAGTCACCTGGCCATGGTCCTGGGCACCATGCTTCAGCTGTCCTTGCTTGAGCCATGTCTCTGCAGGTCACCCATGGGCTACCATGCTGCCAGTGCTTGGCCACTACTCCCAGCTAACAGGAGGTTGCTGGTACGATGTGATTGTGCAGGTTGCTCTGGCTCGGGTTGGTGAGCCCCAGTCAGGAAGGTGGCTGGCAGATAGCAGACTGACCTGGAAGCATTTTTGTGTCTGTCTGAGCTGATGGCTTTCCCGTTTCATTTCCTCCTGTGTAATGTTATAGGGGACATATATGAGATATTCGGTGAGGACTGAACCAGGAAAGTCTGCAGGAGTGTTTAGTGGGAGGTCAGGAATTTTTAAGAGGTATTATTACAAGGCGGTGTGGTTTGGGTCATGTTTCTTGTAGACATCTTGTCAGGAAACTTTTTAAATAATAAATTGTAATCTCTTTAAATATTGTACAAGCTTATTAAACTCAATCTTTAAACATAAACCTGCCTTTTGAAAATAGCTTCAGATGAGCTCAGAAACTAAAACAACAAGAAAATATGAAGAGAAATAAAACATGTGCTGGCCAGAATTTTAAAGACAGTAGCCACAGCACACCAGATTTTAATTAGCAGCTACCTGCAGTGTCAGCTGCCTGAGATGAAATGTTCTGATATGCGTAAATGTGTCTATAAAACAGTTGAAGCTTTCTTAGATCCCATGTCATTTATTTTGTTGTTTTTTCTTTCTGAGCACTGTGCTTATCCAGTATGGACATTCCACAGGCCAGGCTCCTGGGAAGATCTGAAATCTTTGTTCTCTGTCTCTCTTTCTCCAATAGTAAAAAGAGGATAATTGTATTTATTTCCTATGAAAGACTCTTAACTCTTTCCCCAAAAAACAATATTTATAGGGTGGGTAGAAACAGCAGTTGTAGTAACAATAGTGGAAGGCGTAATCTTAAGTCCTGCTAATACTTTGATTTGGAGGGTAATAGTAGAGAGAAAGATTTCCTTGTTG
>JAOWBP010004023.1:16512427-16527730 GCA_028571105.1 Tragopan temminckii | reverse complement strand
TCACACTGAAAAGCTGCTCCTTCCAGTGCTATGCTACATGAGCACCTTGTATTAACCTATGGGGAGCATCCCCACTGCTGAACCACACAGCTCATCAGCTTTGAATAACATGCAAGATTTATCCTCTGCAAACTCTCATCCACATGTATAGGTTCGGACCAATGTTGTTAAGCTTGTGAAATTTGATGGGCTCACAGCACGAGGTAGTTTAGCTGCTGCTATGTGAGATTCCCATCTATGTTAGGGTTTATTGAAAACGTTATGTCCCATCTGTTTCTAGATGCTCCTTTCATGTTCTTCATCTTTTTAGGCTCTCTTTTCCAAAGAGCTTGCTTGATCCATGTGGAGTTAATAAGTGATTTTGGTGTGTGAGTATATGCATAAGGACCAAGATGTCTTGTTTCATAAAAGTCTGTCATTGATTTATTCCTCCTTCTAGTGCACTGCTTCCTGTTCATTTCTCCTCTCACTTGCAGAGCGAGGGACGCTGTTTATATTAGGGATGTTTCTTGTGTTTACAGATGGGGCAGCATTTGTAAACGATTCTGAAGAGCTGTTGTTTCGAAGAAGCATCTCCAGGCTCTCAGAAGGGATCCCACCACTCTAGTGGGTTGGGTTCACTGTTACAAAATTATTTTACAGGTCCTAGAAATGTGCCAGTGAGAGCGATCAGTTCCTCCTGCAGTTGCCATCACTGCCTTTGGAAAGCCAGCAGCCAAGACACACATGAACATTGGTGGTGTTGGTCTGCATGTGCAGTCTGACTCTCCTATTGCATATAATTGAGCATGACGTGCAATCATGCGGTTTTGTTTCAGAAAATCATCTTTCCACCTCCCCTCTCTCCCTAGTGTGTGATGAGGCTACATCCCTATATTATAACTAGTTAGAATGGAGTTTTACAGTAACTCTATTTCAGAGAAATAGAGGCAAAACCACAGAGGCCTTTTGTTTTAGCACATGCTTTGTCTTTTGAGTCCTACTTAAAAAACACATTTGTTGTTGTGGACATTTCTGGGTTAATTTAAAAAACAAAAAACAAAAAACAAAACAAAACAAAACAAAAAAAAAAAAACAGCTAGAAATATAGAAATAAAGTCAATGAGCCGGAGTTATGGTTCCTTGTGGAGGTCTGTCTACTACTCATGGTGGATTTCATGCTTCTCTTGGTGTCTGAGCCATAGAGAAACACTGCAGATAAATATGTTTATCAGCTAGATGTGTATGCACTTGATGTCACGGAAGAGTGGATACCAATTTGAATCAACCACCATCCTTTTTTTCCCAGGACGTGGGAGGATATATTTTCCCTGGTGTCATGACATAGTTTTTGCATAGCCTAAAATAAAAAGCACATGTTGCAGAAAGGCGAAGTTTGCTGATATCTCAGCTATCAGAGCGGCCGAGTGACCAAGCCAAATACCTTTGGCAAAATGAAGCAGGAATTCAATGTTGAGCACTGTGTTTAAAAGAAAGAAAGAAAGAAAAAAAAAAGATAGAAAAAAAAGCTCATTGTTGTTGTTTGCAGGAGTTTTTATAAAAGCGGCCATATCTCAGCACGCACTGCAAGCTGAAGTTTTGCTGAGCCAGCAAGAGTTGAAAACACAAATGGCAACCGATGGAAAGGAGCTGATGGCTTTTGGAAAACATCACCTACGTGGGAGCGTTCCTGTCTCTTCGGAGAGCGGTGTGTGAGAGATACGGAAACAACTAAGATCACTGAATACATGTTTATATCTGAATGGAGGTACGTGCAGAGAAACTGTCCCAACCTGAAGCATGGAGAAGTAACAGCAATTCTGTTTAGAAAAGAATTTTGACATATACAAAGAAACTTTTGCATTGCCTTGGTTTAAGTTGCGCAATTCCAATTTTAACCATTAACTAGGAGCCATTAACTAGCTGGAGCTGGTGCTGAAATGTTGTACTCAGAGATCTGAAAGAAACCGATACTTCTGTGATGATGCAGATTTGGATACTTGGCCATTCTTTCCATTTATATTTGTAATATGCTCCATTACAAGTAAAATATGCGAGCACCATTCCAGTGTTACAGTTTTTTGAAGTACTTCTTCAGCATGGTAGGAATCTTTTGGCAGGAAAAATGTATCTTTGACAGGAAATTCTGTAACTATCAAGATAAGTTTAGAAAATATTTTCTTTTTCAAAGAAACATGAATCAAGCAGTGCCTGCAAAGTGATACTCCAGATGAAGCAATGAGTTTGAGCTTCCTGAGAGCCAATGGAAAAGGCTACAGTTCTTTAATTTTTCTGTTATCTGGAGATGCATTTCCAAAAATATTTTAATGAATTTGTATTCTTGGAAAAAATACTTTCTGCATCATCACTGAGGGCTGGTGCTGCCAGAAACACCCATCGTCCTTCTGGGGAAAGAGGCAGACTTGATGCAGAGATGTGCCTGATGGGAACAAGCTGTTATCCCCTTCGGTCTGGCAGTAGCCACCTAAGAGTTACCAAACTTCGGTATTCAGTTACTGCTGCAGTGGATTTGACCAGGCAGTCTTTAGAGACTCGGTGTTTAAACTCTTCAACCATCCATGCCCTGAATGTTAATGTTATTGCTATGAGCACCTCTGATGTAAAGCACAGCAGCCTTCTGAAGAGGAGGCTGGGTTCTTTCTGGGCTGTTATGGGAAATATTATCTTTCAAAGGAAGGGGAGCATTTACATCTTTAAAAAATTAATTCAAGATCAGAAGGAATGACTGCCAGTATTATTTTTCTTTTCAGGTTTCAGCAATCCTAACTATCTGATCTCACCTAATAACACTGCAGCACGCCGACTGATCGTCTTTGTTCCTAGGTAGGCTCCACCAAGACGTTCAGCTCTATTTGCTTTGGGTAAGATACGAAGCTATGCCTATGCTGTTTTGCTGGGGACAATTTTCTGACGTTTGATTGCCTTGGGTAAGACATTTTTGGTGAATCATTATACCGAAATGTAAAGAAGGTAACTTGAGAAAGATGCTTATGTTTCTGTAGCACTTTGCAGCAGATGTCTCCTATTTACTGCTTTATTTTATTGCTTAATGACTGGATCTCAAGTAATTGAACAATTTGACAGATATTTATTTGTAAAACGTGATTCACTTAGTCAGACATTGTGAAACAGTTTCATGCCAGTTCTAGAGATTCTGGTAGAACTTTCTAAAGACGCAAGCATTCAAGTAAATTGCTCATGTCAATAGCACATCCACTTTTTACTGTTCTTTACTGCACACAAATATTTGAGTTGACAAAAAAGCACTGGTGAACAGACTACAGGGACTTCTGAACTTTAATCAACCACAAGCACTGGCAGGGTTCAGAAGTAATTTCCTAACTATGAATCACCTGCAGACAATGAATCACATACTGGAGAAGATTGCCAAATAAAACAAGCCATCGTGTATAGCTTGCATTGACTGGACTATGGAAAGGCCTTTGATTCACCTAGCTGAAAGAGAAGCTGTGATGAAAGCTCTGAAATAAAGGCATAAAAGAATGTAGGAATCCCAAACCACATCTGCTAGCAGCGAATGGCGACATTTAAGTTCGACGAGGAAGATAAAAGAAAATGAGACTAAGCAAAATATCAGGCAAGGAGACACTATCTTACTGGAAAAGGCTTGCCTGGAGAAGAGCTTCACAAAGCATTTCTGGGAAGAAGACCTTAACTTCAAACATATGTGCAAGCTCAGATTTCCACTCTGATGGAGCAGTTGTCTTTTCTGAAACGGCCAATGATCTCCCAGTGATTTTGAGGGGAACCGAAGTGTGGGGATTGCAGGGAAGACAAATGGTAGGCGAAGGCTGAGAGGGAAGGCGCTCTCCTGTCTGTCAGCCTGCTGCTCACCCCAGTGAGCAGAAAGCTTTTCCAGTGATTTCACAGGCCGCGATGACGGTCATAAAAAGCAAACTCCTTCTGCTGAAGAAGAGGTGTTAGATTTCTGTCTGTAACTTAAAGGGGCCAAGAGTTTTGGTGCTAACAAAAAAAAAAAAAAAAAGACCAGATCTTGTATAGCATTTTTCAGAGGCAAAGATGAAGAAAGGAATACTGAAATAGGAGAAGAAACCAAAAACTTCCTGGAGGCTGTAAAGGACGGCACATAAGAGTAAGTCCTACCACAAGGAAAAGAAATAGAAGGAGGAATAAAATTTACTTGTTTAATATTTTATTTCTTATGAGAGGTATTTGGCCGAGCTTTCCCAAACAGTGAGACAATAGCTGGTAAAGCAATGACAGTGGAAGGAAAAAAAGCCTGCAATTATCTAGACTTTGATGATTCCTTCTGTTTGTGCCAGTATTCAATAAACCCTCAAATTGCATGCTGTAGCGGGAGAGTGAATTTACTGCAGCCAAAATCATATGAGTGCAATGAATCAAGACAGCCTTTCTGCACTGCTCAGGTCTGGCTCGTGTATAATGCTCCACGTACGAATGCATGCTCTGTTTCTTATGCTTGGCGTAATTGAAAAGAATTGCAAGGCAGGATTTCCAAATTGGGATAGTCGCTACCAGCTAATTAAGCCAAACTTGCTGCCAGTGCCTGGGAGCATCACGAGTACATCACTGCTGCTGTCTGCCCAGCAAGGCGAGCAGGCAGAAGTGCCTTAGCTCCTGCCTGTTTCTTGGCTCCTCAAACAGGCAGTGGATAGGCAAAAAAATGAATTTGCTCCCCAGTACCAGCCAACAAGGAGCTGCGGTAGCCCAGAGCTTGTGTACTCGGCTGTAAAGAGCCCTGAAAACAGTTGGAAATCCTCTTACTGGAGAATGTGTAATTGCCTAGGGTCACTTCCAGTTGGCAACTGGCTCTTTACTGTAATTTGTTTTGAAAAAAGCCACTTTTGACCCGCAGGAGGGAACGCCAGCAGTTCCCCCAAACAGCCACGAGAGAGCAGCCGGCAATTAGGGCTGGGAAGGTGCTGCACTTCCCTGCAAAGAAAAATAAACCACAGACAACGTTAAGAGAAATCTGTCACAGGATTCCCTTCTCGCACCACTGTCCGTAAACCAAACTGCACATCAGACGTGCAAGGCACAGCTCACTAACGCCTCGTTACCTGTTTGCAGTCCCAGTTTGCTCTGAGGTTTAGCTGTGGAGCAGCACATCGGGGCAGCAGCTGTGAAATACTGCCCCAGTGCAGGAGATAGAAGGGTTTGCTCCCATTTTATGGTATTCCTGGTCAAAGCCAAATGCTGCCTAATGACTGCTGGCAACGTCGACAGCCCTTTAGCAGCAGCTAGCTCGTACCTAACTTGTCCATTTTCTTGCGTGCTGAATAAAACTCAGGCATCAGATGATCAAAGAGCCTGCCCGTGAAATGCAGCTGAAAGAAGTTTTCCACACTTTATTTCTCACACGTTAGATACGTCGATACAGACAAGAAATGCTGTGCTTGCAAGCAGGGCTCTGGGAGGAAGGGTCCTTCACCCTTCTCCATCCCCACGGGGCACGTTTCTGGGCTCTCACGAGAAGAATTGCAGCATTCGTGGCAGCAGCCAAAGCCTCCGTTGTTTTCAAAAAGCTGATGCCAGTTTTACCGTAAGGACTGGGGTGAGCTCTGAGAAGAAGACGCACAAATAAGGAGTAATGGAAAATCTTTTACATAAAGGCTTCGTGTTCCTGGACAGTGCATTCAAACGTGCCAGATAGCATTACAAAAAAATATATATATATATGCGGAAAGCTCTGCCTCTAAACCTCAGATCACAAATGAATCATGTAGCTCACGAAGTGCGTGTTTGTTCGTGCGGTCAGTGGGGAACATATTTTTGCAGGCATGTCAGAGTGGCTGTGGGGCTGCAGTGCAGGTCTGGGGCAAGGTGCCCAGCCAAACACTGTGCCAACCCTGAGCATCACTAAGGGGGCCGGGCTGGGCTCCTTGTCCTCCTGTTGGGCAGGTGGCTGCTCTCCTGTCGGTGGAGTCATTTTTTGTTCCCGGGTCAGAATTTGGGAGCACTGATGGTCGGTATGGCAGATGCATACGGCTGAAGGATTTGTACAGGAGATGGGATGGTTTGCCCCACAGCCTCAAGGCACTCGGTTCCAAGTGAGGAGCGTTTGGCAGCATCAGCCCTGCTGTCCAGTAATGTCAAGGTGGAACTTTTCAACAGGAATTTTAAAAAATTTAAAAATTTAAAACAACAAAGTGATGAAATACAGTTCGTTTTGTATTTGCCCGCCCGCTGCAGAGATGCTCTGGCTCCAGCTATTCAAACAGCTTCCTATTACTTGAGTTCAAAAGAAAACACCATCAGAAGATCTGCCATGCACCTGCTGGTACAGCAGTGCACATACTCGGGCATGAGCACGGGGACCTTTAAGCAGGGCTAATTTGAAAGCATCTCCCTATTCCCAGAGTTACTCACAGCCGCTGTAGCTGCTGCCGTCTGTCAGGTGAGCAGTGAATGATATCTCCCAAACTGTGCAAGTGTAAGTCTATAAAATCAGAGAGGAGTGAAAAACTGCAGAACGTGCAAAGCCGTGTTTGAAACCATGTCAAGTCCAGGAGTATTTCCAATCCTGCCTTTGGGAGAGTCAGCCCCTAACTCAGCTGTTACATCACTCAGAGCACTGTATGGAGAGGACCCCTAATTAGGACTGTACTTACATGTTAGAGAAAGGATGAGAAAACAAGATCTCACTTAATCCAAAGGGTTTAAGTTAGTGTAGATATATTCAACTGGTGGAGACCTTATGGTTGATTCAACACCAGGCTCCAAAAAATGTACCAGAATGTGCTTTAAAAGACATCCATAATGTTTATTGGGAAGAGGAAAAACTCTCCAAGTGGGGTATATAATGAGTCTGCCTTTTTAAATAAGTTTGGGATTATTGAAGAGCAATAACAGACCCCACAGATGATGCTGCAGGGAAAGCAGTGCCAAACAGCCTGTGCTCGAGGAAGGCTTTTCACATTTCTCACTGCATCCACTGGATCATCCTGCAGTGTTTGCAGAAGTTCTTCCTTCAGATATATCTTGTAGCCAGGAAATGCTGTTTGTATATATCAACAGCAAACAGATCTTAACTGAATCTACACAACTGACGTCTATGTTCACAGAACAAAAATAACGGCCCCAATAAGTGCTTAAGGTGAAATGGAGCTAGGATTGCCAAACATGGGTAGGTGGTGGTGTGGGCTGACAGGCAGGCTGCTAAACACACCTTCTGGATCTGTTTTAGGAATTGCTTATTAACCACTTCGATAATAAACAGAGAGATTAAGAGCCCGTAATAAAAGAAAATCCAGCAAATATTTCACTCGATATCCTCGAGTGCGACACGTTTATTTCCTTCAGAAAAAACCTCTGCTGTTGACTCTGTAACGTGATTCAATGTTTACTTCAGTTAATGATTTTTAAAGACCTTTCGTTGGTCATTTAATGCCATAAATGCTATAACTGCAGCTGAGATTTGCGTGACATAAGGGTTGGGTTTGCTTTCCTAAATGTAAGCACTATCAAAGGAATTTAAATTATTATTTAATCTTTATCAGCCACTTTTGGGATGGCCATATGCACCAAAACCGGCGTGCAATAACGTCGCAATGAGATGTTGCTGCAGGCCTGATGCTGCAAGGCAAGTAAGTGATTTATGGCTGTACGTGGCTTCACGTGGGCTTCTGTATTAGCAGCAGTGGCCCCAGAGGCAGGGGCTGCTTTTGGAAGGTGCTGAGCAATGAATTATTTTAGGGCCCTTGTGCAGCAGACACTCACTACTAAGTGGTTGCTAGCTCAGCCTCTTAAGTGTGGTTTTAGCAGTAAAGATGCCTGTTTCAACTTCACCTCCGAGGGAAACGTCCCAGTGTATTTAATGTATGCTTAATTGCATTTTAACCCTTTCTTTAAGTCGTGTTAAAGTGAGGGCTCTGGCTGCTGAGATTAAGCAGAAAAGCGCTCATGTGTCATTCGGATAACTCACCCAACTCTGCAGAGACCGGGGGCTTAACAAGAAACACTTGGTGCTTAAAAAGGTTTTCATTTCTGCTCCGAGCTAAACATTACTTCTCATGTCTGAACTCTGAAGTGCGCGAAGAAAACGCGTGAGTAGCCGGTTCTTTCCTCAGCCTTAAGAAAATAAGTTAGAGTGGGTCCTTGCAGCTTGCAGATACTTGTGCTTCCAGGATTGTTTCAAGATACAATTGTTAGGCATGTTTCAAAAAGAAAAACAAGGATCTTTCAAGAGCTCATTTCCCAGAACGTTACCAGCCAACAGCCTTTATGGGTTTACACCACAGAGCAATTGTTGACTAATACTATGTGCTTTGTGAAAAAAAAAAAAAGAGGGAGAAGAAACAAACTGTTATATGTTTTTTTGTTGAGATATATTTAGAGAGCTTTCTTATTGTTAAGAGCTTTAGGAACAATAATCAGTGGTATGTCATTCTGGTATTGTTAGCAAAGTCCTTTCTATTGAATTTTCAAGATGTTGTAAAGTGAGATTATGTGAGTAGCACCTCTGGACACTTTTTCCCATCATTGTGTTGGTATCAATCGCTGACTTCCACTGTTTCTCCTGGTATTAAATGAAAATGTTGTTTCCCACTACGCTGATTGGAGGCTTTATAATGCATGACATAACTGATAACCCTACTGAGATTATGCATTGTAGGATTCGAGCTGCACGAGAAATTTGGACAACAAAGTAGGTGGCCACTGTGACTGGGAGACAAAGTTTAAAAGAAAATGTACTGAGAGCATTGTTCCAGCTGAAATGAAGAAACATTATAAATGGATAATTTGTGAGGCCGGTCCTTCAGGTTTGGGAGATTTTTTTTCTTTTTTTTTATGGTGGGGAGAGAGAAGAATGTATTTTCTGATGGCAAAGTGCTGCCCCCCAGCCTCTTTCATCCCCAGCGGAGCTGTGTTATAGCAGAAACCAACACCCTGCTGAGGCTTCTGACATTTTCCAAAGAGGAAATATTAAAAATTCAGTGGCAGAGTAGAGGAGAAGGAAGTTATGTTTTGGAACCAACGGCAAGCTGAGGAAGCCAGATTTTTGGACTCTATAATAAAAAGTGAAAATAATGAGAGGCTTTGAGCTAGCTCCTGTATTACACACACCACCAGTATCTCAGCAACAGAAAGACTGATACAAGGAGCTCCCTTATAGATGCTTTTGGCCCGTACCAGTTCCATTACACCATGTCAGGTTGCTGTGGTTTTGCACTAATGCCTCAGAGGGATATTTGGGGGTGGCTGAGCCATTCCAACACTGCTGTGCCATCCTGATGATGACTTAGGCACGTTTCCTCTCTCCTAGCATCACACTACATTCAGATTGGGTAAGGATTTTTGTTGTTTTTCGGTGGTGTCAGTATTTAGATTTACCCCAGCCCCTGCTCCTGCTCTCCTAGATCTTGCAGCAAAGTTCCTTCTAGCATTTCTCCTTGCTAAGCTAACAGAGGGTGGCACAAGCAGAGCTTGGCTTACAATTTGCTCCAGGGGGAAGGAGAGGTCACCATGACTTTCCATTTGTCCTTCCTTATAAGTAATGAAGGAAAGCATGGCAAAAATCCAGTTACCAGTCCTGCTCCTCCACTTCAGCTTCTCACCCTGGTCTGTACACTGAGCTGGGACAGGGACAAATTCTGACCTGATTCTGGCATTCTTCAGCTGACAAGGTGTCGGCTCCAAAAGCTAGTTCTTGATCTCCCATTCAAGGTTTTTATGGATGAGTGTAAAGCTGGAGCAAGCTGCTCCGTGCAGTGGTTAAGGTTTTAATAGCTCTTAAGTAATAAAACTAGCATAACGGCTTCCAAAAGGAGTACCAGGGAATCAACTCTAAAAGTAATAAAGGTCTTTACTTTGTTAGAGTGAATTGCAAAGGGTTTTGTGGCTTGTGGTTGCACTGAGCAGAGGTTCTGGGGACCCTTCGGATGAAGTTTTTACTGCACAGTTGTGATTGCAGTCAAATAGACTTCACATCTTTGGAAGTCCCCTGCTGAAAAAGGGCAAGCATGGCAGTGCATCACACTGTTATGTAGCCCAGGGACTTGAGGTTGCTCCTAGGGTTGAAAAGACCTTCCTTTAAGGTGTGAGCATGGTGCTGAATATTACAGGCACATCTTCTGTGTCTTCTTTTGAATATTTTGCTTTTATCCAGTTTATTCAGTAAATCACAAGGAATAAGCTGCAGCAGGATGATTCTTCTAAGTTTAACGTTGGCCTTGTGTCCTATTCAATTTTAAAAGTACTGAAGTTGTTTTTAAAGATCAATTTTTGCTAAGGAACAATGTAATGCCGTAAGAGGTCTTTGCTTTTTTGTTGCTGATGTTTTCCTCCTCTGAAAGGACAAAGGCACACCGTGTTCTCCTGGGGACTGTGGGGACTTTTGGGAAGAGCCCAGCCACTGTTTGTCCGATCGGCGCCAGCCAGGAGAGAATGGAGGCTCAAAAAGATCCCCATCCGTGCTCAGCCTACAGGCACATTAGTGAGAAGATGCAGCAGGTGAGTGAATAACAGGCCTGCTGGAAGCAGGAGAGAGGTTTGAGTGCAATGAAACACATGGCTCCATAATTTGAAAGAATCATTTTTAAATGAAGACCCTGAGTCTCTGCCCTCCAGTGTTGCATGTTTGTTGTTTGTAGGGATCTGAAATGGAGACCACTGCTTGGGGTTCCAACACAAATCCTGATGAAATTCTGGGTTTCAAACCTCAGTGTGCTTCAGTTCATCTCCACATCTCAGCTCTCGTCTTTCTTTTCTGGGTGCCTTAGCACCTGAGCTGCAGTAAGAGCAGTTACCCTGTATTTTGGGAGCCTACTGAGTAGGTGAGACAACTCGTCTTGGGACACAGAAATCAAATGAAGGGCAGGAAATTCTCAAAATCGTGTTGTGTTTCACATGTTTGGCTGTCCTTCCGGCTGTGCTCACACCTGGGTGTCACTGGGCCAGGCCCACACTTCCCAGGAGAGACAGACATGGCGGGTGGGGGGCACAAAGCCCAGCCCCAAATTCTGCCACGGGTGCCTGAATGCTTCTTAGGATGCAGGACCACACAGCAGTCTGGTGGCTTACCACCCTGAGCTGTTTTATCTATCCACTGTCAGTAAAAGTTCTCACTCCACTTAACCTCTTCCAGGTGCTTTTGGAGCATGGTTTCCCATGCAGCAGCCCTGAGGAGCACCATGGCTAAGCAGAGCCCCAGCACAGGCCTGGGTTGGGGCCACGATGCTGAGTGACCACGTCCTGCTGCTATGGGCCTCAGCCCAATTAGCATGGGGCTTCCCAGACCTTAATTGGGCCTGACATATGCCTGTTTAAAGAGACTCCCCAGGAATTGAAGTGCTACTTCTACAGTTTGAGTTGGCTGGGGATGCGAAACATGACACGATTTTGAGAATTTTCTGCACTTACCATGAAACAAATATGCCACAGGTATCAAGCGGGCTTTGTTTAGGGGCTATAATCATATTACAAATTGAACATTTCCACATGTGCGTGCTGGCAAATCCACCCTCTGCTATCTCACACGTATCTGCCCCAAGGTACAGATGCTGAGGTCTTGACATAGCATAATGCACATTGAAATATATTTCCCAGATTGCCTTAGCGCATGCTAATGAAAATGAGGAATAAGGGCTTGAAAGAAGCAGCTGTTTAAAATTTTCTTCAATCCCAGAAAAATCAACTTGTTAATTACTGATAATTTAGCATCAAAATGACCACTAACCCCTTTCTCCCACCAGACCCTCATGCAAGGGGAGCCCTACTTCCAGGCTCTCAGGCAAAACTTCTGCATAGCAATGTAGCATTTCATCACATTGCTTTAGCTTCTCTGGAATTAATTAGTATTGAAATAAAGCTGGAAAAAGGAGGATCCTTTCTGAAGGTGCCTTCTTGCAGACGCTCTAGTCAAGCAGGTAGGGCAGATACTGCTACAGCTCCGACCCAGCCAATTGCTGCAGTGCTTTTATATTTCCACAGCCCCTTTCACAATAAGAGGTTCTAAAAACTTCCCTGAGTGGATTTATAGATGCAGCCAGCCTCAGCTGTCACGCAGTCATCCTGCATCAAATTAACAGGAGCCTCTGCTTGCAGGATGCCACGGCACAGAGCTCTGTGTGGCTCATGGTAGTCCTCAGGGGCAGCTGGTCCCAAAAAAATCCTGCTGGCAGATTTGGGACATAGGATCCAGTCCTGCATGTTCCTGGCAGTAGGGCCTCATTTCAGGGATTATTTAAATGTTATTCTGATTAAAATCTCAATTCTGGAAAAATAGTAAACTTTGCTGAAAATTGCGTTCCTCTAATAACAAATGAATCTAAGCTGGGGGGAAGTGAAGGAAAAGAAAAAAGGAATGTAGTATTATTTTCTAGGTTTTGTTGCTCGTTCTCCACTTATCCCGCTCCTCAGCCTTCGTTAAGTGAATCTGAACTGTAAAGCTGAGCATTTCCTAATGTTGGCACCATTTTCTATATCGAAACAAAAGATGAATTAATAGGACTGGTGGAAGCCACATACTAGGTATACTCATAAAACTTACACAGACTTTCAATGGGATGGGAAGAGGATGGTTTTGGCCAGGATTCAGAATACATTTTTCTTATAACTGGAATCCTGGCAAGGTACGTGGTCTTTGACATGGAGAAAGGATCTTCTGTTTGGTGCTTGACGGATGTGTTTTGTTTAAATCATTACTGGAAGCATCTTTAAACTCAAGTAGCTTTTCTGCGCCGCTCCGTGACTGACCAACAAAACCACAAATGAGACTTAATGCGGCTGGAAGGCAGCGCGGTGCGGGGAAGGGATCCAGGAGCTCGCAGCGATCCTGCGTGTGCCTGAGAAAGGGGGAACTGACAGAAAGTTTTAAAGTTCAAGACATGAACGCAGCAACCGGCCAAACTGAACCTCTGAGCTAAAGCAGCCTCTCAAATGGTTTTATAATAACTTCCCCTCCCATTATGCCGCAAACGCGGCTGTTAACGCAGTGAGGCAGTGGGGCTGACACAGGAGCAGCAGCTCGGACTTGTGTGCTAGTGAGGGTCTGGGCCAGGGTGAGCCATTGATTAATCATCTTGTCATGCTGGTGCTTTGTTATATTCAGTAGATAGAAATTGAGGCGCTAATACGCTGCTCCATCCTGTAGTGAGTCTGCTGTATCACATGGGAACGATTTGTTGACTTATGGAAAACTACTACAGTCGGTTGAACGGTAGGATGATGCTGAAACAAGCTGAAGGGATTTTTTTTTTTTCTTTTAAACTATTCCTCAAATAACTCTTTTCTTAAAAAAAAAAGAAAAGAAAAGAAATAAAAAATAACTGCAACAAAAAGCCAGAAACTGGGGTCCTTGCTTAGCAAGCTGTGCATCTGGACAAGTGCATTTGTTCCTATCTACATGGGGAGGTTTAGGGAAGTTACGACAAACAAAAAAAGCTGCCCAGTTTTCTTCAGTTATGTGTGAGATGAGGTAGCTGATGAAATCTTGGTTTGCATTTCAGTTGCTCCTCTCTGTAAATAACAGTGCTGCTGAGAAAAGGCAAGGAAAGTCAAGGTCATGGTAAGGTACCTGAATCAAGTTGAAGGACCCCTACAGATAAATCTGTCTCCCTTTGTTCCAAGCTTTGTGTTTTCATTTCAAAGTATCTCACCAGCACTAGAGGACTGCAAGACAGGCTTACACTACTGTTTTCTATACTACAAATTCATTTGTTTCTTGGTAAGTTGCAAAATAGTTTTTTACTGCCCTACAGGGATCGTAATAAATTAAGGAGAAAAAAAGTCTTTCCCAAGTAAGCCTAGGTGAATAGCAGTCATACATCAAGCTGATCAAAGTGGTGGATTTTCTTCCTCTTCTTTGAAATCCCTATGTTTTAACTGGCCTGAATGGCCCTTCTCGATATGGTTCCAAGCCTGGCATGTTGTCTTCCCCCTCTGTCTACCCCATCCCATACACAGACCCTCCCCATACGTGGGGAACCTCCCCAAGGGTCTGCAGACTCAGGAATGCATGGGTTAAAATAGCCCTGCAGCTCAGCTAAACAAGGCCTTTCCTTGACAGTTATATGATGGGAGGGTGCTAACTAACCCAGAACATGAAACCCAGGGGAAGCTGTCCCACTCCATCCCCACCTTCCAAAAAACCCCTTTCATCTAGGTCAGGTGAGGGCAGAGCTGATAAGAACTGTCACTGCATCAAATTAAAGGAGAAAACGATCTGGAAAGTTGTTTGCAGATAAAACTTGACTGATTAATCTATTTGTTCCCTTTATTTGGCAGAAACTTAAAACCAAGTTCCACAGTGACTTGAACTGCATGAAAAATAATGGGCTATTTATGCAATTATCTGCACCTGACCATTGGCTCAAGCCAACGAAGTGAGGACAAGACCATGAAAGCTGGCTTTTTAAAATTTATTTTTCCTTCCTTTCCAGGTGTGGTTTAGGTGAACATCACAGGCCTGTAGGTCACGGCTTGCCACTGACATGTGCTTGATGCTCGGGAGCTGGCAGTGCCACCCAAGGCAGTCTGTGCCTGTCCTTGCTGTGTTCAGCCATGACAACGCCCGTGTTTCTGCCCGGTGATAATCAAGTAAGTCAGACCAGAAGGCAAGAACAACATCCTGGTATTCCGAAATGCAACTTAGCACCTGCAAATGCAGTTGTGCTGCTCGGGGGGGGATCTCTGGCCTGCAGGACCTTCCCTTGCCTTTGTGCTGGACTAAAGGCCTCCGGTTTTGGAAGTAATTTTGGCTTCATTGGTGCCAAATTTAACCAAACTTCCCACAAATCATAGCCCCTCAATGTTCCTTTCCCACTGAACAGTGCCGTTCTTTTGCATGCGGTTACTACACTGGGACTGCCAGCTTCCTTCCATCTGGTGACAGCAACCCTTGGTCCCATTGCAAAAAAAAGACTTGAGAGATTTAAACATGAAGAACAGCCGCATGCTGCAGCTGCAAAGGGCAACATTGGGGGGTGGCAGGGAGGGACATCCTCACTATCCCCTTTCAGCCCTCCAGAAGTGTACTGAGATTTGAGGTTGGGACTGAAACGTCCAGACCAAGACCAAGCTGAGATGATCAGAGACCAGAGATCATCTTACTACTAAGATATCAGAGGGCTGGAGCACCTCTCCTCTGAAGAAAGGTTGAGGAAACTGGGCTTGTTTAGCTTAGAGAAGGCTGTGGGGAGACCTCATCGTGGCCTTCCAGTACTTGAAGGGAGCATGTAAACAGGAGAGGTAATGGCTATTTACAAGGGTGGATAGTGATATGACAAGGGGAAGTGGTTTTAAACTGAGATGGGAGGTTTAGGTTAGATATTAGGAGGAAGTTTTTCACCCAGAGGGCGG
>JAOWBP010004023.1:16468170-16486261 GCA_028571105.1 Tragopan temminckii | reverse complement strand
GAGAAGAGAAGAGAAGAGAAGAGAAGAGAAGAGAAGAGAAGAGAAGAGAAGAGAAGAGAAGAGAAGAGAAGAGAAGGCACAGATCTGGTCTTCCTAAAGTTCAGAACGTTCCCTTTTAAGGAACATCAGTATATTATCAACTTCTTATTCTCCATTAAAACTTATTATCCCCCATTAAAAGTCAAAGGAAACAAGAAATATTCTACTTCTGCAGAAATGCAAGATTACATACTAAGAACTGAGGGAGATCCTTACAAACTGTTAAAGGGGGATGCAAATTAACCACTTAACAAATACGTTTGATCTTAGCTTTGAAATTAAATTAAATTGATAATAGCAATAACATCAAAATATGGAAATCTTTATTATTATCATCTTGATCAAACAATTAATGGTTGTACTGTTCACCTCTTTGAGCCCATCAGTTACTTAAATCTATTTAAAGGGAGGTCTCTTCCATTTAACAGTCTATTAAAAAGTAGGCTTTCTAGGCTGACTAAGTTTTGGAGCCAGGCCCAAAGTCTTTTCGCTCTAGAGGTGCCTTACTCTTGGGGACTACCTTGGGGAAGTCAGGCGGGACGTGGCATAAGCTGCTGGTTCTGCAGATGAGGGGTGCAACTCAACCATGCTGCCTTGACTTCCACTAAGTATGGGGAGCCAGGACTGCCCAGGCAAGTCCCTGTTACAAGATCCACCTCTTTTTCACCACATGACTTTTATTTCCAAGCAAAGCTTTGCTTAAAATTTAGTAGATGGGGAATGGTTATCAACTTTAATTGCTTCCACATATCAAAGCAACAGAAGCTGGGTTTGATTTCTCCTGTTACACCTTATTACATCCTTTAAATCTTAGCGCTGTACTCTTAAGCAACTAACTTGTAAGGGAAGCTTCCCTCCTCGCAGCTTTTATTGCTGCACAGACCCAGGTTTAACACAAACTCCCAGCCTGTGTCCCAAATTGAAAAAATTCATCTCATGCTAAAACACACTCTGCATTGCAATCGTCTCTGGACCCCGAATTAGCTAGCAGTTAAGTTTGCATATTTTCTGCTTATTAAAAAAAAAATTACTGTAAGTACTATTTTGAGTGTGTTCGACCTATTATGGCATGTGGTTTCTATTTGGAGAGGCTGGACATTCTGCAAAGGCAGTGAGTAATTACCTTAGTGTTGGTGAGTTTTCACTCAAGCTTGGGCGGTGCACTGTAATAAGAGACAGTTGCCATAAACAGACTGGTAGAGTAAATCATGGTGTGTGGCCTCTTGGTGGAAAACAGATATCTCCTTGAGGTGACCCTACCTCCCTCCCATTGCTCAGCAAAGCCCACTGAACATGTGGTCTCCAAACCCTTTTGTTCTGTAATTACATGGCTATTATTCAGAGATTGCTCAGTGGGTTTTCATCTCTCATTCTGTGCATTTTAAGAATACTGGTTGCTGGTTTGATTTATCAGAGTAAACAGTAACAAAAAAAAAAAAACCACCAAACAAGTTAGGGATCATTTCATTTAAGATAGGCACCACTCTTACACTTCTTTGTAGGGCATGGACTGCAAGAGGACTAGCCAAAGGTTTCATCCATGGGCCAGAAGTTAATGTTGTCTAATAGTTATAAATGTAAAATGCAATTATTCAACCTGTAATCCTAGATTTAAGAATTTTTTAGTGATGTTTATCATTAGACTTAGTTAGTTATACATTTTCTTACTGAAGAAGCCCAAACAAAAGGATTATCTAACTCAATGGCAGATATACAGACTTCCCACAAATGACTCTTTCAAGCCATGCATTGAGGTTTTATAAGACTCAAAGCACACGTCAAAGCAGCATTACAGAGCTCCTAAGCAGGTGTTTTCACTGAGGAGCTAAATGCACCAGCTATAGGTGCCCACTCCATTGAGTGGGACCATGCAGTGTGGGATAGAACTTCAGCCTTGCTGTCCTCTGCTGCTACAACTCACCTGGGTGAGGTGCCACCTCTGTCAGACTTAGAGTGCATTACGAGTACAGAAAATACAGTCAGCTGGAAAAAAGTATCAAGATGACATTTTGGTAAATTCTTGTTGAGAATAGCAAAAGTTGAAGAAGTTTAGAAAACAAAGAGAGGAGGTCATAAAGTGCTTTCTGAGCCATAACAGGTGCCTGAGAAGACCATGGTGGAGATTAGCACTTGCCAGAACAATATTCTTGAAATATTTACTGCGTCTGCTTCCCTGGTGAAGAGAAAGCAACTTGCAACACTACTGTGCACCCAGATTCCTCCATCTCATAGCAGAATCTGGCCAAGTAGCAAACACAACGCCTGGGAGGACTCTGAGGACCTGATTTATAGCCCAGTGTAGTCAGGCCCACATGGGAGGCAAGTTTTATTGCTGGAGCAGCTGTTGGCAAAGCTCTTATAGCTAAACCCAATACTTAACTTCAGGGCATGCAAAAGAGTTTCGAGGAGCGAGGCAAACTCCTCTGGCTGAAATACTCTGGCTTTAAGGTTTTCTTTCCAATTCCCACCAAAGCCATGCTATCTGCTGTTGAGATTCAGTGGCCCCAAATTAATTTCTAAAGCAAAGCAGCCTTTCCGGTCCTGCTGGCTCTGCCTAATGCCCAATGCATCTGGGTCCAGCACCACCTGCAGCACAGGGGCTGGTGCTGCTGCAAAGGAGCAAGAAGGAGAGCAGCCAGCTCAGCACGGTGCAAAGCACAGCTCCTTCTTGCCAAAACTCCCTCCCCGCTTGCTCTTTGCATCTATGCATGGAAAAATATCCCAGGGACAAAAGGTACATTTATACAGCATGCAGTGTCTGCCTGGAAAGGAAAATCATATGAAAATCATGCTTTGCATCAGACTGTGAATTACTCAGTTCTCATTCAGTAACTCACAGCCCCCATGAACCCAGTGGGAAATGCCAAGAAAGCACAACACAACCTCCTGCTTCCAGGTTACACTGTTTTTTGACAAAAGAAATACTCTTAACCGAAGACGCTTAATGGAAGACTTACATATAAAGGGTTTGACACTGCTGTGGATGTGTTTATGCTGTTTGAGGCCTGAAGATGTAGCAAAGGTTTTGCCACACTCTGGACAAGCGTGAGCACGAGCCCCAACATGCTGGGAACGAATGTGCCTCTGGAGGTTGCTGGGGTCCGTGAAAACCTGCTAGGAAATGAGTACTGATTAACCAAGAAACTTAACTGTGGAAGAAGCCACTTAGCACAAAATCCAGAGCTACTGGAAGCTTTGTAGGACTAAAACCAGTGGCTGCTTGTTGCGCTGCAGCCTGGCCAAAGGGCATCAATGG
Organism: Tragopan temminckii; assembly: GCA_028571105.1. NCBI lineage: Eukaryota > Metazoa > Chordata > Aves > Galliformes > Phasianidae > Tragopan > Tragopan temminckii. The sequence goes on along the minus strand of JAOWBP010004023.1, from coordinate 16,482,966 downwards.
GACCTGCGCCTGCAGGACGGGGCCTCATTTTTCCAGGGTCAGCCAAATATTTGGTGGAGCGGTTAACCCCTTTGCAACCACCACAGCATATGCAATTGCCCCTGCGATTGGAAGTCATGCTTTTGAGGCCAGTGATTTCCTGCTTGGCATCCTCACAGAAAGTCAAAACATGGCTATCTGAAACCTCCAAACATGATTGCAATAGAAATGTTTGGCTGAGTGCATGGCAGCAAGAAATCCCACTCGCAGCCCCAGCATCTAGGGCTTGGCTGCATCCTATGAGTATCAGGTCAATGTAAAATCCTCACTATTGCAGCAAATCTACTTAAAAACAACAAAGCCCTTATGTAAAAGGCCCAGGCTTTGAGAATCTTGTGAAAATAAATGTAGAGCACCACATCTTCTACCAATAATCTTGGTAGCAAGCCCGGTGCTGGGAGGTAATGCAGATGCTCCGGAGATAAGATGGTTGCACTAATTTAGCACAACCAGAACCCAGCATTTTTTTCTTATTTTGTTTTCTATTGCAGCACCATCCTTCTAAATCAAACAGGGTAGAAAGCTAACGTATACAAAGTGAAGGTTTAAAACCTCAAGAAACAGGCACTGCAGGAGCCCTCTGCCCTCACATATCCCACCCCCAGCTGTCCTCATGCGCTCAGTGTCACAGAACAGCCTACAAATTCACTGTACCTTGGCACAGTTCTCACACTCGTAGTGCTTGCCGCTGTCATGCGACATTTGGTGACGTATCAAGTTGGACTTCCAATTGAAAGCTTTGGGGCACTGGTCACACTTGTACTCCCGCTCCTCGCTGTGGGACAGCATGTGCTTCTCCAGGCTGCAGAAACAGGAACGAGTGGCACATCAGTGCAAGAGGAGGCACATAACCTCCAAACAACAACAAAAAGAGAAAAAAAACAAGTCCCAGAGGCCCAATACTGACAGACCGAGGTCCTTTGAGCCCTAGGCACACTCCACTGGGAGGCAGAGCATCCCCTCCATCCCACAGTAACACTGTCTGATGTTTCGCCAGGCCACTTGCAAATGCTCCAGAAGATTATGCTTCCATCACTCCCAAAGGAGATTATTTCATACACCTCTCAATGTTTCACTCCGGTAATTCCTCCCTGCAGTGTGAATCATTTCTGCCTTATTGCTTTCACTCTAAACACACCTAGGAACCCACTATCTGATGTAGCCTCACTCCTTTGATGGGAGTCTATTTTTCTTGCAGCAGGAACAGATCAGAAATAACTCCACCAGTGGAACAGAAGGAGCATAAGTAAACAGAGCAAAGCTTCTGAACGGAGAACACTTAATGGAAAGTTATACTTGATGATTATTAAGTGCGTTCAATTCTAGTTGTTTATTCATTTATTTCTTAGCAGTTGGTTCAGCCTATTAGTAACATACTCAATCCTCACCTAATTTCTGTTGTTCATCTTTGAATTCATTTTCACCTCTGAGTTTCCTGAATTCCTCTTTTAAAATTCATCTGCTGCAAATATATGCTTAAATACATTGGTCATATATCAAGCCACAGCTCTCACTATTGCTTGCAGAGAGATCAGTACATAACATAAATGGGGATTCACAGAAAAGCCATTGGAAAAGGGTTTCTAGCAAACACAGATCAGTGCTTCCTTGTCTGTGTTCCTTGATCTCTGCTGAATCTGTAGACAAAACCTGAGGGGTTTACAGTTTGTCCTCTGTTGTGCAGTCCAAATCGCAACTTACATCCTCAGCTACAAGTAACAGAAATTCTTTCATCTTGCTGATGCTCTTAAGTTCTACCCCTCTTAGGCTTTCTCCTTCAGGGAAAAATATTTCCTGCTTCGCTTCCCAGCACTCAGATAACAGCTGTATCTCCATCATGCCCTGGTAAACAAACCTGCCATAGGACCTAGAGAGGTCCCAGGCACCTGAGGTGGCTGCACCACCCACAGACCTCAATCTTCACACTCAGCTCTTTCTCAATTTAATTACACACACCCTCAAGCACGGCTCATTCGAGCCTTTTGTTTTATATAATCCCTATATAAAATGCTCCTGTACTTTTTTTTCTTTCTTTTTTTTGCTATGAACTGTCTTTGTGGTGTATTAGCTTCTCAATAATTCAAGAGTTTGGAGAATGACTGCATTCTTTCTCATTTTTCACTCTTTCTCACAGTACTGACCATCTATTTATGATGACTCGTTCTTTGTTTTCTGCCCTTTCTCTTCAATATTTAATATTTTAAGCTAAATTTACATTTGCTCAATGATTCCCATATGTTTGATATTGTCCTCTGGTTCACAGGCAGAAAAGAACTTCAACACCAAATAACTCACAACATGGAAAGATGTCACAGTCCCAACCTATGCTGCACCCACCACTGTTGCAGCCCTTCTGACTTCATCTACCAACAGGAATCAATCACTCAGACTGAAAATTAGAACATGGAGCTGAATACAGCTCAACATCGGCCAGTGAAAACGACACTGTACCTGCACAAATGTGGGGCTGACCCACAAGAGCAGTGTTTGGTACACTGTGCTTTCATTTTGTTGTCATTTACTCTGTGGAACTGTAACGAGCAGGTTGTGTGACACTGCATCCTCACAGCTGGGATCTCGTCCAGGATCTGCCTATTAAGATAGCTCAGCACAACTGCAATATGTCGGCTGAGGTCAACCTTCCTGCATCCTCAAACTGAACTTACCAAAACATGAATTTGTGAGCAACATACTACAGAAGCTCCTAAGCACTCCCAATATCTTTCAGTAATTTGCAAAATTTGCTACACTGTGATACATTATAAGCAGCCGCAAAAGAACTAAAGTGATGGGAATCGTCTTCTGCACATAAAACTAGGCTTTTTATTCACATTCCTTACACATATTTTAGGGATGTAGGCATGTAGGTCTGCCTGTTTAAACAGACAGGAATATATAAGAAAATGATGAATCCCAGTGTCTCAAAACAGAAGAGTTGTGTATACATATGTTTACATATATTAGTATCTTGAACACAATCTAACCAACCTGCCTCTGCCTAGCATGGCTTGCTTGCAAAGATAAAATTGGTATCACCAAATGAACACTACTCAGAGGTGTTCTAATTTATTTCTACCTAAAAATAAAGAGACCAGACCTCAACTCATTTGAACTATAATCACTCCTCTGACTTCACAACCACCAGCCCTACTCATGCCAACTAAACATGCCATTATCAGAAGATCCAGTTCTTAATTTAAGGTATCTATTAAGGATTAATTTCTGATCTATCAAGACTCCATTGATTTCCATGCTCTAAAACCAATGAGCAAAGAAACTTATTTACCCTTACCATTGGTTTATACACAAGATATCCAATTCTGCCCTGCCTGATGCCCTGTGATTTGACTGAAGCCATTGGAGAATTCGCCTTACTCAGTCACATTCTAAGCACTTAATCCTACCTTTGTAAGTCTGGGAAGACTTGATCACACTCTTTACATTCCTGGATTTCGTGTACATCCCGAAGGTCATTCTCATTCTCAAGCTTCTTCTGGAAGTCCTCCTCCACCATGGAGAAGGCAGAGTGTGGTGTGCTGCAGGGGAACTTCTGGTGGTCCACCAGCTCAGCCTTGGACTCAAAGAGCTGGTCGCAGTCCTCGCAGCGATACTGGCGCTCCTCTGCAAGACAAAAGGGTTGGCACAGGGAGATAACATCAGTTTGGGTTCATTTTTAGTTACTCTCAGCAGTTCCACAACTGTGTAGTTAAATAAAGAGTTATTCCGTGAAAAATTATTATTAATAATAATAACAACAACAATAATAATAAACGATGCTTTATGATGCTGTATAATAATACTTCAATTCTGTAACATATAAGTGCAGTGTTACCTGTTAACTGCCTGGGTGACGCATCCTATGAGAATCCCTAACGTTGGCTTGGGACAAAAGTCAGCGTGTTTCAAATTACTTTAAAAGGGAATATCCATGTTCTGAGGTGGATATCTACAAGAAGCTGACAGTCTCTGACTTCCTGAATGAAGTAAACTTACACAAATACCAGCAACTGCAATAGCCAAAAAGGCATTTACAGTTTGTAAAAGTCTTTCTACTTCCATTAGAGTTTTCTTCCAGCACCCAGGTGAGCCAGATATCCAATAAAACAGTCACAAAGTTTTTCTCACTGAAAATGACTGTAGAAGATCACCAGAGTACCTCTTAGGAGTGAATATTTCATTCCATTAATTACTAGCTCTTACCAAATAATTAATTAGCTGAAGAAAATCCCAAAATGAAGAGGTGAAGAAAAGCAGCTCACAGTGCTTTGCAGGATTTTCTACTGATGGCCCACATGGGCAGCCACATGCCCTGTTCTGGGCACAGCTCAGGAACTCAACATGCAGCACCTGTGTGCTGCTTGAATAATGAATGAGCACGAGGAGGAAGGTTGGCTGTGTTCTCAAAAGTGACAGCAACATTAACAACCTGAGATTTTCACTTTTTAAAAGAATAGTTTTTTGACAAAATTATAAAATAAACATCAAAAAACCCACAACCAACCAAAACCAGATATAACTGGGGTCCATACATTTTGGTCTTGAAAAACCAGCACAGCCTGGAGATAATGACATGGATTCCATTCCTTCTCTTGGAATACCCAAAACCAGATTAAGTTTCAATTCTGAAGCCTTACTGCTGCCCTCAGTTACATCTGCAGACCCCATTTCTGCCATGGAGTTTTGAGTACGTGAGGACTGAAAAACATCAAGAGGTGCAGGATTGCAATGCTGAGAAAAATCATCTTTGAAAAGTAGAACTTAGCAGACTGGCAGGTCTGCTAAGGGCAGGTGGTAGACAAATGCAATCATGGTCCAGCTGTCCTCTTCAGCTGCTGGCAGGCTATTCTGGAGTTCAAAGGTATTGCAACAGAGGAGAAATCTCCCCAGATTTTTGCTTAATTTCAGTGGTATTTCATATTAGATAAGAAGTGGCTAACCGTGAATGTCCGGAGCCATTGTTTCATGTGAATAATCTTCACTCTTCATGAACAGTAATAGCTCCTCTCCTGGCTCAATGTCTGCCACTACTCTGTAGAATATCTGAAAAAGAGAAAGCGAGGTGAATACCATGAAAGGCAAAGAGGCAGCTAGTGCTGCAGGGCTGACACCAGGTGCCCAACCCACCCCTGGCACAGGTGCTGCAACGTGCTAAGGATGGGCAGCCTGGGGCTGTGCCCCAGAGCTGCTTCTGCCTTATCTGTGAAGATAAAGGAGAAGTTGCTTTCAAGAGTCTCTGCTGCAAGGCAAGCTGCATGATGACTGCAAACATCACCAGCAATTCACATGCTTAATTATACCAAACTTACCAGCCAAGGTGCCCATAAAACATGTCCCTGAATGACCAATATAGAGAACATTTCTCCTCTTGGTTGCACTGAAGAAAGTAATTAAATCACACCTGAGGAAATTCTGCTGATCAGCATGTGGGCATCCAACCCCACCTGCTTCTATTACTTAGGTAGCTCAGAGAGTAACGAGGGAAGGGGCTTGTACAGCGCAGCATGCTTCTTTACTCTTTGGTTTCAAATGGGAACCAAACAAACAACCCAGGATGAAGATATGCACAGATGCTTGTCAGCAGCCTCAGCCACAGGTGGCAGCTGGTCCCCTGTCCATGGGCCCCATGCATGTCACTGAGAAGGAGCCCAGCAGAGAGGCAGGGGCCATGCACCCTTGGTCCCACAAATCCAGGGCAAGCTCATGCCTTGCTGCCAGGCTCTGCCAGAAGGAAGCTCCCAAAAAATCCATCTGGCTGCTTTTTCTCTCAGGAGAAAACACAAGGAACACTAAAAATCTCCAAGAAGCCGTTCAAATAAATATTAGTAACTTCCTCAGGCCTTGTTAAACAAAAACACATGAAAGCTACGTTTCCTACCCTAACAAAAGACATTTTTGCATTCTCTCTGTCTAGTGTATTTTTAAAGGTTTTACCCTCAAACCATTAACTCTCAAGACTCATTCTAGTGCTGTGAGAGAAAGGCAAAAATTCAACAGCTGTTTTGTCACAGGCCAGATGCAGGTATCCCTCTTGCACAGAGTATTACTCCCCTCACACAGCATATCTCTCTTGCACAGATTATTACTCCCCTCACACAGCGTATTTCCCTTGCACAGCCTATTGCACAGCATACTCCCTCTGCACGGCATATTCCCCATGCATAGCACATCACCCAGCTCTACACAGCACAGAGCAGCTACCCAGGGCCTCCAGGAGGTGGCTGTACAGCCTAATGGTTATTGCTGCATTGGCAGTCCCTGCTCGTAGATATGTGCTAACTGCCTAAAACTAACTAAAGAAGACGCGTTTCCTCTGATTTGTTTTCTTTTCTTTGCCTTGCCCCAAAAGCGGCTCTGGCAGATGCTAGCGTAGAGACTGCTAGAGTCAGTGTGTCCCACCACCCAATATCCCATGTCAGGCACAACAAACTTGCACTGTAGCCTCCTGCTTACAGGGAATATCACTCCAAAAAGACAGGAGCAGGCATTCACATGCAACTTCCCCTCCTAAGGATGTTTCTCGTCTTCCACATTGTCCTGCCCAGCTGTCAGAAGGGCTTCCTTGGGCTCTTTTTTTCCCTTGTCAGTCAGATAATTGCACACAAGCTGCATGGTTCATTCTCTAGTTCTGTTTCCCCTTAGAAAACAATGGGCTTCCCTCAGCAACAAACAGCACCATTTTTTGTCAAGTTTAACTTTTCAGCTTCCTTTCTGAAAGCACATTAGACTCCGAAATGTGACACATCAGCCTTCAGTGCTCTGAGCCCCAGCACCCTGCAGCCCTCACTGACAGCAGCAGCACTGCTGGGGCACTGCAGACTTATCCGAGCTCAGCTTCCTAAAAATCAGGAGCATGGTTCTGAGGTCAGCAGTGCTGTGTTTGCCAACTTGGGGCATTCATCTTGCATTAATCTTGTTTTTCACTAATTTACATGGACACAGAACCAAATCACAGCATTCGGAACCCTGCCACCAAGTCTTGAGCAAAAATAATGCCAACGGTGCCTAGTTAATGGTCTTTGAGGTCACACAAAAGAGGACATAGGTGATGCTCACATTCACAGTCCTGCAGCTCCTTGTTGATGTCAGCGCAGAGAACATGTGCTTCAAGCAACACTTTTTTTCTGAAGTCAGCAATGCATCCACACAAAGTCATTAACAGAAACCACAGTGACTTTCCCCAGTATTTTTCCTCCAGTGCTCCTGCTGTCCCATCCAGAACACTATGACTGATCTTTTCACCTCTGGTTGCAAAGTAAGGACACATGGACCAACAAGGAGGGTCTCCTCTGTCCAGCACTGTGCTGCGCTGCATCTCATCCAGCTGTAAAGTCCTGGTATGATGCAGCATCTTCCCTGCAGCCATGGGACAAATCACTCAACAGGGTGCAAACTCTGGAGCCAGTTGTCCAGCCTGGCTGTGTTGGTACTCAAAAATACTGAAATATCAGAGATGATGAAGCAACTGATCAGAAACTGCCTGGCCAGCCTCTGTGGGGAGAGAGATGGAGGGGCACCCAGAAAAACTCCTTTGATGAAGATGAGTGATGTGTTTTATTTGGCACCTCAAGGCCCACTAAAACAAGGTCCGAGTCTCAGATTTCCAGCTCTGGCATTCTGACATTCTTATTTTTAAAAAAACAACTATAACGATTACTAAAAATAGTAAAGCTCTGTGCATACAAAAAACCCACCTGCTCTAAGAGTTTATATATCCAATTGCTTTCCACAGAAATGAAACATACTGAACGTAAGAAAAAAAATGATCCTGCAGGTAAGCATAACCTGATTTCAACACGTCCTTACTGTTTAAGGCTTTTTTTTCACTCTTCCCACCTAAAACCTCATAGGAACTACCCTCTCTGAGAAGGCACCAGCCTGCCCTGTGCCTGCCCTGTGCCCTCCCCTGAAATGCAAGGGAGAAATGTAACCAAAAGAAGAAGAAAGGCCAAGTCCAGACGCGCTTTTCACATGCCCTGGGATCAGTGGTGTGTGACTGCAGTTTATATAGGAAGAGCAGCATCAGATCCAGGTCTGGAAGCACTTTCTGAGTTCAGGGGTCTGAGGAGGCAGCCTTGTGTGTCCACCCTCTGTGTGTGCTACCGAGCAGGAGGAAAAGCTCCCAAACTGCTGCCTATGAGGGGGAAGGGGAGGGGAAGAACAGAGCACACGCAATTTACTTTTAAATGGATGAATAAGGCCTCATTGTTATGAATCCCAGTTTACTTTTCCTGGTCAGGCACTTGAAATTTTATTTATGCTTAATAGACTGCATTTGGCATGTGTAAAGATGACAGAGGCGTGAATTATGAATGACCTTCCACCCCTGCAGGAAGTTGTAATAATTGAAATAATAGCGAAAATACGCTCCCCGAGAGCGGGGCCCGGGGCTGCGTGCTTTGAAGCGCCCTGCGGGGCGCAGGCCGTGTCGGCAGGGCCCGGCCTTCCCCACGGCCACTGACACTGAGAGGGGAAAAAGTGGCATTTCTGTGAGCTGCCGTGCCTATGTGTCACTGGGAAGTGGGAGGATGAGCTGAGAACTGGCTCTGAAATCGATGGCGGAAAGCTGAGGAGAAAGGTCCAAATGGCCAAAAGTCAACTCCCGGTCTGTGGCGAAGAACTGCTGAGGCTGGAGGGCTGTATTGGGAAAACAAAGCCCTGTTTCAGGATATTCTCCTGAAATGGCACACGGAGCACCCATGTCTGTCAGACTCCAGGCAGTTCCAGCACAGGACATCCTGCTCTGCGTCCCCTCCCAGTGATGCTCATGCCTTTCTCCATGGCAGGTTTCTGGTGCATGTTAGCCCAGGGTCTGGGTTAGGGACTGACACATCCAGACAGGCTCCTGCAGACACTGGCACGATCCCACTTACCCCACCGACGGCCGCCTGCACTCAGGTCCACGCAGCCCTGCATCCCAACATCCTGAACTCCACTCAGTGAGCAGCTGTCCCACTGTCCCTGCGAGCATCTACAACCCTCTGAACCCTGCCGTGCAAGTGGGACTCGACAGGCTCTCATCACCAAACGGCATTCCTGCTTGCAGACAGCGCGCTCTTCTGCTTTTATTAATCATCAATAAAGAGCTTATCGCCTTGCAGAAAGGCAACAATTAGCTGCCGGTTTGGTGCTGAGCAGTTTCTTGCAGGTCACGTCAGGACAGGCTGAAGCTCAGGCAGGATGCTGGCAGCAACAACTCAGGCGCTGGGTAGGAGGCTCAGCACAGCATCACCTCTAATTGCCACAAATGGAAAACCGCAGCTGATGAGCTCCTGGTTCCACCAGCCCCATGCTAGCACGACCTCGCTCCACTGGAAACAGGTTTTCAGTGGGAGCTGGATTAAGCTTTATTTGCTTAATAAACTAATAACTCGTAGGAGAAATAATGACAGAATAGGGCCCCGCATGAGCTCAGTGCACACATGCCCTCCTGACCCATAACAGCCAAAACCTTAATTTCACTCTCTGACAACAAAGCCTCAAAACTATTCGTTAAATACACAACTTTTGCAGGTGGCTGTGTGTCTGGGGCTGCTGGACGAGTCTCTGTGTTTCTCTGCCTGGGAGCTGCACGCCGTGCCGGGGGGGCAGAGGCAGTAAAACCTGAAACATGAGGCTGTGCCTGCAGATCGCAAAAGTTTGTAAAACTTGTAAGATGTGATCGGATCTGGTGCAACCTACAGCAGTAGGTTCACTCACCTCCGATTGTATCACTGACACTGTGCACACAGTTAAGAGCGTTATTCTACTGTTATTTCTCCCACTGCAGGGGCATATACTCAAGTATATGGGAAAAGAGCACACATAAAAACAAACCAACAAAAAAACTCCTATTTCAGCTCACACAGCAAACCAAAACCTCAGCAAGCTGACTGTGAGCCACGTGCAGCTTTCCACAGATAAACCAACAGGAATCTTCCAGGAGACCTGGAAGCTCAATGCACTTTCACAGCATTATGTGGCCACATCACTGTCACAGGTCTGCAAGCAATAAGCAAGACAGGAACCATTTCACGAGTTCTAATTCAAAGTGCAACCAGTATCTCTCTACACAAACAACAACAAAAATAAACAAATCTAAAGAAAGGAAGAAAGAAAGAAAGAAAAAAATTACAGCTTAAAAGGTGACTGTGATCCCAGCTTAAAAATGTGCTTGAGACTCTTCACAGTCCCTGACGCACCATCGCTATAGTTACTATATTTTCCACCACACTTTCATTAACATGTATATTTAAAAATAATGCTACTGCTGGGATGACAGCACTGCCAGAAAGTCTACCAGGGCTAATCGTTCTGAAATCAGTAAAAAGTGGAACTAATAGATATTTAATGATAGATAACAGAGGGGACTTGTCCAAGTTAGCACAAACTGCTATTGACTCCTGACTTTGAGCTGAAAAAACACATTCCGAGCAAATAATAGTGACAGGACTTTGCAGCTCTGCACACACTGCAGTCTCTTTGGGGAAAAGGAAAAAATGAGAGTGTGCTGTTTGTGGAATTTTATTATTCATACACATCTTGAATTACACGCGATCAGGTTAGATTGGGTATGACAGGAGATAATAGGAAGACAGCAAAGAGAAATCCTAGATCAACTTTGTTTGAAATAAAAAAAAATATATATAAAAATGCAGCTTTTAAACCCTCCTCCACCTCCAATCAAATGAAATACGAGTTGCATCCCGCGTGCATGTTTTGACTGCATCCCACCATTATCGAGCTGTTCATCTCAGCAAAGCCCATTTCTACAGCCCTCTGAAAGAGCCCAGGCCTTTTGTAAAGCTGATCCCAAGTGATGAAACTTAACCTCAAACATGAGTCGGGGGGCGGGGTGGTATGCCTCTGAAAAAAGTCTGCTCCAGAAAACAACAAAAAAATGTTTTTCTTTCACTCTTTTTGTGAAATGCAGAAGGTGCAGCTTAGCAGAGCGACCAGATTACACATCGAGCTGAGCTGCACCGAAATCCTGCCTCGAGCAGTCTGGGAATCATACCTGCCTGTCACTCAGGCTTGAATTTAGTAGCATAAACTTGCGGCCAGTGCGAGGCCGAGTGCTGGCAGGATCTTGTACCTTTTCAGGTACGGCACAATGTTTGCTTGTGAATTTTACAGATGAGTTGAAGCAATTAGAGGAGAACAATTACTGCTGATCAAGTGTCTGTGCCTCAGGAGTGCAGGAGGGCTCCTGCAGAGGGGATGCTCCGGGTGCTGTGCAGGGTGCCAAGGCGCTGCCCCCAGGGATGTGGGACAGGGGAACACGGGCTGCACCCCAGCTTGGCCCACACCCTACACTTCTGGGGCTGCACTGCTTCTGCGATGCTCTGGCTTGAGCTGCAAGCACTGTGCATGCTCTCTGCTTTACTCTGCTGTTCTCTTTTTTTCTGCCTAGGAGCTACAGGAGCAGACTGACACAGCGCAATGCTCTGACTTGCATTTGTCACTCCTTCTACATGGCTGCGTCTGGCCATGTAACGTCCATTTCCCAGTTTGCCTCCCTATTATATTTTATATTACCTCTCGTGAGCTCGTGCCAGAGGAAAGCAGAAGGAGGAGCTGCTAGAAAGGCTTTTTTTGGTTTGAGATTCGAGAGCACATTTTTAGCATTAACTTTTTAGGTCCTGGTCATAAAACGCTGGAGTACGTGTACAATTCTGTGGGTGAATGTGCAGCGTTTCCAGAGGGCCAAATGGGCAACAATCTCCTGCTGACAGCGTGCAGCTCACGGTGAGCTACTTCAACGACGACCCACTTTTAATTTCCAAATCTCAGCAACAATAAGCCATAAAAATATAGAATTATGAACAGCACGGCACCGTGCAAAATAAATAACAAGTCTCCAGTGAATGAAAGAAATTATTGGCAGCAGTACAGCCACCATTACCAAATCTCAGAAATGTAAACACTAAAAAAGAGAAAGTTACAAGCACCATAACTCTCATTCCAGCAGCGTCCCAGCGCCGGTGCGTGGCTGCGGCTCCGGGCAGATGCTGCTGTTCCAAGCCCAGCACATATTTCCCATCGCAGAGCACCACTGCCGACGCAAACGCCGTGAGTCGCTCGGACCAATTCACGTGATTCCCTCCCTGCCCTCACCTATTTCTGCCAGCTCTCATTATGAAACATCTGAATTTGCTGTTTCAATTAGCCCGGATCGTTTCCTTTTCGTATCACTGCTCCATAAATGTTCTGCGTCGAGAGAATTTATCGGTTTTCCACGTAAAACATAATTTCAACTCACAAAATGCATTTTTCATTTACTAATAATCTTTATGGTTTCTTTAGCTAAACCAGCTGCTGTATAAAAACAAATGCTATCTCGGCCGGCTGGGTCGTTCCGTGCTACGTGTGCTCCGGGCTGAATTTTCAAAGTTGAAAATTAAAACAATCCTCTGTTACAGCTCCTGCTGAAGCTAATGGGCAGCGGTTCCAATCAGCGATGTGTAGGAGCGAAGTGCACCGCGCTGGGGGCTGAAGGAGCAGGCTGCCTCCCATCCATTTCCTTCACGTAAGGAATTTGATTGGAAAGAGTGATTTCTAATGGAAGCTTCGTGCCTGGTTGTGATTCTTCTCTCAATACTGTCAGGGCAATTAAGCCAGCTGAAGATAATCTTTAACATTCACCTGATGCGGTTAATTAAGCGGTGAGAAACGAAATGCCGATTGAAGGCATCGAACGCTGCGTCGCAGGTATCAAAGTTTGAACGTGCAACAAAAATACCCCATCAGCTGGTGCTTTGCTATTGTATGTATTTTAGTTTCTTAAAGCACGGCTCCCTCAACCTGACTTCACCCATGGAAACATTTCACAGCGGCGCACGTTTCCCGCAGACCAAAGCAGAGCCTCATTGAGGGAACACCTAATAACTCATCAGCGTAATTGAAAACAAAATGCAACGCTGCGTCCTTCCTCCCTGTCCCAGCCTCTCCAACACACAGCAGAAGTAACACTTCAGCCTAACAAAGAGTGGATTTAAGCGCGCCAAACAAAAAGAAACAGCAAAGCATCGGAGATCCCGGCTCAGCACAGAAGTAGCAAAGTGTTTGGGAAGGCATAATAATATTTGTGCACGTGTACATTCAAAGGCAGAGCCCCACGCGTGCAGCTGTACGGGTGGGATTATCAGCTCTGCATCTTCACCTCCACTTTGCCATTAATTGCACACTGAGGTTTCTGCTTAACGCAACAGTTCTGTACAGCAATGCAGCTGGAGTGGAACGGGAACCAGAAAACGCCTCTAATCCCAAGTCAGCAAATAATGGCTCTGTATTCCTAAGAAAGCAGTCTCCATTTTTATCAGGCACAAGATTATTATTATTAATAATAATGATGATAATAATAACAACAAATATGAATTGAAAAGTGTGGAAAAATAGGAAAATTCATATAATCTGCAGCTCAAAATCAAAATTACTCTATTTTGCATTTCACATCTGTGCCTTATCTTCTGCCATAACAGCAAACAGGCCAAAATCTGTTGTGAACTGCTGCTTTTTTTTTTCTTCCCTGTGACACCTTAAAGTTCCTTAAAATGTAAGTCCAGAAAGTGAATGCCACATACCTGATCACTTATCTGACATGCAACAAGGTTGTGCTGATCGTAGCATCCAGCAAACTTGATGTATTTGAGCCAGTTTCCTACATCTGGTTGGCTGGCGTCTATGCAGAACTTCACATTGCAAAACTCATCCAAGATCTAAAAGGAAGAAGACGAAAGGGTCAACCTTTGTGCTGCTGTCCGGGAGCACCATGCAAGGAAAAACCAGAGGGTTTTGGATAAGCACATGGGTCGTAATGCAGGGATGCAATAAGAGGCATGCTCCTCTGTGAGAATTTATTAGAAATGGTTAAAACACTGAGATAGTTATAGAAGGACAACAAACGTACTGAGAAATGCCTTGACAAATGTCTACACGTAATCGAGACGTTGTCTAATTATTGCTAAGAAACACTGCTGACTTAAGAGGCGTTTGAATTTCACGGTGTTTATTTCTGTTTAAAATTAAGGTTTTAATTAAACATGAGCTGCCAGGGAACGGAACAGCGATTACAAAAAGAACCGATTGTGGTTTCATTGGAGTTTTCTGCTTTGGTTCAGATGTGCGCTGCCTGCAGCTCCCACTGAGCCCTTTCGGATCTGTGACCCCAACCCAAACTTTGCGGGGGAGGCGGCGTTATTTATCTCACTTTAATACTTGTGCTTCCCAAACAGCACTTAAATCACCCCCCTTAATTAGAGCACAAGAATAGAGCTCCCCGTGCCAAACTCGAGAAAATAAATGAAAAACAACATAAGCACTCGTGTAAAACACGGCAGCGTTCAAGACACGGCAATAAATGGTTCCAATAACGCAGATAATAAACAAATATAAAGAGATTGCTCGTGGACAAGAGGATGTCCCACTCTGATAGCGGGACAAACCGCCGTGCTGTCCGTGGGAGCAGTGCCAGGCTCGGCCGCAGGCTCACTGGGGCCTGTCCTGCGTCCCGCACGGCGCCGCTCCCCCCGCACCGCTTTAAACTCCCGCAAACCGAAACGCAGAGGGACACGGTGGCCGTTTCCCCAGCGGGAAACGTTCGCTTTCACGTCAAAAGACGGCGAGCTGCCGGCCTCCGAGCTGAACGGACGGCGATCCCGGCACCGTGTGCCGCTAAGCGCACGAGAAGCCACGGACGGTCCCCGGCGGGGCTGCCGCTGTCGCAGCCCGCATTCAGTCGGGGAGCCCCGCGGAAAGCGCTCCGCCCGCTGCGGGGCCGCG
>JAOWBP010004023.1:16432942-16465480 GCA_028571105.1 Tragopan temminckii | reverse complement strand
GCCTTTTCTCCCTCCCGGCGGAGGGCTCGGTAGGCGCTTCCAGAGGCCCAGCTATTTCCATAGGGTCCCTTTGGCGATTGTTTATTTAAAATCAGCCGCTCTATTAGTGGAGGCAGCGAGGAGTTAGTGCTTGGTCTGCTAGCAATTCCCACCGGGCTGTAAGCTGATGCCTCTTTTAAGCCTTTAACTTCATGGTCGTCCCAGAAGTAGAAGTTCTCATAATGGAGACCCTATGGGCATCGTGCATTCCAGCACATCATTAAAGCACAGCAAAGCAGCTCAGCCACAGCCAGATGAAATAACGGCACTGTCCGCCTTTAATGGGCTTCCTGTGGCCCGACACCGCCGAGGACAATGGTGAAAACTCAGACAAGTCGCTGGTGATTTTTCAAAGCGCCGTAAATGCTCGTATTAGGCTTAATATTATCCTTACATTTATAGACCAAGCCGCTTCATAACCGCATTTTTAAGTGGGGTTTAACGTTATATTTCTCAAGGTGACTAAACACAACACCGAGCATCCTGCTGGATGCTTTGCTGAGCGCTTAGGAACCTGGGGATGGGGTGAAGCACAGCAGTGTGTGCAGCAGCCCTGCGAGTATCCCCGCTGCTGCGGGATGGACCCAGGAGAGCAGTGCTGGAGCAAATCCCACCCGCAGATAGTGACTTCAAAATAAAATAAAGTATGAAGTGAAAGAAAAAGTCAAACCGAGCAGAGCCAGCAGCAGTGCTGTGTGTTTGAGGTGAGGAGCCGGGCCTGGCCTGGCCCTCCGTGCCCCAACCCCTGCCCTCCCGCCAGGCCAGAGGCAGTTTTCGAGCAAAGGAGAGGGAGAGGAGGAGGAAATTAAAGGTAAAAAAAAAATGTAAATAAAAAATTTCCCTTGGTCTGGAAATGGGCCCAACTGAAAGCATGTTAATCTCCACCTCAGTAATTTGGTTCTTCTGGAGAAGACAGAAGCCCTGCTGCTGTGCCCTGCACTTCATAAATCACGTCTTTATGTGGACAAGGTCAGGGCACCTAACAGCTCAGACATGGGCCTTTGCAGTGGCTCGGAGGGCTCCGGCATGTTTATTCTCTCGCATAGATCTCCGAGGAGCAGTCCAGCACGCTTCTAATTACTTTTGATTATTTTCATTTGCTCGGGTCAGGCTGGCTTTGCCGGCGCTGCTGCAGGGTGGGTTTCCTCCCCCTGGCTCATGGTGGGATGTGGGGAGGGCAGTTCTGACACCCCCTTCCCGGTGTCCCCAGGAATTGTGTGTTACGGTGGGGGGACGTGTGGGGGCATCCAGCTGGGATTCCCCTCCCTATGCAGTGCACTTGGAAATACATAACCACACACACACCACAAAAATACCAATTGCTTTCGGGAAAAAAAATAAAAACCAGCACATCCCTGCAAAAAGAATAGAAGAGAGAGCGGTGTATGTGTGGGTGGCAAAAATGTGCAGGATTTCTGCTGCTGCAATGGGGCTGTGTTCAGGAAGGGCAGCACACTGCCACAGCCCCCAGCCATGCTGCGCAGCACTGTGTCTGAGCCCCTTCTCCTCCTGCTGCACCCAATGTGGCATTTTATAGCTGGGATAAATATATATATTTAAGCATATGTCAGTGCCAGCATGCACAACACCGTGTGGCAGGCAGTGTGGGCTCCAGGTGTGCGTGGAGCTGTTGCCATACCCCTGTCCCATCATGCTGGGGTCCCCCACAGGTAGCGGTGCAGTCACAGCTGATGGATAAGGGGAAATTTCCTGGCGGATGAGAAGGGGTTCTTTTGCATGCTCTGAGGCACACTGGTGGGAGTTTGAGTCTGGATCCTTTGGGGCCTTGGGTGTTACCGAGAGAAAAAGGGAGATTCACCTACTCTGTCAGTAAGATGTAAAATGGGTCAATGACTGGGATGTGGCTGCTGAGCAGAGGAATGGCTGAATTTGCTCCTGCCTTGGGGAGGAAGGCTGAGAAGCCTTGTGGAACCTGCAGCAATTCCTCAGCCAAGAGATGTCACAAAGCCTTACTGCAAGCAACCTGTGTCCCTGGCAGCCAAAAGTGAGATGCACTGCTGCTCGCCCACCTCCCACTGCAAGCACGCTCCTGGGGCAACAGAGAGGGAATTCCAGAGGGAGAAAGCTCCCAGTTTTCCTCCTCCAGGGGAATGCTTCCCCTGCCAAGGAACATGCTCTGGCACAGGGTGCCAAAGACTATTGCTGTTTTTAGTTGCAGTGTTCATTGCTTCAGTTACAAAAGACTCTAGAAGCCTCCAAACCCAGACCTAGAAGACACAGCAATTGAATGCGTTGCTGCTTAATGTGAGGGATGGCCTCCCATCCACTCAGGAGCTGTGGGTTTTATGGCCCTTTGCCTTTCTCCTATTTTGCAAGAAAGCTAAAATTCTGGAGGATAAGAATTCAACGGGAATCCATTAACACTTCACTTCCTCCAAATTTTAATTTCCAGACCTTTTCATTTGCCACACAGTCCCAGGGCTCAGCACTGGTTGGAAAGGGTGCACACAGCAGGTCCGTGTCCCTACACTATCCCATAGCCAAGGGATGGAGACTGGGAAAGAAACCAACAGAGCGAGGGAAACATCAGGCTGAAGGGGATCGGAAGGGTTAATAAGCAGAACTTTACACTACAAAGATTAATGTGATGCATAGCAGGTAATTCTACTTTAGTAATCAATTTTAGGAATGAGTGGCTATTTTCAAAGCATTCCTATTGTAGCCAAGGTTTTAACTAGGCATACAAGAGTGGACATAAACACCTGTGGACTTTATAAGAGTACGAAGCAATTTATCACCCAATAAAATTCAAACACTCATTTTAAAATTTTCAGGTTTGCATTTGCTGTTTTAAATGTACATGTGTGGATGCTTCTAGCACTGCTCACAAGCAGCAGGATGCACTCTGCACACACACAAACACACGTGCATGCAGACAGCTCCCGAGTGGGGCACAAAAACCTGCTACAGGAGGTGTCAGTAGTTTCACCCCACCTACATTTTGCATTAAACCCGTTGTGACAATCGACTGGAGTTGTCTAAAACCTGCACTAAAGGGGCATTAAGTCAGCTGGCATTGGAAATTACTGGAATTCGATTTTCAGATAAACCACAAAACTTGATGAACTACCATCGTTCTGGCTGAATTAACTCATCATCCCTGGGAGCAGTGCAATGTGGAGGACAGCAGCACATAGTCCCTTCCCAGCAGGGCTCCAGCTGCTGGTTCACCCCCTCTTATGGCACAAGGAGAGGAGCCCCACAAGGAACCAGCACTGTTGAGGCATTAGATATCATTTGTATGAGGATAGGAGATGGAGAGCGCTTTATTACAAGCTCATTACGAAACTATAAATAGGTTGAAATCCCCACAACAATTCAAGTTGTGCTCGTAGATAAGTCCAAGGGCTGGAATTCAGGAATGTGAAGTTATTTGGCCAATGGACGTGCTTGCAAGGTTGATCCTTATCCTCTGCATGCAGACTCCCTAGCACTGAGACACAAAGCACTTGGAGCACAGGTGCCATTTCTACAGCCCAGCTTCCCCAGCTATGTTCAGGCACCTGCCCCAAAGTGGAAAGCGGGTCCTGAGCAAACGCGTGACCAGTAAATGCTTAACCAGCCATGAACATGCACGGCAGCTGGGCTCAGTGCACAGTGAAGTGCTGCTCCACATAAATTAGTCACACATGGGTAAAGGAGCAGGGTTGGTTCTGAAAACTCTTGCTCCAGGAGCAACCTGGTTTGCACAAAAGAGCTTGGCTGAAGCTGCAGAGAAGGACAAAAAGATCATCACGTCTACCAAAACCTACAATGTCCTCCAGGACTCAGCATGTCCACCAAAACCCATCGCATCCACCAAAATACACAATGTCCACCAAAGCTCATATTGCCCACCAAAAGCCACCGTGCCTACCAAAACCCACAACGTCCAGCAAAGTCCACCATGTCTACCAAAACCTATTGCATCCACCAAAATCCACCACGTCCACCAACCCAGATGAATGCTGGGTATTAATTCTCCTCCCATCAAGGAGTGAGAGGAAGACAGCATTTCACTGGGTATCTTGCGAAGATTCTGTGAAAGCATGCTGCAACTTCCCTTTGCCTGCTTTAGGAACAGTGTAGTGAACAAGAAGCGTATTTTGCTCACCAGAAAACTCTGTTGGGGAATGTATTTGATACAGGTGTCAGAATAAACCTGTTCTGCTAACCAAAAAAATGTGTCTTGATCACAATGGGTTATTAACGA
This sequence comes from Tragopan temminckii, assembly GCA_028571105.1. Classification (NCBI taxonomy): domain Eukaryota; kingdom Metazoa; phylum Chordata; class Aves; order Galliformes; family Phasianidae; genus Tragopan; species Tragopan temminckii. The sequence continues at coordinate 16,461,228 of JAOWBP010004023.1, read as the reverse complement.
AATGGCTATGAACATCAGCATATACTTGTGGCAGATTTCTTTCATAAATGAGTTGAACATTTTCCAATTTCAAAAAAGTGCTGCTACCTATAAACTGGGAAATTAAGGGCTTTTCCCCCTAAGACTTAAATCCCTCAGGGCACTTATGTTCTGGCATGCATCCCTTATTTGCTGAAGAAATTTCAAACTTGGTAATTTAGCACCATACTGATAAAACAAAGGAGGAAAAAAAAGAAGTTAGGCATGTGTGCATGTGAAGGAGGAGGGAGGTGAGTGGTATAGCTGCAGGCGTTTTTTTCCCGTGGCTTTTTTTATACACAAGTCATGCTGCAGATTTTGTATGAGATTCATAGAGAAAACATTCCCAAGATAAAATATATAAGATGCATATCAATCCATAAACTGAGTTTTGCAGATGCAAAATGACCTGCAGAATTTAAATGAGGATGGAGACTGCTTTATAACCATTTCTCCATATAACTTATTTAAACCTAAGATGTTGGGCTAAATTTGCCACCAGCAGAATTATGAGTATTAGCATTATTAGTATTACAGCAGCACCTAGAGGCCCTGGTTGAAACTGAGACCCTTTGTGCACTGGAAAATGATAAGCAGGGGTCTCTGCCCTGCTCAGCTTACAGTTGGCACAGGCAGCACTGACGGCGTGCTGGATGGGAAGGTTGGTGTTTTGGTTGGATGGGTGGAATAGGGAGATTGGCTCATGGAGAAATCAGTGACAGGAATACAATAATTTCCCATCACTTTCCTTCACTGCTTTGTATTTCTTTTTATTCTAATGAACAGAAAGTGGGAGTCGCAAGTGCTCATTTAGCACTTTGGAATTAGTGCTCATTTAACTCTCTAAGTTAATTCATGAATTTTGTCTCAAACTGAGAACAAAAGTTTCAGGTTGAGGTTGTTGAGGACAGAATATACTTCTACAGAAAGGAACAACCAGACTGGATTGGGTATATTTATAACATGCAGGAGTTTCACTCCAAAATACCATTTATATGCCCAGAAATCTATCCAGCAAAGATAATGCAGCACAGGAAAATGAATATTATCCATCTATGAGCAAAGATGGGAAGCAATGTTGTAGCAGCTTAAGATTAGGTTTGCTCATATCTGAAGCCTTTTACATCTCTACTCTGTTTGCTCCTACCCTGGGTTTAACAGGTGAAATGTGGTGACAAAGAACACTGTGAGAATCTTGATTGTGGCAGTTGCTGACTCCGCTGATAGCAGCACATCGAGTGCCTCGTTTCCCCATTAACACTTACTGATGGAAAAGAGGCAGGAAAGTCAATGACAGAAACCTCCAAGCTCCAGTCAACCTGTGCTGTGTTTGATATGGTGCTGCTCCTCTGGGGTAAAGAGTAAGAGAAGAATAACACATAAAGGAGTTATGTATAAATGGATATAGCAGACATCACTGTCCTGGTGTCCACCAGCATCTCAAAGGGTTTGGTGGCCATGGGCAATGCTGTCCCACTGCAACTCCTGGCAGTAGCCAAGTGGCCACTGGACACATCTCAGGTGTGATCATGGCTTGTGTGAGCTAGATCAGTAGTAAAAGCAGGTCAAATTTTAAATGAAAGCTGTATATTTTTAGAAGAATTTGTAGTGCTTGGTCTCCAGCTTTGGATGGCTAGAGAGTATCCAGCAAGCCAAAAATCTGTCCTTCGGTTTTGGTTTGTTGATTAAATATACTTGTTACCAAGAACTTCACGCAGGAAAAAATTTAAGAGAGACTTCACTGAGATGTTATCAGCTTCAGCTGCAGCACAGAACAGCTAAAATGTAATAGCTCTTCAGATCTCGAGGTATTTCTACCGACTGCTGTATAACCAGCATGTTAAATCTGGGCATCTCTTCAGGCATAGTTATTTGTATGATATATACAGATCAATACCTATTGATTTTATAATTTTGATGCATTTCTATGCAATGATCCAGTTTCAGATTATCTTATTTATCAAGCTCTTCTCTATGTCTTTCCTTCCAAGATGTCCAGCACTTCCAGGCCACTTCAAGCAGGTCCCACTACCACCATCCCCTTAGTCCCCTGCATGCACATTTAGTCACGTACTAGAGCTTTGTATGCAGCTCCAGGTTTGTTAGTACTTAAGGATAAAGTTCATAAACTTGCTTCACAAATGCACTGGAACAGATTGCCCAGAGAGGTGCCAGTATCCCATCCCTGGAGACACCCATGGTCAGGCTGGACGAGGCTCTGAGCACCTGATGGAGCTGTGGGTGTCCCTGTTCACTGCAGAGGAGTTGGACCAGATGGCCTTCAAAGGTTTCTTCCAACTCAAACAATTCTGCTTTGTTGATTCTATGCCACCATTCCACTGCTGGCCTTGGAACCACCCATAGTTTTCCAAAGAGTCTTTCCCACCCCAGTGCAATTTGGAATTGTTTTGCAGGAGGTGCCAAAGGGAGCTGGGATGGACTGTGCCCATGAAATTGAAGTTATGAAGGTGAGTACCTCCTAGGAGGAAAACAGAAAGGGTCTCTGAACACTAAACAGCAACTTCAGCAAGATAGCAAGCGTGAGCTAATTACAAAGTAAGGCCGATCACCATGCAAAACTAAAATGACTTCATAAATAGCTTGAGATATCATGTTAAAAGCACCTTTAGGAATAGAAAGATGCTGTGCTAAAAACGAGAGATCTAAAGAGCTGTTATTACACATCCATTACGTTTTCTGAGCTGTCTCATTCACTTTTTGAAGTTGTGTATATGTGATACAGCAAGGCAAAACATTTTATGTACCGTAAGAAATTGGACACAATGTTTAATGTTCAGAAGATAAAGTTAACAAAACCACATATCGGTGACTTTTTATTTCTCTATTTTATGATCTTTCAGGAACTTAAAGTAAAAAGAAACAAGAAGGAAGGATAAGCTACCATGCACACTGCTTACTTTTTTCTATAGGCTGATCTGAACCCAAGGTGGAAATAATAGTAAAAAGTCTTTTTTAATGTCTAAATAGATGATGTTCTCTCTGTTCCTTCCAAGTACGCTCACTCTCATCATTACAGAATTCTCAGTGACACTGGTAGCAGTGACTCTCCATGGTCTTCTGCTCTACAGGATGCCAAAATGCTCATGACAGAACTGTGATGACACACGGATGCAATACTGCACATACACAAAGAATCCATTTTCTATGCTGAATGCCCATTTCAAAGTCAAACAAGAGCAATGCCTTGATACTAGCTAGAGTCCAGGTTGAGAACAGAAAAAGGCAATGTATGAAGAGTTGTCCATTTCCCTTGGAAGGAGAAAGCAATAAAAAAGAATAAACATGATGGGAGGTAGACACAGAATTCTAGAGCAGGGTATAGATCATTAATCTATTGGCCTAATGAACAAAAAGTTGGTGTTTGAGTGGCATAATCTGCACCGCAGCTAACATCTTGCCAAGTTCTACATTAGATAAAAATGAGCTTAAACTGTCAAATAGGTATTGTGTATTTTGCAGCTGTACATGTATGCTACAGGCAAACAGAGTGTCTGGCAGGAAGTAAAGGATTATTTCTGCCGATTTCAGGAGGAAAATGCAAGAGAAAAGGCAAGAATATAAGCAATGTTTTGTATAATCTATTTCACAAAATATCTCAAATGGGTAGTCATCAAACCTTACAAAATCTTAGTGTGTGCTGTAGTCAGGAGGACTATATTCAAATTCCTTTTGAACATTTCTCAGTGTGTTTGTATTATATTCATCGCTACTTTCAATTGACAAAGTTTTCTTTTGATACAGAAGTTTCAATGGGATGACCTCTGTTACAGCCATGCAGGTTTCACAGCTGTAACTCAGCGATAAGTCTAAGCAAATCTGAAGGAGTTATAGATGATAGAGCATATACCTGCAGCCCAAGTTCATGTGGCCAAGTTCATTTCTGGTACAGCTTCCCTGAACATTTCTGTGCTCTTTTACATGGAAAGAATTTGTGCTTGGATGAACTCGTTCCTGGCATGAATTTCAATGGCAACAGAAATCAGGTTCATCTACTTAGAGTGACACCCATTGACCAAAATGAAACATGAAGGTAAAAGGACAGCCCTGGGGGTAGCCTAGTGGAGTTCTGCTGAGGATAAATCTGTGGCTAATATTATGACCTGAATTACAGTGAAGTGTGTGACATGCTGGGCAGCTCCCCAAGACTCAGCTCCCCTCCCCTGTGCGGAAAGCAAAGGGTGTGATGGCAAAAGCAGCAACAGAAAGAAGAAAGCGCGCCTCTTCAGAAGCTAATTCATGACCCTCAGTAATCTTTCACTCGTTTCATTGAAATAATGTTCCAAACACTTTACAAAATTAAACTCTCATGGAGCTCATATCCTTCATGCCTGAGAAGGCAATGGCTCCGGGATGGAATGGGCAGCCATTGCGGGAAGTGGGAGCAATGCTTCCAGCTGGGAGCCTGGCTGCTGTGGCATCACTATTCAGATGGACGTGGAGTTCAATTCCCAGCCTTCCAGAAGAGACCTTTAATGACCACCAGCCCTTGGAAATGTACCCAAACTGAAAGAAAACTTCTGTACATGAACTGTTACACAGGTTCAACCCTGACGTGGGCATGTGTCACCCCCTGAATCAGGAAGGATGCCTCCAGTAACAGCAAATTATCCCAGCCAAAGCCTGCCTTGGCCCAGCCCTGCTTGGAAGATCTTCCAGGGCTGTAGCACAAGGTGGTATGGCTGGAGACCAACTCAAGGCATTATTTTATTTTGTTTTGGTTAGCAGAGTTGATATTTGGTCAAAGGCTTCTAGCTGTGAAATGATGAGGAGCTGCCAATTTCTAAGCTAAATGTTGTACATTCATATCCTGCTACCACTAACTCCATTATGATTAGTCGGGAGTGAACTTAGAAGGTTTAGAAATAAGGTTTGGATAAACATCCCAAAATTTTGGATGCTTATCTGAGCCTGACCCAAACCCCCTGAGTATGCGGAATTGAGCTGGAAATCTGGCAAGAATGTTAATTTCCACACTTTTCATTTCTCTCTTGAAGGCTATATTTGCAGTTTAAGAAATTTTCTTTAATTGGAATTAGCATAATACATTATTTCCCTGTGGTGAGAACAGCTTTTCTGTAGTTACTCTGACTGTTTGGACTTTGTCCAAAGAAGTACAAAAAGGGATGAAAGTAAACACAAAAAAACCTAAAGTGAATGAAATTCTTTAAGCCCCCAAAACTGGTAGATTCTATTTAAGCCTTCCCCCCAGATGAACAGCTTTGTCCAAGCTTAACATGATGCCCATACAAGTGACACTGTGCCCCTTTTATGGACATTTGATAATAATTAATGATTTGGGCAGCACACCGCTGCTTCATAGCACATCTTCTCTATTTAATTTCATTACTTTAATACGATCAATAAAAATACCATGCTGGGATACGCCATCACATACAATCGGTCGGTATTTGGCTCTCCAAAACTGAGAAGTTATGAGTGTTGAGTATGGAATTCATTACTTTGTAACTATTAGCTTTATATTTTAGGAAGCCAGACTCCATCCACGTACTAAATTTAGCAATATTTGCTGTGGAGATATTTAAGGAACGAACAGATGAGGGGAACTTAACTCCTGATCTGCACACAAGAGGCGCAACCATCACCCAACAGACCCAGCTCTCCTGCTGGAAATCCAGCCACAAGCCTGCCCTCCCTGCAGAGCCCAGCACCGCGTTCAAAAGGCCTTGCAGGTACCCAAAGTGGGTTTTGTTGGTTTGCTTTTGTTTTTGTAGCTTTTTTTTATCTTCACATTAGGCCCTTTGCAGATCGACTCACGATATGAGGTGCATTTGGAACAACACAAACGACCTTCTCGAGCACTTTCCACATTATGGAAAATCAGGACCCAGTGGCTCTCCCTCCTTCCTCTGCTCATTTTCTCCAGGAAACTAAATAGCAAACAAAAATAGCAGTCTGTGCATGTGCACCTGGGTATAAGCACAACACGTGTCGAGATTCACACGCACCCATTAAATTAAATGCTCGATTGTACTTAATAACAAATGAATGAATCATAACAAAAATGATTACCCAATGCTCACACAGAAGAAAAGCAAAACCGAGTGCCACTCCACAGCCATCACTCTGTACTCCAGAGCAAGCCCTGTCCCTCTGTACTGCAGAATATCACACCTATGACGTGCACTGAAACAGAAACCCAGGCTTTCTGCTCCGTCCATGGCAGGAACGGGGCCAGGCTGCCCAAGCGAGGAGAAAATGTCACCCAGCCTGAACACAAAGGCTGAGATGGTATCTTGCTGCTGGCTCGGTGAATCATACACCAGGAAAAACGTATTTAGCTATTCCTGGGCCTGACAGCAGCACAGAGTCCCTGGGAGAGCGCCGATGCCGTGCACAGAGCCGGAGAGGTGCCAGCCCCTCCTTTCCCAAAACAATGGATTTTGGGGTGACATCGGATCCGGCCCTGGGGGCATTCACAGGGCTGCAGGGGATGGCAGAGCCAAAATCCTGCAGCAGCCAGTGCCCACAATTAATGAATTAACAGGGCTGATTAAGAGAGGCCGCGTCCAATGTTCAGCTTGTACAAGGAAGGGATGCGGTCAGGGAAGAGCCCAAAGACCACCCTTGGGATGGGGCCCTATGTTCTGCATTTTCAGAAATATGCAATATAAACCCCAAGTTTCTGAAATTTGATACGATTTCATTCAGAGATATTTTTATTCTAAACTTAAGGCTGCCAGCAATGGTGAGAATAAACCACCAAGGGTGCGTCTGGTCAGCTCGTGGGAGCAGAAGAGGCACCTCCAGCACATGGGAGATGTCAGAGCTTGACCAAAGGCGGCAACCAGGGAGATCCACTGCAGAATCACCAGAAGTGCTCAAAGTACAGAGCAGGGAACATGAAATATTTCCATCGAGAAATCCAGGCCCCACTGAGGGCAATAACGAAACGCTGATTGCCTTTAGAGAGAAGGGGAACAATTCAAGTGTTTGCTCAGCAGGCAGAGAGGGAACATTACCCGGAGTATAGCCCATACAGCCCATGATAAACACGTTATAAAAGAGGCATTTGCACAGAGCTGTTGCTTACAATGGGCAGTGCCACCAAAAACCATGTTTTTGTTGCTGTGTGCCACAGGAGGCCGGTGTCTCTCCTGTCCCACCAGCGTGGGTTATGCTTTCTCCTCCCATGTTACCAAGGCTTTATAGTGGAGCTCATCAGCTGGTGTTAGCCAGTGTCACCCTGCTTAACAGCGCCGTAAAACAAACAGCCCAGGAGGTTTTGTCACTGCAGCCTTGTACTTTATAAGGCACAAGTCTGAATAAATATCTAACTGCTCACACCCTTTTCAAAGGAACAAGAACAAGCTGAACTGAAAGTGCTGATTTGTATCTAAAGTGGAGCTGACTCCGCAACAGGAGCAAAGAAGTAGGCTGGATGGATGGTGCCTGCTAGAAGGAGCTGCAGCATCGTTGTTGTATGCTTTGGAGAGGCAGCAGGAAAGCAAGACATGAAAGCAGGAAATCTCAAACGTGAGCTGGAAACAGAGGACATGCACAGCCTATCCCATCCCATCCCATCTCATCCCATCTCACCCTATCCTATCCTATCCTATCCTATCCTATCCTATCCTATCCTATCCTATCCTATCCTATCCTATCCTTTCACTGTCTAAAGGGGGGCTATAAGAAGGAAGGGGACAGACTATTTAGCAGGGTCTGTTGTGATAGGACAAGGGGAAATGGTTTCAAACTAAAAGAGGGGAGATTTAGACTGGCTAGAAGGAGAAAGTTTTTTGCATGGTGATGCAGTGGCATAGGTTGCCCAGAGAGAAGGTGGTGTCCCATCCCTGGCCATAGTCAAGGTCAGGCTGGATGGGATTCTGAGCACCTGATGGAGCTTTGGGTGTCCCTGTTCATTGCAGAGGAGTTGGGCCAGATGGCCTTTAAGGACTCCTTCCAACTTAAACAGTTCTATGATCCTGTGATCTGTGACCAAAGTAATACTGAAAGTCATTGCTTTCCTGTGGCGAAAGGAGGGGGTTGTTCCCCACAGACATCCCTTTACTGCCCTGGTAGGAAGAGAATCCCCATAGGGTACCACACTCACTGCATACACAAAATCAGCTGATATGACACCCCAAATTCAGCCATTGTGACAACAAATTATGCACACTGACCACGTCAAGAGACCAGGAAGGGTTTAAGATCCTGTCTGCCTGATTTCTCCTGCCTAGGCTGGGAGAGCAGAGAGAAGAACCCACAGGCCTAGAGGACATAGCTTCTATTCTTCCCATCAAAATGGTAACAATAAAGGAAATTTCAGTAGTGAGTTATTACAGTGAGATTCACTCTGATGTACTCTAAATGATGTGTTAAATGATGATTTCCAACACAGCTTAGAGCAGAAAGTCTTTTTGGAGTGACATTTGTTGTGGTACCAGTGGCTGCTATGAAGATGAATTTGTGTGTGCTCTCGGAGCACCTGCCTGCAGAGGTGTTGCAGATGAGTTCTGCATGAGAAGATGACAATGCAAGGTTTGCAAGCAGCCTCAGACTGAGTCTACGGTACGAGAAGGCTGTCTATAGCAATTTCCTCACTGCTTTCATTACGCATATGCAGCCAAGCTGCCAGCTGTAATTAAAAATTACATGGTGATTTCTTCAACAAATGGCTGTCCTTTAGCAAAACGCTTCACACATTGCTCACACAGCAACTGTGGTTGCTCACAACTTGTTTAACTTTCAGCTGCACAGGTTTTGCAGAACTGCTTCCCTTTGCTATGTGATTGTGAGCAATGACATTTATAAATGAATATAATGCTTGAAATTTTGTTCAGACCTACTTAAGCATCTACACAAAGCTTTGATCCTCAGAGATTAGCAGAGCACTGATATACAGATAACCCACATGGAGGCTAAGGAGCAGCACATTTGCCCACTATTCATGGCTCCCTCCTGCTGCCATACAGACATCAGCCCCACTTGGCTGCCTCCCTTGCTATGGATGGCTTCCCAAGCAAACTCATGTGGGTTTGGCATCTTGTGTTTCAAATCTTCCCTGGTCATGTGCGACTTGCCTTTGAGAGTGGGAAGGGAGTGTTTAGCTTCTTCAGCCTTCCCTGACCCTCTCGAGATGCCAACACAGGCATCTGCCAGCCCTTTTCTTTGCTTTCAGATATTTTTTTTCTTTCTCTTTACTGGTTTTCCATTGTCTGGCATTTATAATATAGCCATAGAGGTAGAAAGGCATATATTTACCTCTCTTTCCTATCTAAGCTTTTTTAAATCAAAGGCTCAGTGCTGTTTCCAGTTGGAAAATTTCTTTGCACAAGCCATTTACAAGGCCTTTACAACCCAGCATGTGCCAAGGCCTCTCTAGTTTCCAGTTTACAGCAGTTGAGCCTAATGGGCATCAAAAAGGAAGGAGCCAGGCTTGAGCCTGTGTGGGTGGACAGAAGGATAGCCCAGAGGCAGTGCATCAACAGCAAAAGGGACTGAAATCTCAGCTGTGTGCTGCCACATCAGAAGTCTTCTTGCATGGACATGCTAAGAGCTTGGCTCCTGCCAGCATGGGTTTGGAGCTACTTTTCTTCAAATCATTTGGATCAGATTGATGGCAAAATGAACAAGTGTACTCATTAAGTCCTAAATATGTCTGAAAAGATATATATAAATATATGCATCTCTATAAATAATGGCGTAAATCTCTTTGAATATTGGTATAATATATTTCTTAGCTTGCTACTGCTCTCACCGTGACTGTTCTCATCAGCTGACACATAAATGACCTTCTACAGTTCCACTGGCCCAGGGAGCTGCGGTGCCAGGTTTGCAGCATGAAATCATCATCTAATGGCCTCTGTGGGGACTGGAAGCCAGAACTCACTGCTGTTTACTGCTGGCCTGGTGCTGTTTCTTCTCCTGTGAGCGGCCTACACTGCCAAGCAGAGGCAGTGCTGACCACATAAATGCATTTTGGAAGAATGAGGAGGATGCATCCATCCCCCCTGGCTCTATAAGGGCTGCCTGGGCACTTCTTGCCACTCCACACCTGCCTCCATGAGTGGAAAAATACCCATGGTCACACAAAGGAGACAAGAGGCAGTGTCAGTGGGGAAGGAGGTGGAATGGGAGCTGGAAGGGCTTTTAGGGCAGGAGGGCCAAGGAGGGTGTGTGGGGAGAGCACGCAGGGCTTTCCCAAGGCCACTCCTGCCTGTACTCAACAGCTTCACAAATACCTGGCACAGTGCATGAGTGGAAGACAAACCTCAGCCCCTCGAGATTAGCGGGAATTAGTTGGGAAATCATGTCATTGCTCCCCATGGAACTTCAGGAGCCCTTCACAAAAGTTCCCCAGATTCCCAGGGCTTTCAATGAGCGTGAGACTTCTCTCTGGTGTCCCTACTTTTTTCCTCCACGCACCCTTTCCACCACAACCACCCGCAACACATGGACAGGTCTGTCCAGATGCACCAGATCCATCCAACCACAGCCATCGATGGACTCTATTTCCACACTTGGGGCTCAACCTCTGGCTCAGCAGTTCCACTCTCTGTGGAGATGCCGACTCTTTCTCTTTGCTTGACGCCCTCTGCTGAAGTTGGGGTTGGGGACTTTCCTGCTGACAGTCAAAAAGCAATCCCCTTTCTTGCAGGGGGTCAGTTTAACCATGCGTCAGCACGGCAGATTGTGACCACGGGTACCACCCAGTTTCATTGGTTAGCAAGGGCTAAAGTTACACTTCCAACATTCATCAATCAGTAGGGAAAAATACGCATCAAATTAAAACACCCGGCAAACTCCAACACCTAAGGGCTTTTTCCTTTTACAAGTGACATTTTCTTCCACTGAAAACAGAACTACTTGTGCAGGTGGTTTTTAAATGCAAACAGCTGCTCCGTGGAAATGCAGTCAGGGAAAATAATTCGGAAAAAGGGGAAAGACAAAGCCATGGGTGTGGAGCTAGAATCTATACGGCCCTGATTCCCAGGGAAATATAGGAAGGCAAGAGAAACCTCAGATATAAACAGTAAGGGGAATTTCCATTGCACCGGTCCCAATAAACACAGTGGCTTTAAGAGAAGAAAAATGGGATCAAGGGAACAGGCAGAGCTGGTCGGTATTACGATGGAAAGTGTGTCTGAGGGGTACAGCTTGTAAAAAGCTGCTTCATCTTTCAGTGTCAGCACAATGCCCGGCTGTATGTTAAACTGTGTTATCAGCTAGGGAAGCAGACCTGGGCTGGGATAAACATCACTAGGCAGCCAAGCTTTTGTGGCCACGATTCACTGGTGCCTTTGCAGATGGCTCCTCCTTTTTTTTTACTTCATTTCCGTCTGTCCATCTTTCCAAACACCTTCTGGGAAGTGTTTCCACCACTGCCACCATCGTTTTAATTCTCAGTGCGATGATATTAATCTAAAAAGTATTTTTAAAAACTGCTGTGGCCAAACTGAGAGGTGAGCCACCCAAAATCACAGATGACCCCAGAAGGGTTTAATTATCAGAGCTGCAATTGCTCAAGGCTTTAGAATATTGATGTTCTTTTCTTATCCCATTGCTGTTGACCTGCAACACGACTAAATCCTCTGTTGTCTCCCTGTTCAGTGCATCCTCTCAAGCAAAAATTGTCATTTTCACTTCCAGGGCACTTTTTGCTGTAGGCTGTTGAGAAGCATGATGCCGGCTGCCCTGCAGTAACACAGGCAAAGGTCCCTTCCAAAACACTGCTTTTTCTCCAGCCCTGCCCTCCCCCAGGGGAGGCTGTCCATGCAAACCCCCAAAGCTATTTCACCATGCTCCTTCCAGCTCCCCTTCAAATTCTTCCCTGAATTCATAAGGATTAATCACATGGTATGCTACAAGTTCTGTCAAGATGACAACTCTTGGTTTCCTCCTCTCTCTACATATAAACACCTATTAATGCTCTCTATGCCTGTAAGATCCTAAAGCACAACTCTCCCAGCTTCTGACATCCTCGTGGTGAAGCTCCCACCCAAATCATGTGGACTAAAGAATGAAAAATTATTGCATTTGTTCACATAGGAGGGTTATGAGCTTAGCCAACACGAGTGGGCCTGGTGTCACGTTCCTATCTGAGCAATTGTAATTCTCCCATAATAAGGACCCCAGAGCGTTACCCATTACTTTCCCCAGCGCCAACACTGTATAAAACACTTTACATACAGAAATGAAGATAAAGTCTCCACCTTAGGAACCGCATTCCAAGAAGATGACATGACCAGGGAAGAGGTGCAATGAAAGCCAATCTGATGTTAGGGAAGGCACATGTGCAACCTGTTAGTTCCACCATTATTTTCCCCTTGCTCTATACCTCTACTGTGTTACCGCCCTTCGGCGGCAAGGATTTCAAAACAGAGTAAGCACGTTTGTCAAAGCAGATCAGAGCAACAGCATCCCAGCCTGGGAAGGAGCGAGTGCCAGGCAGCCCTGGAAGGTGTGCTATCCTGGTAGCGGACAAATCAAAACCTTAAACATTCAGGAACACGGAGCAGTCAATTGCAACGTTAACGTGCTGGTACCATGATTAAAGTTTGGTGTTACACATATTTTCTAATGTACTGACACCTCATTCTCATAAAGGCCGGCTCAGTTATGTTTGATTTGTACTCATATCCTATAATGTGAATATATTTGCCCAAAATTGCTTAGCAGTAAATCACCATCACAGAAATAAGCTTATATTTATTTTTAGTATTCATGAATTGCACGGTGTTGGACCACCATATATTTAACACCTCTGAAGAAATCCACCCGTAACTTTTGAAAGGAACACCTTTATATATCATTATGGACGTTGTTTCCTTAACAGTTAATCACGCACTCTCTCATCAGGTGACTTTTACCTTAAGAGAGAAAAATGAATGACTCTTTAGCTTGAAACGAAAAGCCCTCTACTTGACCTTTCAGTGTGAAAAACCAGGCAGGGCAGCGTCCTGCGGGTGCTGAGGACCTCAGCTTCCCCGACTTCGGCAGAAGTTGAAGGCATCCAATTTGCAGGATCAACCCTGTAATCACTAAAAGCTCTCTCTGGAGTGATATAAATACGGACAGTCACTTCACAGATTTAGGCCAGCATTAGGGTTACTTTAAAACCAAAGCTGTCGGAGAAAATGTTGGATCTATGGTATGACTTTGAACCCAGGTCACTAAAATCTTTCCCAACGCAGCATCTTCTTTGGGATTCTTAAGAAAGCTAAACCTGCAAAGACAAATATTATGGCAACAAAAATAAATGCGCAAGTTTTTAACCTTTTCAGGGAAAGTAATTCCTTTATTGGCTGCAGCTAAAACTTCCTACCTTTCTTTCCCTTTTTGTTGTATCTGTGAGTAATTTCTTCAGTCACATTGTTTATAAGAAGTGAAGTTATTCGTAATCATGCCTTAAGAGTATGTACACAAACTGGACATCCTAATAGAGCACTATGTATTAAATTCCTGATTGTTTGACATAAATTCTCTCTCTTTCTTTTACTCAGACAGGAAGCTTCCCATTTATTTACGAATAGGTTAAGACCCTAGTCATGTTCCTTACCATGTTCCTAAGTGCTAACATATATTAAGTAAATTTAGAGCCTCTTCTGCATAGGAAACAAATTAAACTGGTTAAACATGGAGAAAGACTAAATGTAATCTATCTTTTGTCATGTTTATGATATCGGAACGCATCTTATATGAATGTTCCAATTTGGCTGTTACAGCAGATGGGTTGCTTATGATAAACCACAACTACAGACAGAGAATGTGATAATATAAATCATAAAGAAGATAAATAATGAAATTCTTTGAAATAACATTGGTTAAATATTTAGACATTTGGTTTCTAAGCTTGCCCATACAAAATAGTATTCTCTACCGATGGAAAGAAATGCTCTCAACAACAATTGTATTGGGCCAGCTAGGGGACCTATTTGCTTTTACAGACCTCTCTGGATTTAAGTATATAAAAGTTGCATATGTAAGGAAGGTACTTGCTCTCAGGGGAATATTTTGGCATGCAAACCTGCCTAAAAGAGTGAGGGAAAACTGTGAGTAATCTGTTCTTCCTTAGGTCATGGCACACTGGAAAGCTGTTGTTTCCTCCTTCAGACTCCTTTGTATAAAGCCCATAGGTCTGGGAAAAAGTGAGATTTGACTATATCTCCTTAGTTTGTGGCTGGTCTGGCTGAGGTGGCACAAGTAGGTACCAAACCTCGGAATAGTTACAGCCAGAACTTCAATTTTCTAATTCACTAAAGTCATAAAAATCTGACAGTAACTTGAGCACGAAAATTAGTGTGCAAATACAGTGAGGGAAACAAACAACCGGGCTCACAACCTCACCAGAGCAACAGCCTTTCAGGGTAGTGTCTGGTCCAAGCAACACCCAAGCTCTCCTGATGGAGAAGTGAGGCTTCTTGAATGCAACCCTCATCCTTCCCATGTAGGAGTTTGCAGGAAATGGGGTGAACTGCCCCCAAGAGGTGCCTCTCCTTTAGAACCAGTGATCAATTTGAATTGCTGAACAATAGTTCAGCAATGGTGTTTCAAGACAGAGACATTTAGTATCTATCTTGCTGTCTCAGTTTCAAATACCACAAGAGTATTTTGCTCGGTGAGGGCCAAAAAGAACAAAGCTTGAGCAGCCAGCTTATTTAAAGAAGAATTATTTATGTGGTGGGTTAGAAAATGGAGCCCTTGACTTTATTCAGACTTGCATTTTTCTGAATTTTCCATGAGAGACGCATCATTTTACAAAATTCTTGGTTAGTTCCATTTAATACCTAGAGCAGTGGAAGCAACAGAGGTACTCGTTAGAGACTTGGGTTGTGATATACCCACAAGGGCCTGGTTCCTCTGCCCAAACCCTGGCACGACTCAGGTCCTGGGGATCCAAGGGCTGCAAGGGCACCCTACAGCCCAGTGCGTGCAGCCAGCATTCCCCTCCCAGGTGTAGACACACAATTGCACACACACACACACACACACACACACACACACACACACACACACATGCACACTGGAGCACAAGCAGTGCCTCTTCCCATTAAATCAAGGATTTTGCCTTTTAACCCGAGTGATTATGATGAGGGCATTGGGACTGAGGCAGGACCAGAGCCTTTTGTGCAGGTTGTATTCCCTTGTAGGAGAGGTTCTAGTAAGAGTGCCCTATATATTCTTCAGGCTCAAAGCTAAACTTTTATTAAAACCAATTAATTCATTGAACAGGCTTGTATCGCTTTACAGTGCCTGGGCCTCTGCTTAAAAGAAATCAATTGTATGAGTACAGCTGAGAAATAACCACTATAATAGATGTTTTAGCTCTTGCTTTTACTTTTCTCTGATAGCCCTTAAGGTGGTCAGAGGTAAAAGCGAAAGATGCATTGTAGCCTAAGGGATGATTGAATGAAAAAATGGGGGATGGGAGTATAGCTATGCTGATAGACCAATTTCCCACCACTGCAAGCCAGCGCAATTGATTGATGAATCCTTGCTCTGTCAAGAGGCAGCCCTTCAGATTTGATCACATAAATACTCATTCAACTCAAATTCTGCTTGACAAGCCTCAGACAGCTTTGTTCTGTCACAGATATCATTGGAAGGAAAATGCTCCATTAATCATCCTTAATTAACTTTACTATAGTCTGCTGGAACCAATATGTTCCCTGGCTAAATCCCTAAGACTTAGCTAGATTTCTGTAGTTATCAAATAGAGAGTTGTTTTTAAAGTTCCTCTCCCTTATTGCTGCTAACTACAGGAAATCTCTCCCTGCCTGTTTTTTTAGGAAGTCACCTCCATTGATCAGGATGTGGCTTAATCCTTTGACAGTTTAGCTCCTTAGGCAGATACACCCAATTATGCCTATTTCTGATTATGAAAGATTACCGTTACGTCCACAATAAGTGCTAAGGTAGCTTTGCTTCCAAAACAACCAGTTGTTTCCAGGCAGCTGGAAAGCTCTAAAAACATCATTAAAAAAATAAAAATGACGAAAAGGGCACCAGTAAAAACACGTTGGCTTAGATATATTGTAGGGACAATTAGGCATAATATGAACTATTTCAGGCCCAAAATAGTATTGTTTTTATCTTCAGCTTTCCTGCCCACCTGGGCACCCCAGCACCAGGGAGGGTGTTACACAAGAGGTGTATGCCACATACCACACACCTCGTAGGCCACTATCTTTTCTCACTCAGCACTTGTGCTCTGTCAAGGAGCGAGAGCAAGCCCTGGGATTACCATGTTAACATTTTACCACCAAAAGAAAGGATTCTCAGAAGGTTTCTGCTTTTGAAGGATGTTCTCTGCTCATACGGATGCTCCTGAAGCACCCAGAAGTGCACTTGCCCCACAGAGCTGCCCCCGTGTATGATAACACTGATAATATTTCTTTCTTTCTGACACCTCCCTGACATTTTCTTTTAGTATGGTCAAAATCTATATTTCCAATGGGTTTCAATGGGACAGGAGGGTTCCAGCACCTGTTTGGGTTGGGTCATTGCTGCTCTAGGTACTGCGCATAGGCAATAGGAGCAACAGACAATGGAAATAAATTCCTTACTCATACACTCCTATTGACCAGAATACATTCCTCTGAAAGGACTCACTGAATACGAGGAAAGAAAATACCCTCTAAGCCATGAGATTAAATAGGAACAAGTGTGAGAATCATTCCTTCAGTGAAATAAAGCCTCATGTTCATGCTTAATCTTATAAACCCTTACTCATATGAGCAACTCTGCTCCTGAAAACCACATTACTGAAATCATGAGAATGCTTAGGAGGATATCTGCTATCTATGCTGCTAAACGTTTATGTGTGAATGAGTACAACTGAGGAAACAGAACTTAAGTTGTACGGTAAAAGCTAATGCTTTTTTCTGTAGTTCTTATTAAGGGAACGTATTTTTTTAGAGTAAACATTACAGCGCAAGGGGGAAAAAGGCTCCTGCTCTATCTCTGGGAACATCAGAACTCGTCTGCTTGCTGCAGGGAGAAGTCACTTTGTGTTATGCTCTCCACCAACCTTGGACGGTGGTCAATTTAATCAACGTTCCTTCTGACTGCCATGCTGCTCAGTCCCAAATGGAAGTGACCACTTCAAGCTGTGCGCTCTGAGAAGCCAGCTGGCCTGTTTGAAAGTCTTTGGAAACTTTGTCACTGCTTGCTCTCTTTCCCACTCTATTTTTGCAGAATTTTCTCCCCGCTGAGCGAGGAGCTGATCCTCCTTTAGCTGCCTTCACCCACCTTTGTAAAGGTAGTGTTATATATTTCTCCACCTCTAGTGCAGATGTGAACAGGGAGAGGAGAAGATAATTGAGGCCTTAGGAAGAAGGAGAGTTCCAGCCATGGCACCTGCCTAATTCTGCCTGGGAAACAACAATACAGCAGGTTTATGGGCACTAACCTGGGGACTGCTCTTCAGGCAGGTTCAGAGGTGGGAGACCTAATGATTCCACCCCTTATGGTGCTGGGATCCGTGGTTTTATTTCTTATTCAAGGTACTTATTCAAGATATAGTATATAAACCAATATATGGTTATATAAACCAATAGCCAAAGTGCATAACTGAAAGAATATCCAGAAAACTTTAAAATATTGTATCATCTAGACATCTATGAGAGCATCCAGTCCATCTTTAAATCACAAAAACAGAATAAACAGGATCAGATGTGTAGTGGAAAACCTGTGAATGTCCTTTCTCATTACGGAGGTCAAAGAATACATTAGTTATTTTTAACTAATGTCTTATTCGACCCCATGCAAACTTAAATCAGTTTGGGTCTGACTGATTCAAAGCTGTTCTCTGGTTCCCTGCTCTGCTGTAATAATTGACTAGGCTAGACTTTAGAAAGGTCAAAAAAAGCAGCCCCACTTCATATTATTTCAGCTAATAACTCAGTTCTTAAATCAAAATTTAAGGACTAATCTCTCAAAGCACTATTTCCTCCCCCTCCATTAAATCCATATGTAATTTCAAATTAAATGATAGATGTCTAAAATCGTTACTTTTTGCCTAATTACTTCAAGTTACTGGGGGACACAGCATGCGGGTTTGTTAGAAGATCTAGGATTCTCCAAAAAAAAATGGAATTAAGAAAATCTAAGAAAACCTAAGAAAATGCAACGGCGACTAAAGAACCTCAGGAAAAAACAGCAGGCTATGGACAATCTAAAGGAGAAGGCAGGCAGACAATATCCAGTGCAAGCTCAGAAGTGGCTGGGAAGCAGATCGGTAGGGGAGGTAGGGTAGGGCTGATAGGACGCTTGGCAGCGCAGATGAGATGTGTTGGTCACGACAGACGTGCTGGGCTTTCCTTTGAGCGACAGACAACAAAGGCTTCCGTTTAAACTACCATCTCTTCATTCTTTAAATACATAAATTCCAGTAGGATACCAGCATATGGCTTATTAAGTGCAAATCTAAACATTGAATCGTGCCAACAGTTTAACATAACAGTTGACATCTAAATAACAAGAAATCTATGCTCTAATAAGTGTAGACATCCACTCTTTCATTTTTGCAAAATATTCTGCTATTAATTCAAAGGGAAAAAAAGAATACAAGTGCTTTTATTTCTTTGCATGAGTTTGCGATGTTATATTCACTCAGAGGGAAAAAAAAATCACCTTACTCTGCACCCAGAACATTATTTCATTCTGCTGCCTTTATCTGACTCCCTTCAACAGAAAGTTGGCCTTAATCCCAATGTAGGAATGCTGGAAGTCACCACAAACCTCCCTGGTTCCTGAGGGTGAGGATGGGAGGTTCTTTGCCCAAGCACATCTGCATGCAGATCTGGGGGACGTTCTCATTACACACATGGTTACTACGCACATCTCTTGCTTTGGTGTCATGAAAGCAGATTTTGAATATACCATTGGGCACGGCACAATCGGTTGACGTTGCACTGTTTTCCCTCTCTCCAGCTCTCATATTATCTCCCCCAAATTGCCTTTTCCACTTTAAGACACCAAACACTGGGTTTTGACTGCAGTTTACGGGATGCTTACTTGGGGCTGCAATAAACTGCAAGTGGTTTGAGGTTGGCTCTTCGAGCTATAACTGCTGTTGGATTTTGTGTTGTTTTTTCTGCCGAGGGAGCTTTTCTTTCCTGCTCCCCCGTGGCCGCTCCACGCTGGGCTTTTGTTTAGCCTCTCGGCACAGCGCTGTTTATTTGCACTAACAGCACCAGTGGTGCTCCCCGTGGGCTGTTTGTCCAATGGCCTGTGGAGCCTCCATCATTTTATTGTTGACAAGTGGTAGGTGGGATCCAAGCTTTTGTGGTTACATTGTTTATTGATAATTACCTGTTAATTATTGCTGCTGCCAGCTTCCTATAATTTACTATAATCACTGTTTTTTCTTGCTCTTAGAAATACATGTGAAAGAAGAGGGATAACAAAGAGGGCAAGAGAAGCAAGAGGGCCCAACGGTGATCTTTCCTTCCTGAGTTTTAAAGTTGCACGGTTTGATTAATGTAACATGGCTGCAAGTAGGAGCAGAATCCAGCCAGCTCTCAGCAGTGCA
The DNA here is from genome assembly GCA_028571105.1 of Tragopan temminckii. Taxonomy (NCBI): domain Eukaryota; kingdom Metazoa; phylum Chordata; class Aves; order Galliformes; family Phasianidae; genus Tragopan; species Tragopan temminckii. Next base: position 16,441,694 of record JAOWBP010004023.1, on the reverse strand, counting down.
GCCCACTGCTGCAATACAAGCAATAGCCAAGGACAGCCCTGCTCCTGCCTGCATACAGGCATGGCTTTGGTCCTCTCCAGGAGGAGAAGTAATGGTTTAAAGTTGCAACAGGAGGGTTCAGGTTGGATGTTAGGAAAAATTTCTTCTCAGAGAGAGTGGTGAGGCATTGGAACAGGCTGCCCGGGGAATGGTGGAATCACTGCCCCTGGAGGTGCTCCAGAATGGTGAAGAGGTGGCACGGGGGGACTTTGTCAGTGGGCATGGTGGGGATGGGTTGAGGTTGGACTTGGTGATCTTAGTGATCTTTTCCAACCTTCATGATTCTATGATTCTTTATAAAAGTATTACATCTAGGAAGGAACTATATCTTTTTTTAGATACTTCTACAGCATTTTCATTCTAGGTGCCTAATTACACACTTCTTGGCCTAAACAGCAGCCCATATTCCACTCCATGTGCTCATCCACCATTGCCCAGCTCGATCCCTCCTTCTAACTCAAGTTCTGTACAAGTATCTGTGCAGCTCAATCTGGTTTACCATTGCTGTTTGATATAATTGGAATCAGAAATATTTATATGTACCCATGTACCCTACAAGTAAATTTATAAAGGCAACTGTCTCTTTTAATCTATAGCACAGCCAGTGTAAACAGTAATTTGAAGGAATATTTAGATTTATTACGTTGCTTGCTTAAAGATCAATGTTTAAAATGGATATATATTGCATTAATCCAAATACACAACATATCATAAAGCTATTTGCCCAATAAATTTACAATTCCAGCAGACATTTTAATCCTGTTTCTGCTTCCAAGGAGTGCTCTTTTCTGCATACAAACACATCCACCCACAAAGGCACACACTCGCTCACGAAGTACTATTGCAATTAACCTCATTTATAAACCACCAACTAGCCCTGTAACCTCAGCGTGATGTACATTTAACCACAGAGAATTCAAGTCCCACAGAGGGGAAGGGACAAAAAGCAGGGTGCAGTGCTGGGGCTGGGGCTGAGGCCATCGTGACTATGCATGGCAGTTTGAGCCTTCCACCAGCCAGCCCCAGTGCTTGGGGCATCGCTCCGCCTCGCCTCGCCTTCCCACAGCCACCCTTGGCTATTTGAACTCCACTTCTGTGGTTTAAAATAATATCCCATTGACGTGAGATCCAAAACTCCTTCAGAGCTAATAAAATGTCACCCTGCCAAACTGAGATGATACGTGCCAACCTTTAGCCTAGTGTGAAATTTTATAACTGAGTTATAAACCCCTCAGAAAACAGGGCTTATAATGGAAAGGCTGACAGATTCTTAACTATACAGTTTCCAGTGGGTTTCTGCTTAATATACTGTATTTCTTCTCCTTGAAGATATTAATTTACTTTTTGAAATGTTCATTGCTAAGATTAAGCGTAGGTTTTTGAAATGTGTTCACAGGCAATTTATGCAGGCACACAAATGTACTCTTCTCCAGATGTACAGAATACTAATTTGAAAATGATTTATATGCTGTGCCGCACTGTACATCCATCCCCTGCTCAAAAGGTTTTCCTCTGACACAACACTGGGATCATCTCATATATTAGCCCTCCGATAGCGTTAGAAATTCTTTGAAAAATTTATGAGGAATTTGGTCCATGGCATGAGCTGGAATGAATTTTGTAGATTTCAACAAAATGGCCAAGAAGGGCAGAATAGACACAGAAGACTGCTCAACAAGTGAAGATACTGGAAAATAAAGGCTGGTACGTATTAAGGAAATAGATGTTTCTGGGGACAAGCAACAGGAGGGCTCAGGACAACTGTGAGAAGGTAGCAAAGTTATTAACTGCTTAGAATAATCACTTCTTTGCCTCAGAACTTGGCGTTTGGCTGTCAACACGCACCCTGTACACCTTGGCTGTCCCTGGCACAGAATGGAAGGAGATAGATAGTCAAAATGTAGTAACTGTCCTCAGAGATGATGCTAAAATGAGCTTCTTACGGACTAATACAGCAGTTAGCATGTATTTTGACAAGACTCTTACACTGACATATATTCTTGAAATACATTTCCACTCTTACACCCCTGTCTGTGGGTCACTTCTCCTTCCCCCTCTCAGTCCCCAATTACTCCCCATGAAGATGGTTGGGCCTTGTTTGGCTGTGTGTTATGTACACAGCAGTGATTTGCTTGCCCAATATAGAGGCATATGCTTCAAGACAATCCTTCTCAACATTTCCAGAGAATAAAATCTTTTCTTTGAAGCTACACATTTTCATGAACTTCTACATACATTCACTATAAATAAATATAGGAGTATAAAAGGCATCAATGATGAGAAAGCACGCTTGCCTTTGAAGGTGGAAGGCATGGGAGAAGTGAGCAGAATTTTCTTTATTTTTTGACTGCAGTAAAGTTTTCTGGGCTTTGCAACCCCCCTCTCAATCTCATGTGGCCTCTTGGAGCACCATAAGAGAAATAGCGCTGGGCAACTGAAGGCTCATTCAACACAGGAGATGAGAGGGAGAATTTATAGACAGAGCGAGTGAGATTTCTCGCAGAATATAGACTGCTTCATCTCTACCTCAACTTTATCAAAAATATATGACATTCATCGTGAGTGGTTCCCGTGCAGGACAGAAAAGGCCAGATATGTGTGCCATAAACACACGACCCCGAATTGCCCTAAAATATTCCTTCTGGAGGACTGCTGGAAATGATGCAGGGACTGAATGCTCCTCCCACTGCACAGTCACGGGGGACAAAACACAAAGCATTTCAGCTGTGAGCTGCCATGCCCATCCCAAATACCAGGATTTTAGTTCCAGACCACAAAGAGTTTCTAACATACTTTCTTCTTTGGAATTTCTTTAAGTTTTGCAGAAGTATTTCAATATGCACTTTTAAATGTCTTTATTATTGTTTATTTAATCACTGCTTTGCTGCATCCTGTAGAGTTGATGGAGCAAAGATATAGGTGCTTTCCCTGAAATTATTTAAAGCAGATTGGAATGGTGCTGGAGTAGGCTTGACAGGACTTAATAAATTCCTTCCTCTTTAATAAAGCTGGCAGTGGTTTCACTGGACAGTAATAGAGAGCAAATACTGGGCCTGGCTCTGAGCTTTTCTACAAGATGAAGCCTCACACTCTACTAGCAACAAGAGCTCCACTGAGGCTATAGAGATCATCATTATATCAATGAGAGATCTAGCAAAGACATGATGCACAGTGTTTAATAGCAGATCACCGTTTACCTTTGTTTTTCACAATAAAGATTCCTTGTCATCGATAAACAATTTACTGTGAGCACAGAATTAGGATCTTTGCCAGAGAGTTGAACGTAATTATGATTTTAGAAAAGATACTTCATGTATCCAGTGGAGGAAATTCAGTAATTTGTTCTGTCAACTGGGAGAACAACTTCAATTGAAAACTATTTCATCTCCCCCTGCTTGAAATGATATATTTTATTTGAAATAATTTCCTCAGTCTGTGTCTGGAGGGTGAAAAGTGACTCGTTCTTATTTATCTTTCTTTTGGGGCTGCATGAATTTTAGACTCACGAAAGCGAGCGACTGATAGCAGTTAAGGTAGGCAGGGCATGGGCAGGTGAGCTCATAGCTTCCTTGTCTGCCAGTGCCTCTCTGCTGCAGCCCCAAACGCCTCTATATTCTGGGGAATGGCCAACCTGTAACAGCCACTGCCACTTTTAAAATACCAATAATGGTGATCTACGACTTGGATTTCCTATGGAACGGCAACTAGATTGGTTTCCAAACTGCTTGTATTACGAGTTTGTAGTACACTCCTTGCTACAGAATCCAAATGCTAATTCAGATCATGAGTCTCCAAGAACAGGCACAAAAATCTGGGTGGGCACGTAGTGGGGAGGTTCTGAAGGGCAATGGAGAGTCAGAGAGATGCCTTGATTTAAATAATAGCAGTGAGGAAAAACAGCAACAACAGACTCAGCAGCAGCAGTAACTCACTTGATGTCAAGAAACTGCAGTTCTCACCGCTTAATGAGAAACCAAAGTAAACACAACAAAGAGGTGTGAATACACAACTTTCCAAGTGTACTGCTTGTGGTGGTCACCTCTGTGTGTGCTGCAAAGCATATTGGCCTCATTCCACCCTATAGTGTCTGCAGCAAGAGCTAGAGAAGACGTTGAGCTTCTTTTCATCCAGGTACAGCCTTGCCAGTCTGGCTGGGACCATTTCTCTCAAGCCACTGGATTTGGCCTTATGCAATGTGTTATAGCTTAAACTAAATGTCATGGTGCAGTTACAGAGCTGCAAAGTTTTCAATTGCACCGAGACAACTTCACAGTAACATCCTAGAAACACCACTGCAGCACGTGGGCATGAAACAGCCACGCATCAATCACAGAGACCTGAAGATCACTTATGCGCATGTGCTCCGGTTTGGAGATCATCACTCCACGCCTGCCACATCATTCCTTACAGCACAGGTTTTTAAAGAATAAAGAATAAGATAACGTGAATCACCTCTGAATCATAAGTTACCTATTTTCAGTACAACCAATTGCCTTTCATCCGTGCTTTCCTAAGAAGAGACTTTATATGGTATGCAAAACCAAAGGTTGTTACAAACTGTAAGTCAGAGATGAATCAGTTAGGAAGAACCCATTAAACATGAATCCATGGAAATCCTCCTTTTTTTGTTGTTAAATATTCCTACAATAAACGCTACAGTGTGACTTGCAATTTCCTCAAGTTCCTTTTCTCAGAACAATGATGGTTGGCAGCCACTCAAACTACTTCAGTAAACTTTGTGAGATAGAAAGCAATTTAGTTTCCCTTTAAGACTTCATTGCTAAAGTTATGCTCATTGATTTTCAGCCTCATAATTAAAATTCCTCATTAAACATGCTTGACAGCTGAATGTGATTCCTTTTACCTGCTACTGCTACCTTTTTTTTTTTTCTTGTGATACCATTTCATTACAAAAGAACAATAGATTTCCTTTCAGGGTAACATAAGGGCACGGTGAGTAATGTACTTTCTATCCTACAGAAAGCCTAATATTGTTAATTTGCTAAATCAATTAAAAGAAACCACTTTGGAGAAAGATGCAGGTCTTGCATATGGATCACATCAGCCATAATGAGCATGAGTTCAAAGGCTGGCATTTCGCCCCAGTTGGCACCTAACAGTTTACTCTGATCCAGGGAATTTGGCTCTTGATTTCAAACAAATGCATCCTGAAGGCTTAAGGCCAGAAGTAGCTCGATGTGATTTATGCTTCATACCTTCTCATAACACAAAACCTAAAGAGCTAAAAAAAAAAAAAAAAAAAAAAAAAAAGTTGTTATTACTGGACATTTGCTGCAATGTCTGTGTAAATAGAGTTACAGCATCGGCTCAGAGCTCAGGAACCTGGCAAGCAAAGGCGCAGGTGGCTCGTTTGTCCCTTGCACTGTGTTGTTTAATATGAGCTTGTCCTAAGCGTGATGACTCGAAAGCCTAAAGTTCCTCCTCCTCCGGCCAGTCTGGACAGTGCAAGTTGGCAATGCCCTGCTCATAAACTGCTGCTTTGCAAAGAGGCTGCAGATGTAGTGCCACCCTCCGTATGCAGAATGCAGCTAGGCAGGCTGGCATCACCTCCTGCACCCAACCACCACACCGACCTTACCCAGCAGGAGACATCTGCCAAAAATAAGATGGTATTGGTGGCCCCAGCAATGTGCGTGGTGCAGAGGGACACAGCACACAGAGCTGAAGCTTGGGACCCACCGACGTGGTATGGGGTTTGCAGCACCTCCTCATTTCTTAGGCTCAGGCACTCAGTGAAGGAGCAGAGATGCCCTTCCCAGTCATAAAGTTATCAAGGGGAGAGTTTGAAACTGACTGATTTAAATTTACGGGCATTGCTGAAACATTTATTTCTGCCTAATGTACCAGGTAGCCAGAGCAAAATACATCTCCAGAGCTGATTTGGAAATGGAGAGGAGGACGAGATCACTGCTCACAGAACAATTAATTCTTTTGCCATTTGAGAGAACAATCCAATCCCGGCCATGGCTTTCTGAATTCTAATTTACCCATCTTGGCATGCAGTGTGCCAGTGAGCACATGAGCGGAGTGCTAGGCAATTACCAGCATATTAAATACTGCATATTAAACCCAGTGCTTTTTTCATGAAAAATAAATAAACTGCAGAACTGTGCTTTGCTGATCCCAGAGGTGGGCAAAACCCAGTGCTGCATGGGTTTGTTCTCATGCACATAAACATTACACTTGTTTATAGCAGTGCCCGGTGATGGTTAAGGTGCTGTCAGCATTTTCATTACAAACCCCATTTTCTACACTTTATAACTTGGATATATTTCCCCCCCAAAATTGTGGACATAATGCTTATGGATCTCTGAATATTTTAAGTCATGTTAAGATGAAATTTGGTACCACGGGCTGTGAGCATCAAAGTGAGGGATATTCATCCTGCAAGAAGTTGCAGAAATAAAAGCTTCAAAAGGAAAAAGCAAATAATCATCCAAATACGCCTGCTGTATACCAGGCACTGCTAATTTTTCCAGGTCACAGATGTGGTCTGTGGGAGGCAGGGATTACTGCTGCCACTTGTCCTTTCCCAAAATACTTCTGCCCACTAAAAAGATTTCAGAAGTACCTACACAAAGAAACAGCCATTCTCTCACTACTGGAGAAGTACAAGCACTGGGGATTGGATAGAAGAAACTGTACAAAGATTTATAGCATAAATACAATCAAAATTCTAACTCCGCATGGCTGGAACCTCAGTGGAGATGGAAACACGCTGCAGATGGCAGGCAGAACCGAGTGCCTGGTGCTGGCACTGCATCCCTTTATTGTCCCTTCTTCCAAGGCAACCAAGCGACCACCAGGTCTCTTATTTTGGAGTACACACATCTTGCTGAGAAGCTACTTGGCTGCATCTAGCATGGGTGCTCCTGCAGTATATCAGAGAAGACACGGGACATAACCCATGTCTCTGCTCTTTGTTTTTTCTGGAAAGGAAATCCGGCTGCATGGGCCCTTGGGAGCTGTGCTGGAGCCCTGATAACCGCTGGACAAGGATATTTGCTGTTCCTTGATGCTGGCTGAAAATAAAGGCAGTCTTGTGGGAGATACCTTCAGTGGCTCTGAATCCTCCCAGCAGCCCCAGTGTGGGCCTAGGTGGAACAACTGGGCTTGTCTCCCTTGGGGGCACAGAAGACTGCATGTGATCAAGAAGTGGAAACGCTCAACCTCAAAACCCACCTCACTCTCCAAGCCTCAGAATTTTCAGGTATTTTTCTTTGGAAAAAAAACATATATTTTTGAAGAGCAGATGCAAATTGGAGGAGGAGCAGGAGAAGAAAAGGAGTGAAGTGGGTACGAATCTTTGCAGGCTCATCTTTGTCAGTTCCTAAGCATTATTCATTTCCTGGAGCAGTGTCCATGGGAAATGATACTGCTCATCGAAATACTCCAAGCATACGACACATGAGGGAGTTCTCTGTATTACGACACCATTCGCATTTTTGAACTCTATATCATCCTTATGCTTTAGGAGATTCTCCTCCCAAAGTAAACATATTTTGGTGGGGCTCAGTGGAAATCTTTAGTGGCAGACAAAGTGATGAAAAACACATACATTATTGGGAAGAAAAACCTACGCGCTGGAACAGGTCCGAGTCAATCATATGAACATGCTACTTTTAAGATGGCCAGAGTCTCAATATCTTGTCATTGGCAGGAGGGAAGAGAAGTTTATGAAGTTGAGCCTTGGCACCCAAATTGTTCATTAAAGCCCTCCTTGCAGACATCTGGATGTATTTTGTGCAGGCACACCACGCAGAGCCAGGCTGCAGCTCTCTGCACCCCTCAGGCTACACTGGGTCCCCATGGGCTCCGCAGCCCTCTCCCTCCTCGGGATGCTCTCTGCCCCAGGTACCCTCTGACTAATAGTTTTCTGTTTGTCTTCCACTCACTTGTTTTATTTCCTTCTTAGTTTCAGAGCCTGTGTGCATCAGAAGGCCTTAAACACCTATGCCAGAGTCCCTGGCAGACATGGAGCTCTTTAAGAGGAGTTACCATCATAGTGCCTGGGACATACAAGAGCCCATGGGCAGGAAGAACTGCAGAGGGACAGATGAGGGGATACAATGACTTTGGGAAACCCCTCCTGCTCTGGTCCATCCCTGAGCCATGAGAACAAAGACACATTTGTTTGCAGCCCTGAGGCATAAATAAATTAAACAGCACAGATTATCTCTAAAGAGAATCAAAGATGAATTTGATACACAAGAGTTTATGAATGAAAATCAGAGAGAGGTGGCAAACACAACCATAGGAAAAGTTTTCAAATTAATTTAAAAGCAACTCTGTCCTAGAAAGTAATTGAAAACATACCTGGCTCTTACAGCCATATAGGAGCTGGCCATTCCTACATCCCCCAAACGCTCCATATGGGATCCTGACCACTCATGTGACTTTTAATACCCACATGATGGCACTAAAATGGCCTATTAGATTTACAATGTCATTAACCTTCCAACATAAAATAAGAGTCTGCTCTGGTGAAATAAGAGTAAAAGAAAAAGAAAAAAGAGAAGAAAAAAAAAGAGAGAGAGAAAGGAAAAGGAAAACGGAAAAAGAAAAAGATAATGAAAAAGGAAAAGAAAAAGAAAAAGATGATGAAAAAGGAAAAGGAAAAGAAAGAAAAAGAAAAAGAAAAAGAAAAAGAAAAAGAAAAAGAAAAAGAAAAAGAAAAAGAAAAAGAAAAAGA